>LKEB01000017.1:74715-142834 GCA_003795295.1 Cytospora leucostoma | reverse complement strand
CTCCGGATCTGCGAGACAGGGTATATCACCAATGATATATAGGCCTGCTACTCCCCTTTCAGGGTGGGCGGAAAAATGCTCTCGATTTCGCCACTATCAGATCGTATATCGTATATCGCCAGGATCGCTGGATCAACCTAGTGCCGATCCAGCAGCGACCCGTTGTGAGGGAGGGGGGAGAGAGAGGGTGGAGGAGGTCGGTCACCCAGTCACCCTGGTACCTAAGCGACCCCCCCCCTCACACACATATCACACTTCTGCTACCCATACCCACTGCTCCTTCGAGATACGCGACCCTAGTGACAAGCTCTATCATTACAAGGCTTCTCGCGTCCGCACATGACCATGACCATGACCATGACCATGACCATGATCATGGCGATCCGAACAATTCTTTATGTCAAATTGTGTTTCCATGTCTAACCCGCGCCTGTGAGGGGAGATAAATGGCAGAGACTGGTCGCCAGCCCGCATCACCCTCGTCTAGATCGGAATAAGTTCCCCCCACTCCCACCAAAGAATGGAACAAGAAACAGAGAACAATGCGATCGATGCCCCCCCAAGATCTCGCGAGCCGATCCGATCCAGAAAAAAATACATACACACATTTGACCTCCGAAACATAAGCTGGCCCGCTAGGGGCGGCTCAAGATTATACATCACCGCTAGCTCCCCTATTCAGCAACCCCACCGGCACCCCCATCCCCACTCGCTCCCGTCTGCTCCGGCGCGGCGGCCGCGGCCGCGGCCTCGGCGGGAACACCCTCTGACGTTGCGGTCGCGGCTGCTGCTGCTGCCGAGGTAGCCGGTGGGGCCTCCTCCTCGGCTTGTTGGTTCAGACTCGCTGACAGGGAGCCCAAGACGTCGAAGCTGCCGTCGTCGGTCCCGTCGTCCGTCGGGGCTTGTTCAACCACCGATGCGTGTTCGACCACCGGTGCGTGATCGGCCGCCGGCTCCTGTTCGACCGCCGGCCCCGGTGCTTCCACTGTTGCCGCAGCCGCAGTCGCGGCAGGTACATGCTCCCCAATCGGCTCCTCGACCGGCTGCTCAAGTGGCTGCTCAACTGGCTTTTCAGCCGGTTCCTCTGTGGGCCCCTTGGAAGGCTCCTCGGCAGGTCCTCCTTTTGGTTCCTCGAAGTTTTCTGGGGCAGAATCCTGGGCAGGCTCCGGAGCAGATTCCGGGGCCGATTCTGGGACCTGTCCGGGCATGGGGTCCTCGCTTGTCGGCAGCGGGATATCTGCTGTTTGCGGTAGAGGTGCGGTATCATCTGCTGGTGGCGGCTGTTCGACTTCGACGGGTGGTACACCTGGTTGGTCCAAGAGCGTCGCGGTGGAAGTTGCTGCGGGCTCGTCGGTGGAGGTGATGGCCACCGATCCGAGCGTGTCCTCAGGAGCCGTCTCGGCAGGTGTTGAGGCGGCTGGCTCTGCTGGCTCTGCTGGCTCTGCTGGCTGGGTATCGACGGGTTCGCCTCCAACGGGCTCTTCCGCTGGCTGCTCCTGCTGCTCCTGCTCCGGCTGCTCCTGCTGCTGATCCTGCTGCTGATCCTGCTGTTGAGGCTCTGTTGTTGAGGGCTGGAGGTCTAGGGTCGGTTCAGTCGGTACCTTGGCCGGTTCAGCATCTGCGGTAGCGGCAGCCGTCGTTGCGGTCGGCGAAACCTGTGCTGAAATATCCGTGGGCGACCGCAACGTCACGTTCTTCAGCGGGCTCCCCTCGATCCGCGATGTACCCGGACCAGTACTCAACTGAAGGGGTGCGAGGTTTGTCTCTTGCGGCTGTGCATTTGTTGATGTTGGTGTGGCCTCTGCAGCCGATTCTGACGGCGCCTGTGAAGGTACGTCCTTCATCTCCTGATCTTCGCTTCCGGCCGCTGGCGTTCCGCCCTCATCGCCGTCGCCCTCGTCGTTTCCAGAACCATCTCCATTATCATCGTCGAGCGCACTAGAGTCGACCATATCGACATCACCGAAGGACCTTCCGCTATCATCCTGCTCGATCTTGACGCCCTGTACACTCTGTTAGATACGCGTTGTCTGGTTCTAGACGCAAAGCACGGGAGACCTACATCCGGTCCCGCGTTCTCAAGCTTCGCTTCGTTTGCTCCGTCTTGTTGTGGGACTGGGCGTGTGCTGGCAGGCAGCGGGAGCCGCCCGCGTCCTCGACCGCGACCGCGGCCACGGCCCTTCCTCTTCTGCGTAGCCACGGGCTTCCTCCTTATTGGCGTTGCTACTGGCTGTGCCGCCTCAGTAGTGGCCTCTGGCACGGGATGCACACTGGTAGAGATTATTTCGCCGTCTACTGGCTGTCCCTCGGCGAGATTTACAGTCTGCATATAGGAATTGCCGGCAGCATCAAACTTCCGCACCGTAGCTCGCACAACTGTAGGTCCACTCGTCTGTATTCCGAGTGACTTGGAGGGTAGCGTGATTGTGCCCTTCTTTCTTGGCGCCAGGTACGAGAGGGTAGGCTCCTCAATGTTCCGAGGAACCGGTCTCCAGATCTTGACCCTGAAGCCCTCATCGGCTGCCGTATTCTTCTTTTCCACTTTGTCACCAGGCAACGCGTCGGTGTCGGCATCGTCTTCCTCGAGTGGTCGTTTTCTGTAGAGCTTTCCGGACCGTGCCAATCTTAGCAGTTCTTGACTATGCGGAGGGAGCAGATGGGTATCCTTGGGCATCCCGTGTGGTAATTCTTCTGCCCAAATATCGTCCTTCTTGTCTTCCTCACGTTCGGGGGTTGGTGCAAAGGTAACCTCTTCCTTGCGCCATTGTCGGACCGGAAGACCTAAAGACATGCCATTAGTTAAACAGACCACACTTTCAGTTATTCCATGCGCTTGGACTCATTTTGAAGCACGCAGCACCCTTAGAAATACCGCCGAAAGAAACGGTCGCATAACAGCGCAGCCGAACGAAGCAGCACCACTATCCTGCCCCGATCACAGCATTGCCCCTTGACACCGCCGGGTTTCTGAATCTGAGGAGCTTGACGACGATGTCCGGCACTATGGGCATCTTGTGTCTGTCGCACCTGCTGGCCCAGACGGCTCCCTTACTTCTTCGAGAGTTCGAATAGCGCCGGTGAGCACGCCCGCGCCTGCACAGCGGAAGAACATCGTCCTGAACCATTGTTGCAAGATTGTCTGACGTGTGACGTGTATCCCGCCATCAGCCCAATTTCCCCGTGGCAGATTGCTCCTCAATGGCCCTCTATCCATTCCTCTATAGTGTATGCAGCTTTGTAGAGAGTAAAGGCAGGAATCGCAAGATCGCAAGGAGATTGTTGGGTTCGGGGATTGTCTTGTACCTTCAAAGTCATCGTGTTCTGCGAAGCCGCTTCGGTTTCCCCGCCGCGTATTCGTGGCCGTTGTCCTGTACTGTTTGCGCCAGAGCAATTAGCGTCCTCCCCGAGGGTTCGTACACACAGACAATGTCCTACTCACGCCAGGTGCCATTGTAGCGAGAGTTCAGAAGTTTTGAAGGTAGCGCGAGTCGAGGTTGGTCAGGTCATGGGCGCTCTCCCTTCGGACACCGTCGCAAGTCGTGACTGTTCGTTGGGATCGTCTAGGTGAAGCAGGTGAGTAGATCGGATGAAAGGATTGCCGATTATGGTGTATACTATAGGTTACCAGGGTGGCGGGGATCAGGGCGTTTGTTATCCTTGTGATAGATAACCTTCCGTGGCACGTAAATGACGTCTAATAACGCCGTCGCGATGTGAACATTTGGGGGGGACGCGCTGGCCGAGGCTGTGTTTGGCAAGTCCACCAGTCCACTTTGCCTGGGTAAGTATAGGCAGGGGTGGCCCCAGCACCAACAGCATACCTGCCTGGTAAACCCGAACCCTGCTGGACGCCCCTACATACTTGACACCTTCAGGGCTGCATGCCTAAAACCTTGGAACCTTGGAACATTCAGGACTTCAGTACCAGCGTCGGTACCCACCTGCCCGTACTCGGGTACTTAGGTACGTAGGTACTTGGGTACTTGGGTACATACTCGAAGTACCTAGGTATTCCCTTGTCTCACAGGCGCATTTCACACACTCGACATTCTCAACACCCGTGGACTATATGGCCTTCCGCTTCTCATCTTCAATACTCATGCTCATTGACAAATTACCGATCGCAGTCCTGAAACATTCGGCTCTTCTCCGTCCCTTTGTGCATGGTACAGACATACTTACATAGAATCATTTTGCTTATGTTCGGTTCTTACATCCCCCGACTGCATGCGACTGTAAATGCGACTGGCGACATCGAAATTTGAGTCTCATCCGTACAGGAGCAGAAAGGCGAGTGTCCGGCCGGATACATAAGGATCTTAGGTAGCCTTCTTCATCGGGTCTGGGACGGACTTGTGATCTTTACTTTGCCGCGCAAAAGGATTAAAACTTCTATTGCCTTACCAAGTTGATCAAGGGCAGATGCCCACAACACCTTCTCGACGCTCATCCCAGGCCTTCTGTGTCACCGAATCGCGGGACCGAACACACGCGCATACGCACACAACCATTTCTCGTCATGGGTGAATTGGAACCATGGGACTACCTCGCCGCCTACCAGGCGCTGCGTACACAAGCTGCCGACGAAGTTGCCACCACCACGGCCTCATGCGCGCAAAACCACCCGCAGCACAAGCACGTCATACAATGCCGCGAGTGCTACCCACAGATCATCAAGCGCATCCGCAGCACGTACCTGGAACCCAAGGATGGACAGTGGTTCTCTGGGCGAGAGGCCTTCCTGGCGGATCTCGACGCCCTCTTCGCCGCGGCGCTGCATTACGAGGCGAGACTGGGCGACGTCGACGCGCGCATCGAGAATGAGAAGCGGGACTGGTACTTCGAGCAGGTCAAGGCATCGCCTAGCATCCCCAAGACTCTGGAAGAGCTGCTGGATCGAAAGGACCTCGTGGCTAAGCTTGGCAGCAAGGAGGTTGCATTCGAGGGTGTCATCCAGGAATTGCGGGCCGCCCTGAGTGGTGGCGCCGACCCCAAAACCGCACAGGAGATATTGGGCCGTCTGATAGCAGTACAGACACCGGAAGAGCGCCTGCAGGCCTACAGGGATATTTTCTTCCAGGGACGGCCTGGCGAGCAAATCTCTGAGAAGGCGCAGATATACTTCGATAAGCTTCAGGACGGCGCAACCCTGAAAGATGTTATCGCCAAGGTCAGCTCGGATGCGGCCGCCAGTATAGCCGCACCCGACCAGAAGGAAAGGCACCAAAAGCGAATAGAAGAGCTCCGGAGGGCGAAGGCGGCCTACGAGAAGGAGAAGGAGAAGAAGGCGACCCAGAAGCCACAGCCTCCCGAGAAGACGTACGACGCGCCTCCGTGCAACGTCTGCCGCAAGGATGTGGATTTGGGGAACTTCATCGGGTGCCCATATTGCACAGTTCTACTAGAAGCCGGCGTTCGAGTCAAGACGACGGTCTGGTGCTCGCAGGTTTGCAGTGAGCACGACCAAGGCTTTGTGGGTCTCCATGCCATCGCTACGTATGAACTTTGCTAACGAGGGTAACAGGATGCCCATGTGGAAGAGAAACACCGGTGCGCCGGCGGGGAGCGTTGCGTGCAGCTTGTCGAGGATGATATCTACATGGACCTGGACAACGCGGATGACTACTTGTGCAGAGAATGCATGGAACTCAAGATAGAATCCGTATACTGCTCCATACGATGCGCCGAGCTCAACTTCCAAAGCCATCGGGAAGACCTCCATATCCGGGAGCGGAGGAAACAAGACTTCGCGGTCGACAGGGACCTGGATGACCTCGTTTTCGACGAGCCTAACAGGTCGCGATACCACTCGAGGGCTATCAGATCGCGACTGGCGGCAATCGGGGAACTGATGGGGGATCTCAGACAGAGGCATGGGATGAATCCGTAGACCGAGCTCCATTGCAGCGCGTGTCTCAGCCAAGTGCCACCCCGCCCCGGCGGCAGAACTCTCCCCGACTATATCCTTCCATCGATCGAGTCCATCCCTGTCAATAGCGATTAGATCGCCGGATCTACCACAGATACCCATGGAGTAATATCATCCACAATCAGTCACTCTCCAGCCAGCCACAACTACAGTGGCTGGGTTATACTGCCGCGTGTAAATTGACCTTCGCCAAGTTAGATTCCTGAAGTAGCAGAGGCGTATGCATTAATAGGGCAGCCGCGAAAGATGGCGATCTCCGATCCAAAGAGGAGGCAACCAACTACACACGCCGGCAGTGAGAAGCCCCGTTACGAGGTTCGGTACGCCAGCGACTTGCAGCGGAGGGTGTGAAGATACTACCCTATCCTGTGAGGATCCGTCACATCATCCACGGGCGCGGGCTCTCGAGTTATTCATGTTGCTAACTCCATCCGCAGCGTGCTTATGTGTTGCATATCCAGTCGATGAATCATCGAGTCCTGCAATTCCTCGCGAAATTGTCACCCACACTGCCGCCGTATTATGTTTGCGACTGGACCAAGCGAAAGATCTTAGCAGGCAGCTCAATTTGAATACTACCCCATACAGGTAATCATTGCTTGGTGCGATACAACGCCTGGAGCCCATCATCTTATACCATGTTTCCGTCTCTAAGTCTCTTCCCATGAACACCCCCGCGTGTGCTAGCAATGAGAGAACTTGAGATGAACGAGATAGTCTATCTGTCGCGCTCAGTCAACCAACCCTGACAGGACACCGACCGTAGGCGTCCGCTCCTATCCTTAGGGGCAATGAATCGAGTAGGATCGGACTAAGCTGACCCCCGAGCAAATACGCGCTGCCATCTTGAGATATCGCCCACCTCAAGTCTAACATGGAGGTACGGTCTCTCTTATATACATCATTAGCCCTGGAATACCGGACAGGCGGCGTGTCTCCCACAACAGTGATTGCGAAGGTGGCCCTCCCCCTGAGGGGGTTTTGGAGTTCTGAGGGACCAGGGTCTGGGACAGACTTTGCGACCTCCGCCTCGACCTGCTGCAGGTGGCTATATTGATGCCTCTAATTACTACGTATAAGGTCTATACGATTATTTTCCCTCAAATATCGTGACGTGCACAAAGTGGACGGAGGATGAGTAAGTGTGTCCTCCCAGATAATGAGGGAGTTTCTTGGGGGTCGGATACTCATGTCGCCGCTCGACTTGGTCCGACAAGTCCTCGTTCGTATCAACACCTTGACACAAAGCTGTCGAGTTCGGCGATGTTCTTACTCCAGCCTGCATCATTATCGGTAGATCTCCCACCTGCGTCTCTGGTTCCCGCAATGAGAACGGCCGTCCTTGCTCTCATGGACAGGTAAACCCCTGCCCATCTCCTGTCTTCAACTTTCTGACTGAGCTCATTTTTACATCCCCCCCCCCCAATAAATGTATGTTCTTTCCTCCTTCTTTGTGTGATTCCTACACAGGATGAGACGATCCAAGTGAAACCAGAAATATTCAACTCATGTATCTATAGGTACCTTCAGCGTATAGGTACCGACCGTCGGCTGGCGTTAGGATTCCCTATTATGTGCATGCTTCAAAGGATTGAGGCTGGCGCATCTTTTGGTGCTGAGGTAGGTAACATCATGCTAATCTCGTGCGGATGAACTTTCACTACGCTGTAAATACGTTACCCACGACGTCCCTAATCACGCCCGTGCTCGCGGTTTAGGTATACGTCTGCTCGTGTAGTAGAGCATTCAGCTCCGTGTGGTTGATAGACTGCAGTGGGAGGGTCCGTCGAAGGCCGTTGATCGTTGCCCGGGCCGCCTGATCGACCCGGCTTGAGTCAAGGTAAAGACTGAAATCGATGTTGTTGTCGGACGTCCTGAGAAGTGGGAAGTAATCCTTGATGATACTGGCTGTTGTGCAGGGTGTGATCCCAACTGCTACCTCGGGAACAGGAGGACCAGGAGCATCCACATCCACATCCGGATTCGTATTTTCATTCAACTTCACGGTGGACTCGCAAGAACAGTCTCTCAGCCGCAACGCTGGGAAGTGTACGGCCGAGTTGCAGGCGGACTCCTCGGCCTCGTGTTCATCACAGACTCTTACCTTGGCCGGAAGGCCATATAACAGCGAGCATAGCAAGTGGCTCTGGGTGCATTGTAACTCGTCCGCACAGGAAGCAAAGTTGGACATAGTTGACCCAGCCGAAATGTGTGTATCATAAAGCTTCCCCGTCAAGCAACGCTAAGCCCCCGCAAGATACCTAGTACTACCTAGGCATTTGAATCAGCGAGGAGCTTGCTATCGAATATTCATAGTCTACAGCTATGAGGTGTATATAAACCCGAATGGTAACGATGTATAAAGCAACCTAGGGACTAAGTACTGTAGGCTGGCTATCCTAGCGCTTATATGCTTACTCTACTCTATATGGGAGGGAAGACACTGACATTACTATATAACGAGCGATATATAAAACAGAAACAACTCAAGACTGACCGGTCATGTCTAACAAAATCTTCGTTTCCTCCACTAGGTCAGGGGCAGTAATCCGCTCCTCTGCACGACGATCCAGCATAGCGTGGACAAGACGATATAGTTTGTCCTTCCGGGCAAAAATGCTGCGAGATGAAAGTGCCTTGGCTTGTCGGAAAATTTCCTCTTGCCATGCGTTGGAAGCCTTGACAGTTTCGGGTTCCTTGGCTCGGTGGAGCCACCAACCAGGATACTTGCTCCATTTCTCCGGGAGCGGTATTCGTCGCATAACGTATAGCATCACGACACCTAGGGCAAAGATGTCACTAGGTGGACCTCGCTTGCCCTCGTTGTACTCGATTGGAATGTACCATGGAGTGCCGCCAGGCTGGAAACGGTCGGCCGAGGTTGCATGACCGAAGTCGATCAATACAGCACCAGTCGATGTAGCTGGGTAGGGACCAGTAGCTGGCCACGGGGTTGGGGTGTACAATATGTTCCCTGGCTTGATATCATTGTGAGAAATGCCTTGCTCGTTTAAGTACTGAAGAGCACTGGACATTTGAGCGATAATGCGGCATGCATCGATATCGTTGCCCCGGAAGGTATTATCCTCAGCTCGCCAATGGTCACTCCCAAGGTCCCTGGACTGCTTGTATCCGACGAAAAGGGACATGGTACGAGCATCCCATCCACGAAGTTCTGCTATATGAGGCTTAAACTGAATTAGCAACATCTTTGACAAGGTTGTAGCTCACCTAACTTACATGCCGTAGAGACTGATGAATTCCAAATTCCTGAGACCATTCACGAGCGGCCCTTATGACATTCATATTGTTCACAGAGGGCTTCGCGAGAATTTTCACAATGACAACCTCGGGTTTCGACGTTTCGTCGTTAAGGATGGCCTTGAATGCTTCGCTGCAACTCTTTTGATGGGCCCAGTTCGTCAGGCGGCGTACAGAGTACTCGACATGGCCCGTCACTCTATCGGTAACCTGTACTAGCTGATTCTCTTGCAGATCAACGCCGGCCCAAATAGTTGTCGGCTTCTCTAGACGAGTTGTAGCCTTGGGGTCCACTGTACGGGTACTAGATCCCGCCGGACCCTTAGCCTTCTTGGCCACCGGTTCGCATAGGCTAGTATCTGCCGAGCGTCGTACGGCTGTACCAGTTTGCTCCTCGACTCTCAAATGGTAGCGGCGAGGCAGCAATATGAAGTTGATGGTATCGTTCCGGTTTGAGAGTACCCAGGATGCCGGGCCGAGAGTGACGGCTTGCCAGGGATCTACCATTTTCGTACTACCGGAGGACGACTTCATGCTGATCCTGCTTGGGGTCCTGTTGAACAAGATGGCGTTGTCGGAGTTGGGGATATAGTAGATCTCGCAGCTCACAGACTTGACATTCAATGTGCATTTGGCCTCGCTTCTGCTTTGGAGAGAGCCGAGAAGCTTGACGACGAGCGGGTCACCCGGCCGCCTAAGGATGCCAGTAGGTTCCGCAGATATCTCTTGCCGAGTTGCTTCGGGATTGAGTTTGATAGCAGAGTTACCCTCTGCGTGCTTGAGGAGAAGCCGGACCCTTGAGTCACAGCATAAGTTTAACTTCTCGAAGCCGAATTGATCGTGCAGGAACTCCTGCAGACATCCGCGTTCTTGCTGGTCGTCTCGGATCACCTCGCCCGCTCGCTCCCCAAGGTCCTTTGCCAGCGGGGCTTCGACATGTTCCGGGGTGTTTGGGTTGGTTGCGTGACTGCTTTCAGAAGTGTCTGCTGGGTCTCCGGGGACTTCAAACTTCGCCATGCTTGTAGTATGGGAGGAGGTAGGGAGGAGCGAGAGGGTGAAGATGAGCTTGTTCCCGCCAGCGGGTCACTTGCAGTTGTATAACATGCCATACTCTGTTGCTGCTCTTAAGAGCAATCCCAACCACCAGAGCAAAGCGGTGCCCCATCCCTGCCCCATGCATCCTCGCGTATAACGCCCGCGGCGGGCGGATCACATATCTACATCTTCCCCGGGTAATCAAGTCAGGAAGTGTTGTTCCAGCGGGATGATACCCACGTCGTGGGTCCAGCTGCGGCGGCACACCTGCACCTTATCCCCCCCAATTGTCGATTCTCTTGTGGCTGAAGTGGAGCTGTGCGAGCTGATCCACTTCCCGTTGCCCCACAGGTAACTAGCTGAACCGACCATTGAGGCTCTCATCATTCGCGGATCGCAGTGTTACTTCTGTCGTCGCATGCTTCCATTACTACGTGGCATCGGTGGTGCCCAGGTGGAGCAAGATAAAAGACCTCCAGTCAGGAACTCAGACTAAATCAATTTTAAAGGAGACGAGCCGTATCAAAGCAATGATAATCCAACCCCACACAACTTTGTGCGGGATGGTGTAGATCGACAGAGCTGTGTGGGGGTTGAACTAGGCACCCATATTGTGACGGCCCACGGAGCATACGGTGGCCAGCGCACGGACCACCTGGGTAGCTATAGCGGCGATCTTCGCCGCGTTCGTTTAGCGTTAGAACTTAGAAACCAACCAACCCCAAATACACTGAGTTACCCTACACATATGCGGCACCCACCTGTACGATTTGGGTGGCTACGGCTGATGTAATTATCTAGTCCGGTCTCCAGCTCCCGACTCCAGCTTCTCGAGATTCTCCAACAATTCTCCATTGAATATTCTCTTCAGAGTATCGAAACTACCTACTAAGTAGGTATTCTTGACGCACGCAGCAGCCGTGTCGCCCACGTTTTGTTAGTCATGGCCTACTTCGAGAAGGGCATTGACCCTGATTTGTACTTCATGGCTCATCCAGACCACATATGGCCTGCTTGGAAGTTTGATATGGATATGTTCGACATGTTCAACACCCTCCCGCAACAATTCAACAAGATGACGATACCGATTCTCGATAGCGACGCTTTCGGTCATGATCTGAGGGATGTCAGCCGTCAGGCGCAAGATAGACCGGAATTTCTTCGTCTGCTCCAGGAACGGATGGAATTAAGGCGGGATGAATTGCTGAAGCTGATGAGTCGCTCCCTTGCTATGATAGGCGGGAACCCAAAAGCGCTCGATGAACACCCAAGAGCATTGGAGGATGCTATGCATATTTACCACTTCAAATCATTCGATACATACGTTCGCTACTTTGCAGGGTATCTTATCAATGAAGACTCGCCAGAGACAAATTCACATGCGCCAGTCGTCCGTCACCAGGACCAACATCCATCTCCACGGCTAGCAACGTCCATATCGCCGGCGCCATCAAATGCAGGTGACGCCGCTTTCTCAGACAGAGCACCATCTCCCTCTGCGTCGATAAGCAACCCCTCTCCGAGACAGGGATCCACGAAACCACCCCAGACACAAGATTCACCTAGTCGAGTACCGATACACCGTCGTCGAAACCAGACAACAGCGCGCTCCTCCGGCCGGATCCATAAGGCAGGTCTTGGCGAACGCAGCGACCTCAGGCGAAGCAGCCGCCTTGAGCAGAAGAGAGAGTCAAAAGAACGTCGTGATTATATCGAGCCGCCTCATACTCACATAGGAGATACAGGCAAGAGAAAGAGAGCCCAGGAGGAAACCAGCAGGGAACAACCGAGTGCCAAAAAGAGGAAGACAGGCTATACAGCCAGTACGATAACAGAGCAGAAAAGGAAGAGGGCCCAGGAGTCCGAAATCCCTGGGGCACAGCCAAGTGCTAAGAAGAGGAAGACAGGCTCTATAGCCAGCGCGATATCAGAGCAGAAAAGGAAGAAGGCCAAGGAGTCCGAAATCCCTGGGGCACAACCAAGTGCTAAGAAGAGGAAGACAGGCTCTATAGCCAGCGCGATATCAGAGCAGAGGAGGAAGAGGGGCCAGGAGTTCGACATCACTGGGGCACAACCGAGTGCCAAGAGGAAGACAGGCCATACAGCCAGTACGATATCAGAGCATACAAGCGAGGGAGCCACAGGGGAAGACTACAGCCGGCAACCGCGAATCACCAACGCAACAGGGCAACTACGGACTCAGAAGAGGAAGAGCGGCTCGGATGACGCCGACGTCAGACCGCAAACTTCTCAGAGACAAAGATTGGAATACCAAACAAAACGGAGGAAGGTGGGTAAGCCAAAACTGGCCGACACCGCCGGCACGCCAAGACGACGTTCTGCCCGTACCAGGACCGGAACTGGAATCAGCAGCAGCTCGGACCATCGTCACATTGGCAGTCAAAACCAGATTCCTATATAGTCTGACCGGTGTCTACATCAGGACGGAGTGGCTAACCTGACAGTGTTGATTGCAACCAGTAACGTGCTTGGTCCTCGCAGTGGGATAGATTCTGATAGCATGCCCCTCGGAGACATGGTCGTCATCCTGGCAGGGCCGGGTGCAGCGGCGTAGTCAGGGGCCGATGCTGGTAGGGTGCCCCTCGGAGACATGGTCGTCATCCTGGCAGGGCCGGGTGCAGCGGCGTAGTCAGGGGCCGATGCTGGTAGGGTGCCCCTCGGAGACATGGTCGTCATCCTGGCAGGGCCGGGTGCAGCGGCGTAGTCAGGGGCCGATTCTGGTAGGGTGCCCCTCGGGGACATGGTCGTTATCCTGGCAGGGCCGGGTGCAGCGGCGTAGTCGGGGGCCGGCGTTGTGGCGGGATGCCCCTTATCCTGGCAGGGCTGGGTGCAGTGGGCCTAAGATACCAAGGTAGGCTGTTCAGGGCGGTTCAAGGACTTCGGCGCCGGGTACTTTCGCAGACGTAATGTATAATGGAACTTGGCGTATTCGACCCGGCGTCGAGACTGTTTCGTAATGGAGGATGATGCATAGAACCCTCAACCGTAGACAGTAGCTGCTGGCCTGCATATTGCCGGAAGCACCAACAGCATGGCAGAAACCTGCACATGCGAACCCGTATGAGTATACAGGAGAAGATCCAGTGCTGTGCTATGATATCTAGGTAGCTTTAGTGTAATTGTATGTATAATTGCAGCAGTTGAAAATACATGTCGCATTTATTCATGTAAGATTATATCCTGCCTAAGTACATAGGCACCTAGCTGCCTAGGTAGGTATAGTACGTACCCGTTTTTCTAAACGCCGCCTCAAGCCGAGGCGTTGCATCATAGGCCGTGCCGGGCTCCGATTTCAAATACAGACTACCTATCGCCGAAGTAAGATCAAAGACCCTTTGCAAACCCCCTTCCGCCCCAAACACTGTTCCTGGCACATCCATGCCCATATCATAACCTTCCACCATGTCATTATCCTCAGCGCTCAAGGGCGACTCGCCCCAGCAGGTTCGATCACTGGTGAGTTCGCACACCAGGCGCGTCCAAGGATGCGCGTAACAGCGGCAGCTTACTCTGTTAGGCTGTGGCTCCTCCGGAGTCTCAATATTGACGATCTCTTGTGCATGACAGTATCGCCAGCTCCTCCGACAAGGCGAGCAGTTCGCATCCTACAACTTCAGAGAGTATGCCAAGAGACGGACAAGAGATGCCTTCAGGGAGAACAAGGACGTTCAGGACTCGAGGCAGATACAGGAGTTCGTGCAGAAGGGCCTGAAGGAACTGCAGATGTTGAAGGTGAGGGATACAGCCCGCGGACCGGAAAGATGGGCCTGCACGATTGAGCCCGTCTCACTGGCGGCGAAGAAGTTACATTCTTGAACGTGGTTGCTAATAACGTCCCACAGCGACAAGCCGTGATCAGCCAGTTCTATCAGCTGGATCGACTAGTAGTGGAGGGAGGCATCTCGGTACGTCAACCCCGGAACCGGACGAAAGCATGGACTATACGCTGACAGCCGCTTAGGGGAAGCAAAAGGGCTCCAAGGGAGATGTTGTACGGCAAAAGGATCAAGGGTAATTGACACGCGCAACTCCCCGTGGGTAATTGTTGCTGACAGCCAATCAATATAGCTGGGACTGAGCGAGGCCGACTTTGCGCTGTAATACCACTCGACCAGCCTTGAAGTCTCGCGAGCTGACGACTAGGGGGATCACAACTCGGATTACAACTTCCACGGCGTTCCTCTGTCGGCAATCTGGATGCAAGATGGTGCAAGATGGTGCACCTGTACATCACAAGAGAGCATGTAGACTATGCCTATGAAAGGCAAGACGTGGGAAGGCAACCTTTCGGAGGCAGTGGCAAAGGCAGCGGCACCGCTTTTTCACGATGTATGGGCTGTAGGCAGGGTGGGTGGCGGATCATACCCGTCACTCGGGATAGTAACCTTGGGCACCGGGCTGTGTAGCATATGATCTTCCCACTCTCGAAACTTTATTTACGAAGTCACGCTTAACGGCTCCTAAAGAAGCGCTTGAACCACCGATACTGCCCGAACGTGTTTCTATAAATGTTCTATTTCCTACCTAGTGCCGAGTATTCCGCTAAGGGAAACTTTACTATGGGGCTATACATACAGTGCAGCCTGGCGGTATGGACTTACCGGGCACTGCCGGGGTAGCGCCGCCCGTACTACGGCTACTTCAGGGCCCCTGACTCCTTGCTATGCCGGCCGCAAATCTTCCCGTCCCTGGCGCAAGACTATACAAGACCACCGCGCACCCACCTGAAACTTTCAACCAAACGACTACGGAATCATATTCAAGATGGTATGTTCACCCTAGTATTGAGTTGTGACTACAAGGCACAGGGCTAACCAAGAATCCCGTCCCACCGCGACAGGCCGACAAACTTCGCACACAACAAGAGCTCGAGCGGCTCCAGGCCAAATACATCGGCACCGGTCACCCAGACACGACCAGCTGGGAGTGGAAGACCAACATCCACCGCGACACCAAGGCCAGCATCGTCGGGCACACGCCGCTGCTCGCGTACATGTCCCTCGCCCAGAACGAGCCCATGGCCAAGGTCCGGGCCCAGCTGATCAGGCAGATGGTCCAGCCCGTCGGGCCCCCGCCGCCAAGGGAGGATGAGCTGTTGATGCTGGCTGCCACAAATATCGGCGGTCACTGAATGATGGGACGTATAACGGGCTATGAATCAACACGACATGAGTGGCAATCAGAACGCTGCACCATGAAAGCCACGCCAGGCGACGAGGGCACCGCATAACAGCGACGACGCAAATATGCGATGGGCCAATCCGACTACCGAGAGGTGGCCCATCGAAGGGGTGATAGCAATGGTTCGGTCAGTGGCGCTTGTGGGGAGGGATGGAAGAAGATGCCAGACATCGACGGAATTATTCCAGGGTATCAATTAATGTACACTACATGTAGCTAAAATGCTGCAAGTCAAACCAGCCCGCTAAGTAATCGGGCTGGTGTAATCAGAGAAAATACAGCCACGCTCGCACTCGCGTTGCGAGACAAATCGCATCTTCTTGCCTCTTGCCATTCAGATATTGTCGTCTCAGTCTTGCCCATCATCCTCTTCTTCGGCCGCCCTTCGCCGGCCTGACCTCCTACTCGACCCCTCGCCATTGGCAGCAACGCCTTTCGCATAGTTGCTTCTAGGATCACCACCAACCCTATCATCTGCGTCGTCCTGCACCGGCGGTTTCCTCTCTTGGACATGCAAGCTGTTCTGCAGCCTCGACTCGAGGTCATCGCTCTCCTCCCCCCACACGGCCCTCACCAGGCCGGCAATCGCCTCGTCGCTGACCTCCACCTTCCCTCTGGGCCCCACCAGCCACGTCGTGGCCTCTTGCTCGTCGCCGTGCTGCCTCGCGTCCTTGTCGATGTTCTTGACAAGATAACCCTGTCTTTGCAGTTTTGCGAGCGTGTCTTCTGTCTTCGTGCTCTTGAACGAGTTGGTCTCCGCGTTGAGGCGGCGCAGGTATCGCTTAAGCTTCGGGTCACTAAGCTCGCCGCCGTTAATGCGGATCAGCGAAATGATCATGGTGTAGAATGCGACATAGGCCGCTTCGTCCTCATCGCTGAGGATCCTGGAAGGCGCGATGATCCTGGGGGTTTTGTAGGCGTCGGGCAGGACGGACACGAGGACGTAGGCGTTGGAGTTTGCAGTTTTCGACTGTGACTTTGCGGCTACGGAGTGAAAGAGGTCAGCATGGTGAGTTATGCATTGAATGTGGAGGAGGGCCGGTCCAGTTCGAGCGCATGAATATGCTTACCTTTACGCTTCTCCTCTTTCGTCACTTTGTCTCTCACTGGCAACTCGACCATCTGCACGCCGAATATATTTCGGAGTGTTTGCTGCGCCCCCTCGAACACTCTCTTAAATGCTCGACCTTGGTCGCCCAGGACTACAGCCCCTGTCAGATCACACGTACGGAAATCACAATGTGACTTGGGATGGCGCACCTTTCTCCTTGATGCCATCCCTACGTATTGCTGCTCTGTTGAAGTCGCAGGCTAGTGCGTACCGGACGAGCTTCTTGACCAGTTGGCCGTCTGCTGACTCTACCTGCTCATTGTCGTCTTCCTCCTCCTCATCCTCATCTTCATCGCTCTCTGGTTCGGCACGGCGCTGGCGCTGTCTTGGCCTTTGCTCCTCTTCTTCGTCATCGACGACCTGGTCTCGTATAAGCCCATCTGTTCACGGGGCAGGCATGGGCGGATGCGACTTACTTGGCGCGGTCTTCGTGCTGCTGGTGGCATTTCGATGACTTTGAAGTCGCTAGACCCCAAAAAATATACTCTCGAGGTTTATGATTCCGCGCGAGGAGGGGTTGAAATCAATATGATAGTTCACTCCCAGAGATGCCGTGTCGAGAAGAGAGACGACGCGCTTGCTTAATTGGACCTCGGGAACTTCTACGCGTTTGCCGGCCGAGAAAAAGTTTTGCCTGCCGGGAGCGTGTAAGTCCCCAGGGCCCCGAGGCTCCTCTGGAAATTTTCCGCCGGTTGCTCCAGCAAGTTGCTGCGACACGGCGGAACTGGTGAACTCTCTTTTTATTCTTTGGGAGGACCTTGTCCCTTTTCTTCTGACCTGATGTTTTCCTCCTCTGTAGCAGGCGGGTCCATCTGTCTCAGATGCCAACTCCGGGCCGTCACCCGCCGAGCAATCCCTTCTGTCGCGGCGGCGCAAATCCGCGGCCGAAGACGACAATATGCCTCCGAGGCAACGAAACCAGACTCCCAGGAAGACGAGCTCGTGGCGATCCTGAGGAGCCAAGCACATGATGAGTCCCGACAGAAGCACCAACCTAGTTCCAACTGGGCACCGGACGAGCAGGAGCAGCAGAAGACCTCGAGACAGGCCTCCGTATTTCGCACATGTCCCGATTGTCGCGAAGTGTTCAACACAAAGCAACTTCTGCAACGTCACAAGAACAGAGGCCTATGTGCTGCCCAATCGAAAGTGAAAACGAATGAGCCGAGTGCCCAGGAGGAAAATCAGGAGAATGGCAGGAGCCACGAGTCCGACCAATCCCCCGAACCGGCAGTCGAATCGGGAGTAAATGAAGGAACCGAATCACGACCGCTTGTCCGCAGAACATACCAGAACAATAAGATGGTCGCCGAGAATGCGCCAATAATAGAGGCCCCCAAGAAGAAGTATAGAAGGGGCAACATGAAGCTAGAGGCAGATGCTTCCAAGTTGGCTATAGATACTCTGGGAAAACCCGCCGAGGTGCTTGTCCTCAGAGATAGCGGCGAATGGAAAAGGAAAGCCTTGCCGATTGTCAAGAATCCTGGGGAGGATGCCCAGAGCAGCCTGGCGATAGAAGAATTTCTACTCGAGGAGGAAGGACAGAGCCCCGACAGCTATCTACGATTTCTCCACGGCATGAAACCGCAGCAGAAGATCCTGCCTGCACGGGAGTTCAAGTCCCTGTACGACGAACTGCTGGCTGGCTTCACATCTTTACAACTTGAGAAGTATGTGGAGTGGCACCGCGAGGGACAACCATTGGAAGAGATCGAGGATCATGATCTCGACGAAGAGTATGTAATCAGCGAGGACGATGTTGTCGCGGAGAATGATATTGTCGCGGAGGACACTACCCTCGCCGAGGATGTCAATGTCACTGAGGGCATCACCGAGGATGCCACAGCCGGTGAGAATTCCGCGGAGACCGAAGATGACGTGTTCGACGAGGACATCGTGGCTGCCGAAGATCAGACTTCCCCAAGCAGTCTGTTCGATAAGGCCATAAAATACCCATGGATGGTCTCGGAGGCACATTGGTCCCCAGAAGTGGCGGGAGCTATCAAAGAGACAGATTACCCCCTGAGAGGCTACGTACTGAAGTCTATGCGCCCAAAGCAAAGGCTCGCAATACAGTTGATGCGGGAATGCTGGGGCGTATCAGCCCAGGAGCTGCAAGATGGGAACGGCTCCATGGACGTTCTGGTGCGCGACCTGGAGTTCGAACTCCTCACTTGTAAGTATTGCGGTCTTAGACACCCCCTCTCTCCGGCCGGAAGCTGACAATACCTCGTTCAGTGGGCACGCAGCGCTTCCTACAAAAGATATCGCGGATCCTCCTCAAGCCGGTTGGACGCTTGGAGATTATACGGTCCCAGAATCTCATCCGCATCGTGGCTCCCAAGGCCATCGCTGAGACCTGTGTGAACGCACTCGATGAGACACTCAAGAGGATCAAGACGAAGAGTTTCCCATTGCATCAGGTTCCCATGCAGGACCTCGATGCTGGAATGCTGGCCGAGCTTGGAAGCATCACGAACTCGGTTGTGCAATTCGACAGTTCGCATCAGGAGGTGGGTAACGATACGACTGACTCCGTCTTGCGCCGGCCTTCACTAACTCTCAACTCCAGATTCAGGTTAGCTGGATTGACATTCGAGACGGGGAATCCCAGTCCGACAAGATCGAGGATCTGGGAGATGTCATTTTCCGGTTGTTGCTGACGGCGCATACGTCTGCCAGCACGACGAAGACACTTACCGTCTACCCTGAGCCCGAGGGCAGGGGCAGATTCCTCGAAGACTTCAGCGACAAGAACAAGTTGTCGTGGATCGACAGGCGGAGAGAATGGGCTCGACTCTGTCTACCGCTCACATCGGGCAAGTCACACGTCGCCACCGCTTGGCCGTTGACGACCGATGTACTTAAGTATAGGATCCAGCCTGCTGCGGAAGATCTTATTCTGCCCACCTCTACACTCAAGCCCAAGATCGATGCATTCTATAAAAACTTCACCTTCCCTCGGCCGTTAGAAGGAGAACCTCTGGGCATCCCCAAGCCACGGGTAGACCAGCCAGAGGAGCCGGAGTTGACGCATGTGGAAGGCTTGGAACTTACCAAGCCAACCATTTCGGGCTGGCTGCCTTTCAAGGTCTCAACAAACGCAGTGTTCGGGCACATACTGCACCAGAACAGCCCCAGCCTGGTTCAAGCCCTCAGCCAGCCGACAACCGCCCTGGCCAACTGGCCAAGAGCCCTCTCGCCACTCATCCCTCCCGTCGCCAACATGAGCCTGCCGGGGTGGGTGCCCTACGGAGAGACCGGCACCGGGAACTCCACAATCCTGATGCGCTTCGTCCCCTACACCGAGAGCGCAGCCAACGCTCATAAGGGCTCCTCACCTCAATCTCCCAGGCCACCACACCTGGAGCTCCGCCTCCTGGCCTCGGCCGACAGCGACGACCTGGAGGCGCACTCCCTCCGCGCCATAAGCCAGACCTCCATCTCGGACATCATCCTGCCCGCCGAGCACGTCGACGTGCGCGCCACGCAGCGCCTGTACGCCGAGCTCCCCGGCGCCGCCATCCACGCCGCGGCCGGCATGGCGCCGCTGGCCGAGTTCCTCCGGGACGCGCGCCTCGAGCCCAGCAGGGGCTCCCTCGTGACGCCGCCGCGGCTCCGCGACCTCGGCCTGCCGGGGTGGCTGGCGCGAGGCCACGGCGACCTGTCCGCCGCCGCGCGGCTGCGCCAGGGCCTCCCGCCCGCGGCGCCCGGCGGCGACGCGGACGCCCCCGAGAACGAGGTCGCGCCGGCGTCGTACGTCTTCGCGGGCCTCGAGGTGCACCGCACGCTGGCCACGACGTACGACGGCTGGAGGCTCGTCTACACGTCGGTCGAGGCCGGGCAGGGCGGCGGGCGGCGCGCCGAGCTGAGCCTCGAGGCCGTGCCCGGGTACGACGGGGCGCTGAGGCGGCGGGGGGATGCCATCAGCTCGACCTACTTCCTGAGGTCCATGTATCAGCTCGCGCGGGGCCTCAAGGGCCACGTCGTCGAGGGTCCTGACGGGGAGGAGGTCAGGACGAGTATCTCGTGGGTGGATCAGGGCGACAGGGCTGGTGCTTAAATGGCTGATTGGCTGGCTGGCTATCTGTTCGTCCCAGTTGGCTGTGGTTGCGTACACACTACGAAGATGGGTGTTGGTGAGCAATTTTGTATAGATCATATGTGCTACATACCTATATATAGTACAATGGAGATCGAAATCCCCAGTCAAATATAGCATTGAGTGAAATGCATGCTCACCTTTTGGGCGAGAGTGAGAGGAAGTATGACTAGATGAGGTTGATCAAAACAAAAAGCGGGTGCTTGTCACGAGTTCATATCCAGTTGAGGGATACGAAGGTTTTCAGCATCGTGAGATGATCGATGTATTCATGGTGACGGAAAACATCGAGAACAAGTAATCGAACGCCCGGGGTAGAGGGTCTGAAGGTTGTGATATTCATGGTAACGCTCCTCCTCAGTGCTATTCCTAGAGTGCAATATCTTCGAAAAACCATGGCCTAAGTCACCTGGGCAGGACTGCGTCTCGTGGCCTTGACACACACACACAACACCCACCGATCGCACTTCCACTCCACTATACAGTCCAGGGGCAAGACTTGGTCGGGGGAGACAGCTTACCACATATTGGGTTGGTCTTCAAGGCCAGAGTAATAGAGGGAAAGCACAGCAGAAACATCAGGCAGGGCCAGCACACAAACACACGACAAAAATATGATCACGACACATCACGGCACGAAGAGGGAAAAGGCTTGAAGTTTGGCGAACCCAAAGGAATTCCTGATTACTGCGACCCTAAGTCACGTCTAAGACTCTATCTGACCCTAAGGCATGAGCTTCTTTTTTGATCCGCAGAAATCCCGACCATCATATCTCATGTCCGTGAAGAACCCAGCGTAGAACTCGTGATGCAATCATAGCATCCACCAAATCCAGAGCGACGTGCTATTGGGTGGCGAGTAGGTGTTGATTGTTCTGATGAGTGAGTTTGACAAGTAACTCATCAGGAGAAAGCCAGAACCGAAGGTAGCTTATTTCTTAGCAGCCTTGGCAGCGGACTTGGTGACCTTGGCGGAACCAGCGGCAGCCTTCTCGACGGCCTTGATGACACCGACAGCGACGGTTTGACGCATGTCACGGACGGCGAAACGACCCAGGGGAGGGTAGTCAGTGAAAGCCTCAACACACATGGGCTTGGAGGGAATCATCTTGACGATGGCAGCGTCACCGGACTTGATGAACTTGGGGTGGTCCTCAACGGACTTTCCGGTACGACGGTCAATCTTCTCGAGGATCTCGCCGAACTTGCAAGCAATGTGGGCGGTGTGGCAGTCGAGGACTGGGGCGTAACCGGCACCGACCTGACCAGGGTGGTTCAGGACGATGACCTGGGCGGTGAAAGAAGCGGCACCCAGAGGGGGGTCGTTCTTGGAGTCACCAGCGACGTTTCCACGGCGAATCTCCTTGACGGAGACGTTCTTGACGTTGAATCCAACGTTGTCACCGGGGAGACCCTCCTGGAGCTGCTCGTGGTGCATCTCGACGGACTTGACCTCAGTGGTCACACCAGCGGGGGCGAAGGTAACGACCATACCGGGCTTAAGGACACCAGTCTCGATACGGCCGACGGGCACTGTTCCAATACCACCGATCTTGTAGACATCCTGGAGGGGCAGACGCAGGGGCTTGTCGGTAGGACGCTTGGGGGGCTCAATGGCGTCAATGGCCTCGAGCAGGGTCTTTCCGGTGACCTCACCACCCTTGCCCTCCTTCTTCCAGCCCTTGTACCAGGGGCAGTTGGTGGAGGCGGCGAGCATGTTGTCTCCGTTGAAGCCAGAGATGGGGACGAAAGCAACGGTCTTGGGGTTGTAGCCAACCTTCTTGATGAAGTTGGTAGTCTCCTTGATGATCTCGTTGTAACGGTCCTCGGACCACTTGGTGGTGTCCATCTTGTTGATGGCAACGATGAGCTGCTTGACACCCAGGGTGTAGGCGAGCAGAGCGTGCTCACGAGTCTGGCCATCCTTGGAGATACCAGCCTCGAACTCACCAGTACCGGCGGCAATGATGAGAATGGCGCAGTCGGCCTGGGAAGTACCAGTGATCATGTTCTTGATGAAGTCACGGTGACCGGGGGCGTCTGCAATGACAACACGTTAGCAACTGTCACCGGTGAAGACCGACAGGCGGCGGACTTGCACGACGGGGCCTTAGGGAGGCCACGCCGGCTCGAGCCACGTGTGAAGAATGAATGCAACTTACCAATGACGGTGACATAGTACTTGGGAGTCTCGAACTTCCAGAGGGCAATGTCGATGGTGATACCACGCTCACGCTCGGCCTTGAGCTTGTCAAGAACCCAGGCGTACTTGAAGGAACCCTTTCCGAGCTCGGCGGCTAGAAGAGAAAGTCAGCATCGATGTCGTCGCAGACGAGTACAATGTAAGTGGCTGTTGGTGGTGACGCAGGTATTGCAGGGTTCCGGATAAGCACAGATAAGCACACCCCGCACTGAATTCGAAAATCCAGAGCGAGGGGTGCAAAATCTGCCATGGGGCGAAGGAGAATGATGGCTTTGAGCATCTTGCAATGATCGTGATGGCTATGCTGTATTGTGATGATGGGGATGGTGTTTTTACTAACCCTCCTTCTCGAACTTCTCGATGGTACGCTTGTCAATACCACCACACTGGTAGATCAAGTGACCAGTGGTGGTCGACTTTCCGGAGTCGACGTGGCCGATAACGACCACGTTGATGTGAACCTTGTCCTATTGGGGGGTCAGCACAATGTCTTGATTGATGCCCAGTGATTTGACGCATCGCGCGATGACTTTTGTATTCGTCGCGGTCGTTGTCGAGATTGTGGACGAAGGCTGGAGGCGGTTGACACTTACGTCCTTACCCATTTTGGCGGTTGTTGAGAACTGTGCGATTGAAAGGTACGGTAACTGTTGAACAGTTAGATGATTGCCTTGATGATAGGAGGTTTGGGTCAAGGAAGGAAGGAAGATTTCGTACGTTTGCAGGATGGATCGCAGGTAGGATCTCGGTGTGCAGACGAGGAAGGAAGAGAGGTCAGAAAAGATTTCAGACAGAGGGGATGGTTAGAGTTTTGTAGCCGGGCGGGGCACCTGTGCAGGCAATTTTGGTTGTGAGCCTGTGCGCACAGACCAGCCAGCACCCACTAGTGCCGTCCTGCGCTAACGGCAAACGGGTCACTTCAAAAAGTTCACAGCCCAGCTGGCCCAGCTCGTGCCACATTTGATGCAACGGGGTTTTTTTTTCCAGGGCTATCAGGTTGCCCTAGTGACTTTGATCGCATTCGCGGCCAATATGTCATACCATACCATACCATACCATACCTACACAGTAGATTCAGTGCTCGATATGCCTATTCGGCTACGGCTTGGGCAATATTACCCGCGAGTTTTGATGCCTAAGGAAGGGAAATGTGCACCTGGTATCCTGATATTCGAGACTACCAATCCAATGTACCTAGCCTCACTCCTACGTACCGTGTACTTACTGATGTTGACGTACCTACCTCGATGCTCGGATGGGTGGAAAACGTCCGACGCCGTATTCATGTCACGAGATAACAGATCGAGCTCGTCCTTTGGCTCCTAGTGCTGTACGAATTCCAGATACGGTAGTCTAAAGACGACTGGGTCTCCGCAGTATGCCTCCCGGAACATCTGAAGCACATGAGAAGTACGGTATCCTCGACGGCCATGGCTCCGCTATCCGGGGCGACACGCCACAAATGCCTATGCTACCTAGGTATGTAGTGTACCACAGTAGCGGATTTCTGTTTTCGGTACAGATGACATTGACCTGGGCAACAAGCATCATTAGAACAATGCGGTCCAGACAACCGCGGGATCTCATGGATCATCATCCGCGCCGCCGCCTTGTCGCGCTTGATACATTGGACAGATAGATAGATAGACAGACAGATAGATACCACAGCCAGAGCGCCAATGGGAAGTCACTGCGTCACCTGAAACGCTACATGCCCGCTGTTAAGGCTTCACATCTGATCTGGCGGCTTTCATATTGCCTTACCGCCAGCCCAACTCTACCCCTCCATGCCAGATGCCAACCCAGCCCCTCTATCTTTCCAAGGCAGTTGAGCCTTTCCAAGAAAACAAGGGTGTGTCTATTTCTATTGACCGCATGAGTCAAACGGTAAAAGCTTTTCTCTTATTTTTCTGCTTCGCGACCTCCCTCCTATTCTATTTTTCACTTGTTTGCCATGTTTTTACCACGGCCTGGGAACACTTGACCACCTCGGTACCGACGAGCTTTGCGCCGGTGTGGGTTTGAGGCCATTAGACTGTTAGGTAGATCAGATTTTGAGGGACCCTCCCCTAGCCCCCTGCTTGCCTCCCTGCCTTCCCATGCATGTCCTTTAGTTTTGCCCGTTCTGATGTCTCCCGAACAACTCACTGCGCCTGACTGGGCCCGCTAAACGCGGGGTATACCACTGAACGTTGCCACTCTGAAAACTTTTTAGTGGGTCGCCATGGCAATCAAACGCCCCTCGATGGAGGTTTTTGAGACCGGGAGTGTGGCTTGCCACGCTTGCAAGGGAGGCCAATTCGTGCCCCTGGCCGCCTGTGGCCCCGGCCTACCTGAGCCTGACTGAGATATGTATGATATCAGCCGTCTCCAGCCGCTGACGAGGGCGGCTATGAAATTGATATCAGAGCATCACCACCTCGTGAAAAGAAGCAGCGTTCACGTTGACTTTGCCAAGCCGTCAGAATCAAGCGTAGACCCGGTAGCAACGAACCAGCACAATGTGTGAATTCGACGGAGATGCGTGCTTGTAGTATCGCAATGTTCGGTTTGTTGCATTGTATGGAACTCGTACCCGCTCCTTGCCCTTGCCATTTCCCTAGCCGAGCCAGGCCATACATAATCCGCTGCGGAGGCCCATATGTTCGTTTGGCCTCACAGGCAGAGACGACGCCCTAAAGATGGCCGAGCAATCTCGCCTCACAGTCACGGCGAATGACTCTTTGGCCTCGAGTACTGGCCGAAGGAGTGGGAACGGGGCCATGTATGAGTACTGGCGGCGAGGGCGAACAAATCAGCCTCGCATGGTCAGCACCTCGAAGGTGTTGGGTGTAAGCACTACCTGATCATGATCATGAAATTACAGGTCACACGGGATGAGAGGGTATCTCCAGATCTGCGGATTTCGTCTGTGACAGCCAACTGGCAAGGAGCTAGCTATAAGCTATCTTTCTTCATCTGCAAAGCCTTTTCCATCAAACAACCGAACAATTTTGGCGATCCTCCCAATCTGAACATCAATAATGATCAACAATTCAGGACCGTCCTGATAAAATTAAACAACAAGAACATGGTGATGAGCCGACTCTCCAATGACCGAAGGACTGACCGCGGCGGTGCGACTATTCCAAGGTCAAACAGAGGAGTGCCACCCAGGCAAATGCCGATGGTGGAAGAGGTAAGTCTCCCAAGCCCGACAAGACGAGGCACCCATCACCGCCCATGAGTATTAGATATGTATGAACAAAGAGGGCCCCCTTTTGATGGAGCCCGAAACAACCAAACAACCGAGAACGCAAAGAATCTGGGTGTAGTGCAGGAACTGGCGGGAGTGGGAAGACCAACTCTACTCCTCGCGATGCTTCTCGCCATGTCCGTCCTCGCCTCCGTGGCGACCACGAGTAGGACTCGAATGTCCATGCTCGTCAGGACGGCCACCGCCCATCATGGGGGTAGGCGACTGGAAGGCATAGGTGTTCATGTAGTAGCCCGAAGGATCGTAACCCATCATGCCGGGCCAGTAGCCGTTGTAGTAAGTCCAAGGGCTGGGCATCTGAGGTGTAGCCTGAGGAGTCATGGGCATGTTGCCGGAAGCACTGGGTGGAACACCGTATGGAGCTGCATAATTCTGCTGGGCAGTGTAAGGCGAGCCTGGCATGCCGTAGGGCCAGCCACCGTACATGGGCGGCATAGGCGCGGGAGACATCTCCGCAGTGGCGGCAGGTGGGCGAGTAGGAGTGCTAACGACTTGAGGTCCTGAAGGAGACTTGGGTGGTGCGCGTGCGACCGGCGACTCCTCAGCCTGAAGCAGGAGGAGCTGGGAGCGAGAATGACGAGGGGTCGGGCCGCGATCCTTGACTGACTTGCGCTCGACTCGAAGGATGGCTCCCTTGAAGACGCTGCCGTGAAACTTGGCGACAGCAGTCTCAGGCATATCGGGCTGAGAGTACTCGATGAACGCCATGGTTCGAAGCAGACGAGAATTGTTCTCCTTCTGAATGAGGTTGGCCTTCAACACCTCTCCAGCCTCGGAGAAGAGCTCCTCAAGTTCCTCCTGGGTAACGTTGCCTGGCAGATCTCCGACGAAGATGGAGCGACGATCGCGCTCACAAGCAGCGAGGAAGGCCTCGTCGCCATTGCTGCGACTATTGGCGCAGTTCTTCTTCAGGTCGAAAGCAGTGACAATATAGTCAGGGTCGTGGCGGAATGCGGTGTGGAGGTCTCGAGTCGCATCGAACATCGAAAACTCGATTAGGACCGTGGGAGGATAGTTGAGGGGCTCTCGAAGCTGTGGGTGCAAGACCTCGCACTTGCTCAGAGAACCGTAAGGCAGGAGGACCTGCCGGGCCTCCTCTACGGTGATGGGACTGCCCGACTTCTTTTGAATAACGAAGGTGCGGTTGGCCTTGACCATCTCGGTGCGGCATGAGCGGCCACAGATCATCGCCCCCTTGCCCTTCTCCAGGGCATCCCTAGCCTCCTCATTCGAGGTGAACTGGACAAAGGCGAATGGCATGTGGTGCGAATCGCGTCGGATCTTGACCCAACACTTGCCATACTGCATAAACTCGCGGTAGATAGCAGCCTCAAGGGCAACATCGTCCTTGGGCTCAGGCAGACTGAGGAGAGCGTTAGCAAAAGCACCAAGGGGAATATGGAGGCACTGGGCAGCGGGAGCAAGGTGATTCAACGTTGGCAGATGAAGTTTTTGACAGTTCGAACGTGACATTGTGAAAGAGATTGAGGGAGGAATGGCACTTACTTGGCGACGAAGACGCAAGCAGTTGGGGGGTACAAGTTCTGAGCATCAACACCGTTGATCTGGTGACGAGCGCTCAGGTTTGAAGAACGTGACCGAAGAGTGTGGTCCTCGTTGGCCAGTGCAACATCCAGACGCTGCATGTTGCCGGCCATCATAGAGCGTTCGGAGCGGCGCTCCTTGAGTGTCATTGTGGGCGAAGATACAAAGACGTCGTCACCATCATCGGCGGAAACGTGACCTAGAGGGGACCTCCTTGATGTTAGTGGATTCCTGACACCCAACAAGCCAAGATGGGCAACTTACTCGTTGGCACTGCGAATCGTCCGAACGAAACGAGAGTTTCCAAGACCATGTCGAGCGTGAGGAGGTGTGTACTTGGGAGAGCCCGAAATAGACCCAGCGTCCAGGCGAACACCTTGGATGACTATTAGTGATGGTCATGAAGGAACAAGGTCCAATGGGTGAACTTGAAGTGCAACAGTGACCACGACGCGTCCATCGCGAGCTCAAGCGCGTCAGATTGGGTGGCAAGTGACATCGTCGCCACAACATCAATTAGGAAGGAACTTACCGCCAGTGTCACCAGTGTCGCTGTCGCCAGCGGAAGAGGCCACGCTGGGGGAGGCCACGCGATCAGAGCCGGTGAACGAGGCTCCCTTGGTACGGTGAAACCGCTCGGGAGAGGGATCGTACGACTTGCTGTATGAAGCCATCGTGATATGTTGCGACCGCGAGGGTTGCTTCTGTAGGTGGCGCGCGCGAAGATAGGTGTAATTGACGGTGATTAATGCAACGCAAAATGTGTGTGTGGGTTACGCGGGCACAATCGCGGAGTTGGCCAAGTGAGAGAATGTTATGTGGCCAAGATAAAAGACTTGCGACGGCGGAATCTCTCGCAAAACAGACAGTATGGTAAGGATAGGGTGGGTTAAACAGAATAGAGTGGGATTAAAATGATGAAACAGTCTGGATGTAATACTTCAACTCAACGGACTGTCGCCTTCAGAGGGTGTACCAATGAACTTTGACGTTGAAACGAAAGTTCGGGATGGACACACTGCGACTTCGACTAAATACTGGAAGTGAACGGTGGATCGTATGGCAGTGGGTAGTAGGGTAGGTCAGACAACTGAGGCCCCTTTGGGTAGTGGTGATAGCTGTCGGTGGTGGCGGTGGTGATGGTGCTGCAGTAGGGTACCTAGGTACCTAGGTACTTAGTACCCAGGTAACCACCCGAGCACCTGAGCAGGTATGAGTCCCTCCAAGAATGAATTGTTGACGAGGTTGAGATGCAAGAGTGCCTGCCTAAAGTCCTCACTGCCCTTCTAGGAAGCCACGCTGCCTCGCCTAATAGGCCAAGCATCAATATCTTTGCTCTCACGATGCCCTCAAAGCCCGACCCATCGACCCATCAACATGCGACATTTTTGCCCATAGCCTCTGAAGACGACCGCATCCGCCACGCATGGAAAGGCATAACGGGCCCTGTTTCGACTGTCCTTGGGGGAACCATTTCCCAATGCTCGAACAAGATTCTCCAGCCTCCTGCGTACTCCCCTCGCTCTTCCAAGCACTAGAGACGGACTACTCTCTTCCCAGGCCATACCATCCTTCCCAAAGGCCCCCCCAAGGTCCAAGTCTTCGTTTGCAGCCTTGACGGTCCAGTCGCAGTCAAGTTTCGTATTAGCATTGTTGAGAATCCCGCCGGCCGTTCAGCAATACTCGACGCCGTGTTCAGGGAAAGGAAACAGAGGAGGCAGCTTCCAACACCCACAAGAGCTCCCCCGACCAGGAAAGTCTCCGGATCTAACCGAATAGAAGTTCGACCATGTCCAACTGCTTCAGAAGCAGGAGCTTGGTGCCGAACATACTCTAAGGGATACCAATATTCAGTGCGACCTCAGCACTTGCCAAAGCTTCGAGTGGAACCATGCTGCTTCGAGAAAATCGAAGTTTGCCAGTTATATCAAGAATCCATGGCTATGATCTTGCCCAGTCTCGGAGCCCACTGATATTCCAACGCCTCGAGTCGTCACTCGACTGAACTCGGGCGACCAGGAGGAAGCAGGGGCAAGGTGTCCGGAACGCTGTAATCGAGATGTGGACACATCCCCACACACATCTTGTGGTTTCGGGGTAGAGAGATGGTTGTTTCAGCGTATTCAAGTATAGGGTAGTTACTCATAGATAAATAAAGATGAGTATAATACCACGAGCAGCATACACGCCGTACAATGGAGGTCAAGCACGGGCCATATTGAATTACGTAATTCAATGGCCGCGGCAACGGAGCTTGGGCTTCGCATGACGTCCTGGTCCGAAGCTCACTCATTTCCCTGAGGGCGACACCGGCGTTGCTGTTGACCCAGATCGGCCACTGACTTTCAGTCTGTTGATTTGTTTGGATATCACTTGAACGTAGCATGGCAAACGGTCCCCGAGCCAATTGGCTCCGAATCTAACCTATTAACTGATCAACCAACAAGTCCATTACCAGCTACCAATTTCGATATGAGGGCAACGCCTTGCCTGTCGAGAGGCTTTTGGGGGCGCAGCCTTGACGAGTTCAAGAGGCAGGCACTTATAGGTGGGCAATCCAAGTGCCGATCCACTTGGAAGTATATGCTGACTGAAGCTGTCCTATACAGCGTTCAACAGCGAGGGTGTCAAAGGCCCATCGGGACCACTCCCATTACACTCCTTCCATACTCAGGAGTCCATGACAGCAGTCAGGCCCATGTCGGATGCAGACATCGGCGGCTTCACAAAGGCAAATCTCGACTGGGTATCGCCGAAAACATCCGCGGACAACCCCAACGGTCATGCTAGGTTTCACGGCTCGATCTCAACCAGGGTACCGAAGGACGTACCGAACGTCGAGAGGACAGGATATGCAGCGTGGAAGACACTGGATAGGCCGCCTACGCTGTTCGGCAAGGGCTTATGGAACATCGACCAATATGCATACCTCGCCCTGAGGATCAAGTCCGACGGGAGGAGTTACCTGGTCAACGTCCAGACCGAATCCGTCGTACCTACAGATTTACATCAGCATCGCTTGTTTAGTAGAACACCTGGGGAGTGGGAGACCGTCTTGATCAAATGGAACGATTTCGTGAGAACGAATCATGGATTTGTTGTCGAGCCGCAGACCGAGATACTCCGTCAGAAGGTGCGGACCATCGGTATCGGTCTGACGGACAGGATTCCTGGGCCCTTCGATTTGTACATCGAGAGGATATGGGCGACCAACAACCCGCAAGAGGCTGATACCGCCGAGACGGTGGTTCCAAAGCAGGGGACACTCAAGGATAAGCATGGCAAGGCGGTCACTTGGGGTCCAGATTAAATCGGGACACACGGAGTCTAAGTACAAAGACCGGGCATACGTATGGAGAGGCTGTCGAGAGAATGCGAGTTTCGCGGACGGCACCAGTACGTCAAGGGTCGACGAGCCAGCCCTTACCCCCCGCCGTCAATAATCCACGGCAGAAGTATGGACAGGGTGATTAGACTTCACGCGACTATTGATCCCATCCAGGTGGAGATGATGTGGTTAGAAGCCAAGCCGAGCCTCCTGACTGCTGAATATGGAATATTTACAGTGAAGCCTTTCACGACATCCTTTACATCGCCACCAAGGCCATGGCGCCTAACGGCGTCGCAAAACATGGGAGGGATACCAACACATCGCGTTTGTCTGTTTCAGAGGAAAGGTTCTGTATGCCGTAGATCATGCGTCCTTTTGCGCCAGTATGCGGACAAATCTGTTGCCAACGGTTTGGTCCATAATGAAGGATGCCAAACTCCCTCAACAACGCGATGCATATGGATGCCGAGATATATAGCACAATGTTCGTACTACTCGAACCACTTGGGCAACCTAATTTTGTATTGACATTGGCTGTCACTCCTTCACCATGATGGTGGACTCCAATGACCAATCATTTCTAGGAACCGGTAAAATTTAGTGGGAACTGCCCCCCACACCACCGTCGGTTCACGAAGAATCCGCCAAACGTACCACGCCATCAATGATGTCGGGAGGCAAAATTTGTATCGTGAATTAGCAATAGTGTCAAGCCCCCGGTGCTGACCGCTGGGTGCCCCTGTTGCCCTGGTGCCCCTTTATATAGCGGGTGATCCCACCAAAACAATTGTTGAAGTTTATCGTCGGGCCATATTAGTACCATTACCATCTTCTTGACTTTCCGTGATTGATTTGTCGCCGTTGAGGAAGAGACAATCACACGCGATATACGCCATCAATCGAACCTACACGTATCATGGGCCAGCCATCCTTCCAGGCGTCCAACGCCATAGTCTACGTGACTTATGGAGTATTTCTGTATGTCAAGCCTCATTGACAAGCTCATAAAGGAGGGCTATAGCTAATAGATAACAAACCGCAGTATAATGGGAACTGCCCTTGCGTTCAAGTTCCGCAAGGAATCTAAGGGCGAGTTCCTCTCGGGGAACAGAACTCGGACCGGTCAGAAGAAAAATCTCAAGGCGAACTGGGAGCTGGCGAGGTTGAAGCTTGTTGCAGAAAGCACTTCCTCTGCCTCACCCCAACCTGCCACCCTCTCCCCCTTCTCTCGCCTTATGAACATGGCACTAACTCCCAGCACATAGCGTTTCCGATTGCTTTGAACTTCATCGCCTCTGGTTAGTGAGAAAGCGCGAGCGATCGCTCACCCATAATCAGAGCGGTAGCAGACAAAGCATGACTATAATAATACATCGAGAAAAGAGGACCTATCCTCTTCCCGGACATCTCACCAGACGGTGGTTACCGGGAGGTGACATACCACAGCGGCAAGATGTGCTGTATGAGCGCCGGAAACTACACAAGGTTCGTATCCACGTTTACAATTGTCTCTGTCCTCTCAGGTCTTGCCTGAGCTGCTATCTTCTGCAAGCCACAAGCGCGCAGGTGGGACCGGCTCGGGCAAGTCTGGAAGGGGACAGGGACGTGGCTCACTACGGGCGCGGATTTGAAGCAAGTCGTCCCACGGGATCCAACCTCTCTCGTCCTGAGGAGGAGATCCCGTGGCCCTTGTGGAAATGATGCTGAGATTGTACCGTGATTACTCGATCAAGTTAATGCTTGCGTGGGAAACGTGCTGCCGCTCCGAAACCCCCCTCCCTCTTCCCCTATATCCCCCCCGCTGTGTACTAACAGAACTAGGACTCGGATCCGGAATCTTGTTCTCTTACCCTGAGCTGGCGACCATCTCTGGTGTCCAGGGCGTGATTGTCTATGCTCTCACGTCGGCTTTGCCGCTGTTTGCATTCGCTGCCCTGGGCCCTATCATCCGCAAGAAGTGTCCCGAGGGCTTCGTCCTCACGGAGTGGACAAGACAGCGATTCGGCATTGTTACGGCTCTGTGGTTGAGTTTCCTGACACTCGTGACCATGTTCCTGTACATGGTCTCTGAGCTGTCAGCTATCGGCCAGACGATCAACACCCTGACGGGACTCGATGCACTCCCGGTCCTCATCGTGGAATGCGTTGTCACAACCATATATACTTGTAAGCCAAGCCTCTCATAGAAAGCACGCGGTTTTCTCTGCGCACGTTATGCTCACACGCCTTGCTAGCCCTCGGAGGCTTCAACATCAGCTTCGTCACAGACAACATCCAGGGCGTCCTCGTCCTAGGGCTCGTCGTCATATGCTCCATCGCCATAGGCGCCCGCACCACCATCGACACGTCGCTGATCGAGAGCTCCGGCCTCCTCGACGCGAACCTGCTGGGCTGGCAGCTCCTGTACATCTTCCCCGTCGCGGTGCTCACCAACGACTTCTTCCTGTCCAACTTCTGGCTCCGCACCTTCGCCTCCAAGACGGACAAGGACCTCTGGCTCGGCGTCTCCATCGCCGTCGTCTGCGTGCTCGTCATCCTCGTCCTGGTGGGCATGACGGGCTGCATCGCGGCCTGGTCCGGCGCGTGGGACCCGACCCAGGACGGCAGCGTCGCCTTCTTCCTCCTGCTGCAGCAGCTCCCCGGCTGGGTCGTGGGCATCGTGCTGGTCATGTCCGTCGCGCTCTCCACCGCCTCCTTCGACTCGCTGCAGTCGGCCATGGTCTCCTCCGCGGCCAACGACCTGTTCCGCAACAGGCTCAACGTCTGGTACATCCGCCTCGGCGTCGTGCTCATCATCGTCCCCACCGTCGTCATCGCCCTCAAGGCGCCCTCCATCCTGCAGATCTACCTCATCTCCGACCTCATCTCCGCGTCCACCATCCCCGTCCTGGTCATCGGCCTCAGCGACAGGTTCTACTGGTGGCGCGGCTTCGAGGTCGTCGTCGGCGGCCTGGGCGGCATCCTCTGCGTCTTCATCTTCGGCACCATCTACTACGGCGACGCCCACCGCGGCGCGGAGCTGATCCTCCTGGAGCAGGGCCTGTACGATGGTGACTGGGGCGCCTTCGGCGCCTTCGTGGCCGCGCCCGTGGGTGGCCTGCTCTTCGGCTTCGCGGCCTGCGCGGCCCGCATCGCCTTCCAGTACATGTGTGCCAAGGCAAAGGGCGTGCGGTTCGACGCGCTGGACCGTCCGGTGGAGCTGGACGCGGCTGCGGATGATGACTCGACTCAGGAGGATGTCACGGTCATCCACGAGGGCGCGCAGACGTCGAAGCAGGTTGGCAAGTTCTTCTAGAACATGTCGGTGGGTGACGAGTGTGTAGAGGGACATTGCGTTGGTAATGTGGTGGTGAACGGCATGATGATGGGATATCAGTGATAGGGGGTTGGAAAAGTTACGATCTGGCGAGCAGTCAAGTCATGTCGATTTGTGATGGTGGAAAATAAAGGAAGTTTGGGGGACAGCCTCTTTGCGGCACGGTAGTATCTTATGGGTGAAGGAGTCGTCTTTGATTCCTGAATATATATACAAGCCACACCTCGTTGGCGGGTGTTTCCTGCCAGAAGACTCGTCGAAGGACGAGATGTCCCCATCCATTACGTGCCGTGGGGGAGATGCCTTTCTGTTTTTGTAGCTCTGAAGCTACTATTCAACACTGCTAATCCTGCCGTATTCGATGCTCCCCATCTCTGTATTGTACACACATCCTCTTATTTCATGCCCAACGCCTCCCTCTCCTTCGCCATCTTGTTCTCGGCCGACAACTTTTGTATATCGTTCAGCTCCTGGAGCTCGGTCTCGATATCCGCCAGCGTCGTCTCCTTCAGCGTGCCATACACCTGCCAGTCGCCCTGGGTGAAGTTCGTCTTGTCCACCGAGCGCCACAGCACGATGTACTCCAGCAGCTCCATCTCCTTGCTCGAGACCTCCTCGCCCTTGGCGTTGAGCTCGGTCAGGCGCTGCCTGCTCTTGATGCCCACGACGGCCTGGCGGAACGACACCTTGACGCCGACGTCCATGTCGGTCCACTTGTGGTCGACGAGCCGGGGCCAGAACGGCTTCCCCGTCTCGGCAAGCCGCTCCCACCTGTAGCTCTTGCCCTTGGGCCGGTTCTCGATGGCCGAGATGAGCGACCGGTACAGCTTGGGCACGCAGATCTGCGACAGCTGCGCCTTCTCGGCGGGCCCGCCCTTGGCCAGGCACTCCGACATGGTCGCGTGGAGGGACCGCGCCGCCGAGACGACCTCGCCGCGCTTGGCCCGGAGGCGCGCGGCTTTCAGGAAACTCGGCTTGCTTGAGTATTGGTTTATGAAGATCTGTAGGCGGTCGACGAAGCGCTGCTTAGTCATCTCCCAGTGGTATCTCCATACCTGCTTGAGCTGGCGGGGTCGTTTGGAGAGAGGCAGAGGGATGAAGGTTCCTGGAGGGACAATCTATTAGCTACGGAACCACAGATACATACACGGCAAGGTATTGCGTTGCCATGCTGCCTACGTCTGGGATCGAGTATCGGGGCACGCACTGGGAGCCAGCATCGCCGTCTTGGAGGACTCCTGGAGCTTGTCGGAAGCTGTCATCTCCTTCATGACCGTACTCGTTGCCTGCTGTCCGCGGAACTGTGACCTGATATTGGCCCTGGCTTGCTTGAAGCTCGGGTCAAGCCTCTTGGAGGCATAGCTCCTGCTCTGCTCGATACCGGCGCGGCTGACGAGGGACCCGGAGAGTGGTGATATGAAGGTTGGTCGCATCTTGGCCAGGACCAAGGGCCGGGTGCGGAAGGTAGCTGCCATCTGGGCGGTTCCGGAGGGGAGCGCGGCTTGGGCGGAGGAGTATAAAGGTCGAGTCACGATGCAGTCGCGACCTCGGCGTTGGTTGAGTGGTTAGCTCTCGCGACTATGTAGGTAGCTGTTCCTAAGGCCTGAGGTGGCGTCGCCGGGTTTCCAATTTCTAAGCCGGTGGTCTGCTCTCCGTCCGCCCAGGGTCAATGGTCAGATCAATTGCAGTTCGGCATTACCGTCGTCTGGGCATGATGCGACGAGGCTCAATCGCAAAAATTCACGGCCAGACCTCGGGATGCCTGCCACTTGCCCGGCCCGGCGGGACCCACGTGCCTGCCGGTAGCTACCTAAGTATCCAGGTACCTATGTACGGACATGGAGTACCTTGACATCCTTGGCAGCTAGGAAATAGACCTGGGTCGCATATGGGAGCAATGCCAATGATGTAGTGGAGTAATCGTAATGTGAAGGTGCATATAGGTCAAGACAGTGGAACACTCGTCAATGGGAGGGATCAATTGATTGTGGTTTATAAAAACTACAGTAGAAGCAGGCCAGCCTGGCGTTCTTGGTCGCAAGTGATTCAATATTATGACCTCAGCGAGGTCCGCTCGTCTATCAGGGTCCTCAGAGCTCAATGCATGTGGTGCCCCTCATACTTGAATAATCGCAACTCCCTCCTTCTACCAGTGACCTACGACGACACACAAAACCATCAAATTTATATACTGGCCAGGAACATAAACTATCAGTGCAGGTACATCAGGAAAAACACAACAGATGCAGTGACAGGGACAGGCCGAGCTGGAGGACACATCTACAAACGCGGCGGGACTGCGGGGCGACCAAAGACTCCCCGGAACGCTGCGAGAGCCCGCGGGGCAGATGTCAGCTGTATCCAGGGCGAGAACGTGGTCGACGAACAGACAGGACCAACAGCAAGAGGCGTCGGCAGCATGGCGGCAGTCGTCCACGGCCACAGCCACCAGCATCACCGCCGAGCAGAAGACCGTTAGTACGCACGTCAGCACGACCATCAAAGAAGATGCAGCCGCCGCCGCTGCTGCCACCCAACAGGAATTCGACTCGGTCGCCCACCCGACCTTCCTCCAGCCCCGGGTCGCCGCCGTCCTCGGGGTCTCGAGGTGGTGGCACCCCATACTATTCGGCCTGCGGCTGCTCTCCATCCTGCCGTCGATATACCTGGGCTTCCCGTTGGCCATACGCTTCCTCCTGAAACTCCACGCCTTCGCCACATCCGAGGGCCCCTTGGCGTATGGGAGGACGCCGTGGGAGGACAGGCTTCTCCTGACGGAGACGATGCTCGCCATAATCTGGTGCGGATGCTCGGGGTACCTATCCTTCTTCTTCACGGACTGCCTCATGTCCAGGTGGTAAGTGGATGCTACGACCGAGCCACTGGGTTCATGGGCCCCGCGCGCGGAGTCTACAGCAACTAATCTGTGTTATATTACCCCCCAGGTTGATCCATTACGCACCATCCGCGACTGCCTTCCGGCTCGTCTCAATATCCGCCCTCAACGGCTACCTGCAGTCGTGGACGCTGCAGCTGAGCGGTAGCACGCAGGACCCCTTCCTGCTCCTCCCAACCTGGATAATCATAACGAGTGTACGCAGTCCCCCCAATCCATCCGTCTCTTTTCTTTCGCGCAGCGACTAATGCTTCATCGCTTCGACACTATAGACCCTTACGATGGTGTACCACGTCACCCAGCGCAAGATCAACATACTCAAGGAGACATCAACCTCGATCAGCGTCTTCTCCATGGCGAGCTATATTAGCATGGTCGCCCTCCTGATACAGCAGCACTGGGACAGGACTGATTGGTTGGAACTGCCGTTCGTCGCGTTGGGTGTGAGGCTTCTGCAGCAGGGCGGTGAGATAGTGGTCAGCGTGGCCAAACATGCGAATATCACGCTTGAAGCTTGAAAGCTCTCTGTTCTCTGCTATATTTCCTGCGTATGATACTTTTGGTTAAGATACCCAGTCACTGTCTTTGCGTCGAGAGCATCGGGTCGGAGGTCATGGAGTTGGCGAATTCTGGGAATGTTTTTGGCGGTTCTGTGTTCATATATTGATATTGGGTAGATTATACGCAGAGATGTCATCTCGAGATGATGCATACGCTATCCCTCGTGCCAGGGGGCGTGGCTGGAGTAGAAGGATAGCCATCAGCCTTGCTTACTTGGACCATCAGATAGGTATTCTTCGACATGCACTATTCACTTTGCGCAATGAGGGGAAGTAACGATACGCTACTAGCAACGATGTGCCATTTCTGGTACTACTGTCAATCTTGCGGAAACCATAAAGAGTGACGCGCATGGCGACGGAACTATCAACTCCGTGATATGGTCCTAGAAAAACAAACGTCGTCCAAGCTCGCGATCGTAGGTGATCGGTGGGTATCATGTCAAGTGTCCCTCTTTCGACTGCCCGAGATGCCTCCATATCTGAAGACGCAATGGCAAAGAGGAGACTTGGTGTGTCCTTGGGTCTAGGCTCCGCCTCCATAATAAGCCGTTCCCGCGCAGTTGATCTGGTCGAGGAGACAGCGTGACATGATGAAGGCCCTTAGAAACCGTGGACTTTGATGGTCTTGGGGTCAAGCTCAAGACCGTCCTTGCTGGTGAGGAAATCCTGGAAATCCTTGCGCTGGTCGCCCTGAAGCTGGATCACCTCTCCCATCTCGGCATCGTTGACGATGGTGCCATTGCAGGCTGATTATAGCCAAGTCAGTTAGTTGTTCTTGATAGTGAATGAGTCACAATAGCGAAGGTTGAACGGTAGTACTAACCAAACTTCTTCTTGACGACGGCGAGGATCTTCTTGCGGCTGAACTTTGCAGGAATGCCTTGAACAGTGGTCAAGGTCTTGCGTCCATTTCGCTCTGTTTGAAACCGTTGTCAGAATGTTTGCTTGGTCGAGATGCGAATCGCGTGCCAAGACGTTGTCAGACCTGCACGTGAGCACACAATCGTCCCCTGTTTTCCAAGAGCGGCGCAGTGATGCGGTAGGGTAGAACATACGCTGAATGCGAATATGAATGTAGTCAGGAGCCTTGGACTGTTCTCCAGTGTCCTCGTCGGCTTCGGCGAAGGGGTCTATGATGGTTTGTAGATTAGCATCGACATTTACTTTGCTGATGATTGACGGATTGAATTGGAAGGCGGGGAAGCGGCTTCGTATCCGCCTATCGCTACTGCAGGTCTGCTGACTATCAAAGGCATTGGTGGTATTGATAGGAGAGAATCGCGCGCGAAGGGATTTCGAAGCCACCAAACCGCAAGGGTTGCATGGGTCGGTGGCGAGGGGTCGCGAGGGGCTCCATTCAGGTATCCGTCGGGGCTGGACTCGAGAACTTACCGTAAGACTTGAGATTTTCGATTGACATAGGCAGCGACGGACGGCGCAGCGGGCGTCTCACTGGTTTTGGTTTGGTAAGGTTGCGAGGTTGAGTCGAGGATTATTAATCTGTCTTCAACTGTGCAAGCTGTTGTGGAGTTGCGGGCGGTAGGTTTTGTTGTTGATGATGTCTGGAAGTTGGTGGTTGGTGTCGCGTTCGGAGAAGATAGAAGGAGGCGGCAGTTTTATAAAGCAGGTAGACTAGGTGAAAGACAGAGTGGGCAGAATGGAGAATGGAGGGGCACGAGCACCCCCGTTTCCCCCCCGGTCACCCTCACCTTTTAGCGCCCCTTCCCCCCTGCCGGCCTTGCCTGCCACCTCCAGCCCAACCTTGACTGCAGGACATTGAACAGTGCCCCAGGCCTGGTCAACTGGCTGGTGGGTACCCACTTTTATTAGATCAGGGGGTAACACATTGTTCAGTCCAGATGTCCTTGGAAGCCCTGGAAATTCCACGTAGGTGCTAGGAAAGTCACCCGTCGGCCAATGTCGATCTTTCCCCGTTTTAGTCATCGCGCACTCCGTAAGGCGCCTTCGTCAACTAACGTTGCTTACGGACACGTTACTTACTGGGGGAGTACTTTACTTCTGCAAGGAGCACGTTGTTCTTATCTATACTTAGTACTCTTCTATCCTCACCTCTTGCGAGGTCACGCTGGGCTTCTTCCCCAACCCTCCCCAATTCCTGCTAGGTGCACTTCCATAGGCATCGCCCTGTGAGTACACCACGCTAGGGAGTTGAGGGAGTATACAGGTTGCACTTGTTATCACGGCTGAAACAATGCCCTTCTCACCCATTGACTTGGGTGCGCCCGAGTTTCAGACGACTGCTGCGTCTATTCAGATCCTAGAGGCGGACGAACAAGATGGCAGGCCTCCAAGATGGACTCCTATGTTCAAGCACGAGTGCAGCTTTGATGCTGCGATTTTTGACATGGTGATGGTGAACCTTATCAAGAACCCCAACATCAACTCTTCCTGGCTCTTCAGGGCAGACATTCTCCTTGACCGAGGTGGCCCAGAAGTCTCTGGGCCTCCAGTCACTCCTTTCGATGCCCAGCCACCTTTGCCAGTGTTCCAGGGGCTAGAGACAAACAGACTCCTTGTCCGCAGGATGATACCGCGGAACGAGCAACGGGACAAGCCTCTTGAGCAGACATGTGCGTTCTACTCAGGCTCGACGGATGACGGACTGCAGAGGTCCTTGATCATATATATTCCCCATGTCAAATCGCAATCTGATATGCCCTTCTACCACCCTGCTGTCAAAGGAATCGCCTTCCTTCATGATTGGGATCCTACAGAGGTCAAGGGCACTATTTCCATCCATTACCATTTCTTTGACGACGGCGACAGACCCGAAAAGATTACGAGGACAGCGCTTCACCTGCTGAGAGTGTCACATAAACATGGCGAGGGTCAGGTTGCAGGGTACAAGAAGCGTGTAAAACACGATGTCTTAGTCCCACAAGTCGCACTCCAAGCAAGATATGCTATCTTAAAGCAGAAGTATGCAAGGTCCCTCGTCAAGGATTGGGAAGAGACGACTGATCCTGGGAAGCACGTTTTCGAGGATCTTTGTATCGCGGCATTCCTTATTGAGCTCTGGACTCAGATATATACCGACGTCGATTTTCCCGGCTTCGTGGACATCGGTTGTGGAAATGGCCTGCTAGTCCACATACTCAACTGCGAGAGCTACTCCGGCTGGGGGTTTGACGCCAGAGCACGGCGATCATGGTCAAAGTACGGCACCACGGTCCAGGTTCGAACGTTGTCCGGAGGCCTCGAGGAGCGACAGTCATTGGAGACACGTGTCCTGCTGCCATCTGTGATCAAAGACATGCAGCAAGACACTTCGGAGAAGATCAGCGACGCTCAGATCCATGATGGACTCTTCCCGAAACATACATTCATCATATCGAATCATGCGGATGAGCTCACACCTTGGACACCAATACTTGCGCGGATTTCTGATTGCCCCTTCATCATGATCCCGTGCTGCAGTCACGATCTGACCGGGGCTAGGTTCCGAGCACCACCGCCGAAGGACAAGACATCCTCTTCGTCAGCTTACAACTCTCTCTGTGAGTGGGTCGCCAATATCGCCAGGGACTGTGACTGGAAGGTCGAGAAGGAGATGCTTCGGATTCCGTCCACAAGAAACACAGCGTTTGTCGGGAGGTCCTCTACTGGAGAATCAGAGCTGGACATCCAAGCGATAGTCCAGAAGTATGGAGGGGCTCAAGGGTACTACGACAATGTTCTGAAGCTGCTCAAGGCGAATACTCGCGGTCATTAGGACGGTACGGCAGACAGGGAGGCGATTTCACAATTGTGGGTAAGCTAGGGTCATGTCGTAAATCATTCGCGCCACGGCTCTGACAGTCTTCTGGTAAGGCTGTTCGGAAAGCTTGCAGTGTTAAGCTCGGCGTATATGATGAAGCTTCGGCTCTGCCTAATTGCAGTCTCGGCTGGTCATGCCATGGGTGTCCAGATATTCTAGAAGGGACAACTTGTCACATGGCTCTCACAATCAATGATGCGACACTTCCATGATAGTCGGCCCTCGGACGCCAAGATAGTCGGTGACAAAATCCATACTATCGAAACGTAGGTGATGGGGTTTCAGTAGCTCACTGCGACGAGCGCGCAAGGCAGGCGTTGCATTAGCCCCTCGGTGGCAAGCGAACTGGACCGACTCTCCTTAGTCCAATTCAGGGACAGGCAGATGATCTACCAACTTCAGATTCAGACCAAGTTTCTTCAGTGCTTCCTCAGCCTGTCTGTCCCTCAGATCTAGGCTCTCCTTCTCAGTGATTAACACGAAGTCCTGCTTCAGCAACCAGCTCCCCTCCGGCACGCTATACTCCTCAGCCGTCTTCTTGTCTACCTTCTCGAGGTCGATGACCAGGCTCTTCTTGACACCAAACACAGCGTCGGTCTTCTCGTACGGGTCGCCACGAAGGTAGAGCGCCCTAATGGGCATCGCAGTCAGTGACGACTTGTTGATGTATCACCCACGCAACCATCAAAGAAGGAAACGTTGTGTTAGTGTACAAATAGGGGAGGACCTACGTGATCAGATGATCCCACCCTTCCTTCTCAAACATGAAATGCATATGCGCCGGCCTCCAGCAATGCCGCCCAAGCCGCTGCAGGAGCTTCCCCACGGGCCCGTCGTGCGGGATCGGGTAGCTCACGGGCTTGATCCCCCTGAACCAGAACTTCCCTTCCCCGTCGCTCTCCATGACGCACCTCTCGGACGGGTCGCCCCGGTCCGAGTGCTGCACGTCGTAGTGGCCGCTGCTGTCCGTCTCCCAGATGTCGACCTTGACCCCCGGCACGGGCCGGCCCTGCGCGTCCCTGACGGCGCACAGCGCCAGCAGGGGCTCGCCCTCGGGGTCCGACGACATGGCCGCGCCGTTGGCGAGGGCCGGCGCGTCGTGCGTGTGGAAGGGCCCCAGGACGGAGCCCTCGGTCGCGGCCGGGGGCTTGGGGTGGTTGATGCTGTCTACCAGGAGGGAGAGGCCGAGCACGTCGGAGAGGAGGATGAACTCCTGTTCGGCGGCGGCGGGCGAGACGGAGAGGCCCTGCGTGTCAGCCGATGTTTCTTTGACCCCTGTATTGAAATGCCGGACCGGCCGAGAGCGGGGGTGTTCCCCTTCTTTGAAAGTGAAGTGGAGTGGGGAGTTCGGGTAGTGAGGGAGCAGAGTATAGGTAGCTAGCTAGTATGTTGATATATATATCAGACTTACGTTTCGGACGTCACTGCAGATCTTCCCGGCCTCGATCAGGAACGTCAGGGCCGTCATCCACTCATCCGTGCTGAGGCGCGTTTCCCGCGCAAAGTCGTGGAGATGCGTGACCAGCCGCTCCAGGAGGTACTTGAGCCGGGCATCCTTGGTCTGGCTGTTGATCTTGATGGTGTTGGGCGTGATGTTGTCGATGGTGAGGTCCAGGAGCTCTGGGGTCTGGACGTCCTGGGCTGCCATGGCTGGGTGAGTGCTCTGGGCGGCAGGGGTGTTTCAACAATCTATGACTCGAGAGGATTTATGAATATATCACTTCGAAGGATCTGGGCCCTCTAGATTCTGAGAGAGGAACCTGACGACTAAGTAAATTTGTTTTTGCGATGCTCATGCCCCCCTCCCTGTCGTCTGGCTTCGGCAGTCGTTCGGCAGGTTCCCAGGTCTCGAGCGTGTTAATGAGTAAGCCTTTAGTGAGCAGCAGAGGCGCAACGACCTCGCGGCCTGGGTGGGGAACGAGGGTGCAAGAGCACATATTGATCAGTCAACTAGACTGTACTACTGTTTTGGATGTTTGTTTCTCCGACGGATATGCGGGATCATGAACTCGAGCAAGCTTCAGCGCAACCTCGTGAACCTCTAGTGTGGTGCTGGGGGTGCTGTGTAATATCTTGGTGATCATGTCGTGGTGCTTAGCCATGGCCCCAAAGTGTGGGGTTGTGAGAGCTCGTGGGGTCATCGCCGGGACGAACATGACGCCGGACCCTCCATCCGGGTATGCATGACGGGCCCCCGAATTGTAATGCGGGGGATTTTGCTGGCTGGGGCTCATCTGTGGATATCAACTTTGCCCCTGAGGTTGTCTCGCCGTCATGGTATACCGTATAGGTATCTGTGTAGCATACCGTAGTCTTGCTGTCTACGTACGTACCGACCATGCTTGATCTTCATAAATCCGACCAGCCGGCGTGGCTGATCATCACCTGGGCAGACCTGGTTCAATGGTATTTAGCTTACTCGGCTGTTCCGCGACATACAGAGCCTACGCCCCTTATATCGCAGTATCGCCGGGCGCTCGCTGTACCTGACATGTCCAGCACATGTGAGGTCTATCTCCAAAAGCTTGGAGCAAGTCGAACTTGACAGCACCATTCTTTGGGGACATCGGTGATAGCGTCAACATTCATTCCTGTCAGCCAAAGAAGCTTGTCTACAATCAAAGAGCAACCCACCAAGCCAACCTCGGAGGATATCATTAATACCACCCGCTTATTCGTTCATCTTCCAGGTCGTGACCCAATTTGATATAAGGCTGCTCTCTGGTACTTGTACGCCGTGACCCCTCGGGATTCCTTCTCTGCAAACACCTCGGGCTATCGCTTCGAGAAACCAGAGATTCCTCGTGGCGTCTGCACTACCGTCCAAATTGGGCTGCTATCGGCAACGAGGCTTTTGCGCCGATTTCTGGGAGACTCCCTCCGAGACCCAAGTCGGCTGGTTCCTCCTCAGCGATGTAAGCCGTGACCGCAGTCATGGAGTTGGTGGGTGGGAGTCCGTAGCTGCTCGTCCCGCTGAGTGACCTGGCTAGGCTGCTCTCAGGCCTCTGAAGCGACACTGTATCCGGGTCTGCAGGATTCCTCGAGCTCCAGGACAGTCTAGAAGGCATTGCAGCCCGAGGGAGACTATGCATGGATAGGCGCGAGCTGGTGCTGTTGGTACGGTCATGTTGTGGCAATCTACTAACAAGGTTTGGATCGAGCCTGGCGCCTTCAGTCAGAGAAGCATGCAGAGTTTTCTCGCCTTCATCCTCGTCTTGAATCTTGGGCATCCGTTTGACCGACCTTACGAGAAAGGACGGCTCAGGTGGTGGCGCATTCCTTTCAACCTCCTTGAGTATCTTTCGCAATTCCTTCTCTTTCTTGGACATCTGGACGTCGAGTGCCCTCGCCTGTATGTGTTCAAAGTATCGCACACGTGTAGTCTCGAGCTCCTCGGGGCTGAATCTCTCCTTGTTACGTGTGAGCGACATATACGACGACATGGCACCCAAGACCACCAGGATTATCAGACCGACAACGAGAAGCCCCTGCACGGTAACGATGATGAAACCAATGCCTGTAGCAACAATGCGGTTGAGTTTCATGCCTGGCAGAAATGCCACTGACAGTCCAGTCGTGGCGATCTTGGTGATACCTAACATCCAGACAGCCAGCGCTGTATTCCGCTGCCCTTCGAACGGGTTAAGTTTGGTAACAATAATGAATGAGAGAATCTCGAACACGAGCAGGCCGTAAACCTGTGCCGGGGGCGCTGCCGAAGCACCTCCAACGAATGCGGCTCGGATAAGTTGATACGCAGAGTAAAATCCAAAGAACCACCATCTTGTCTGTCGGTAACGGGCGAATAGCCAACCAAACCTTTTGACGTATGTCTGGTCTTCATGGACTGGAAATTGGTGCCGATCCTCTTCTTGGATTTGAAGACGAATGAATGGAAATGTACTGATCGTCCTCCCCGGCGTTTCAGCTTCCTGCAAGATGCTTGATCGGACAATCTTGACGTATGGAACTACCCTCAGCGCCTTTCCATGCACGAATGCGATGCGATCTTGTCGCACCGAAAGTTGGCCATGGCATAACCTCACGCAGCATGTATGTATGTTTAACCCACCGATACCCAGGAGGAAGAGAAGGAAAACGATCGCCGCAATAGCCCTAACACCGGTCGAGCCTCCGAATGAAAACTGGTAGAGAGCCAAGGTCACGATCATGGCGAAAGCCGTATATAGCGTCCGCAAGACAGCGAAGGCTGTATAGCTCCTCCAATGGCTCCTGAAATATGCCATCCTGTCATACTTGATCCGTTTCATTTTGACCAAAGCTTCCAAGGAGAATTTGAATGATGAAATGCCGAGAACCAAGAGTCCCAGCAGCACGACTAACCAGACCAAGCCTATTGTGAAGGCGTCGGCGGCAGGTATTTTCAATGCAGAAAGTGTTCCAGAGAAACCTGACGATGTTCCGGGCAACTGCATTCCTGGAGTGACCGGGTTGCCGGACCAGGTATAGTCGTAGGGGTTACTTGCATTGTATGGTTGGCTGCGCCTGAGCTGGTGAGCGTGGTCCACATTTCGATCATGATTGTTTGCGACGACAGCTCTAGCGCCTCCTACTTGGCCGGCATTACCGATGACTCCTGCAAACGAATCCACGGACCTTACCATCGAGTGGCTATATATCTGCCCTGCTGACCATGCAAAGTTGCTCCACCATGCAACAAGAACGCGTGGGAAGTTGACGGACAGGGCCCCAGAGAAGAACATGCTCTGAAAGGTCTCGAAGACGACCATGGCAGAGATGGAATGGGCATAGTGAGTTCGCATATGCGGGACACTGACCCCGTAAGCCGCCGTCGCGAAAGACGCGAATACCGCGACCAAGGCAATCATCGCCAGCACCGGACTCATAACCTCAGGATGCCCCATCGTGACCCCGTTCTCCAGGCTGGCCTGAAAGCACCCAAGTTCCTCCCCAGTAGTGTTTGAAAACATCTGCATCCGCACAAAGCCCTCGAAGTCTGGTATGGTGAAGGCAAGTTGTGGTATGTCGCCAACTTGTGCTGGACCAACGGCAAATACAGCCCATGCGGTGACCGGAACGCTCGCCTGCAGCGGACACATGCTGTATATGTTGACGGAGCAAGGCTTGAAATTCATCTGGAATCGGTTTTCTCCGTAGGCACTCATTGAGAAGCGCATCATGAGATGCTGATGGTCAAGGTTGGAAGCCCCATCGAGATGGAACAGAACGGTCGAGTTGTCCGTGTAGTAAGCCGCGTCAAACTTGGTGATATTGAAGCGACTCTGGCCACCCAAGCAGTCACCAAAGTCACCTGTGTACAGCGCGGGCGTCCTGTCCACGGCCAGTTGCCGCGTGACACCGGTCACACTTGTTCCATAGGTATACAGCGCGTCCCTGGCTGCAGCTGCTTGGACCAGGGCGAGGGAGAGGTACGAGAACCCGTGACCCAGGCTGGAGCAACGCATGACGGGAAGTAGATGTAGGGAAAATCGATAGGAAGTAAAGGGAGACATATGTGTGTTGTATTGGCACACTTGATGCCATCGACAGAAGAGCCTGCTGACACAGTTGGACTGATCAACAATTCCCAATCTTCCTCGGCGGGCACAAGAGTTCCTGGGAACAGACCCTGCGCCTAAGTCCTTGGTCGTTCGGTCATCACTCTCATAGGGTGATAGAATGGTGTCGCTCACTGCGCATTGACTTCGCCTGTCCTCGGTATCTCGTCGGCTACAGTAGTACAGGCTTAGCACCTCATCGCTCGTTGATGGCGCTCCAAGGACAGAGTCCGGGACTGATCAGACTGACGAAGACGTGTGGTCATTGAACAGCTAAGTATCTCTGAGTACCTGGGAATCGCCGAGTACTCGAGTACCTAGGTGCCTGGGTAGTCGAGTTTGCACCACCTGGGCAGGCTCCCAGGGATCGACTTACCTCAAGTCCGCCAGCGGGCAGTCACTTACACGCTGCAGGAGGAAGGAGCGAGGTGGGTCCCGTATCATACCAGTTGACACCCCTGCCAAATTTGATTACAGTCAGAGCCTCCACGGCAGTTGACGTAGATCCACGGGGCGCACTGCGAGATAGGGAAGCCGCGCTTGCTCACTCCCTACTTTGGCAGTTTTGAAGCTCGAGAGCTTGGGCCAACCTTTTAAGAATGGCCGTTATTCATCGTCTGGCATCGACAACGAGCCACGCAGTGCTGCAACCTCGAGGACTCGAGCTGTCAGGCACACACCATCCAAGCAGGTTGCGTGCGCAGATAGGCGTTGTACTCGCTCAGGCAACATATCAAACGCACTCTGAACGTCGGGCATGTTCTCGATCGGCGTTGGTCTCGCATCGCATCGCACCTGGGCCACAATCTTGCCGACGACACTGATCGCCTGCCATATCGTCGCCAGAGTCCACCTCGCTGTGATATCGCCAGGGACTGCAAATAAAATGCGCAGCTGGAAGCTTGAGATCGTCAGGGAGGCGACAACACCCCTATAAGGCCCCCAGGCAAGTGGCATGCAGGCTGCTGCCCATGTAGGGTAGGGTATGGTGCCGTCCTTTGGGTTGCTGGCGCGTGAGTTGCTATGTCCGGTCTGTACTCCCAGAAGTGAATACGTGAGAAAGCACTTAAACATCATGCGCCATCCTGCCCATCTATTTTAGACATGGAGGTGGCCGGCCGCATCCGGCAGTCGGTCGGCCCGCGATCTATCGTCCCGAAACGTGGGGCCCGACTACCGAGACCCTCCCAAGACAGGGACCCCGGAACAGTGGTCCCAGCCAGCAGACCCGCTCACATCACGTACCACTGTACTCAAGACGCAGACGAAGTGGCTTTGGCTTGGCTGATATTGACAACTCAACGAAGAAGACGACTTTCTCGATCACCTCAGTGGGCAAACCATGTCGGCTGATCCTGAGGCCGTTGGCACTAAATTTCACCCCGGAGCACCCACTCATGGTGCTGCAGTTTATATGCCCTTGGGGAGACTGGCAGCTGGCTCACTACGGATCCCGAATGGCTTTCCGCACCTGCCAGGTCCTTCTAGTCGATGGCTCAATATTCTGGGCTGTCGAATCGCATACTGGTTCCCGTCCTGCGTTTGTTGTTTAGACGAGCGGACATTGCACATGAGAGTCATCTGGGAATCTAACTTTCGAGGCATCGGATGTGCCCAGGTGTTTAGCATACAAGCTTCCGGTGACCGAAGCCATCTCGTCTTGAGAATGCAAACTGACAGCGGCTGAAGTTCGGATCCGGCGATCTGCCCCACCGGTCTACCGCCTGCGGAGGCCGGTCGGTGGTCACAGCAGTGATGCCAATTATCGAGAAGTCAATCATTGTATATCTTCGAAAGAATGGGATGAGTTCAATAGGGGCCGCGTAGGGCTCTGCTGTTACAAGGATGATTTATCTGTCCTGCGACGGTCCCTGTGGACTAGCACTGTGAGCGACTTTGACGATATGAAAGGCTGACGACGAAGGCAAGGAAAAACTGCCGTATCATTGCCTCGATTGTCGGTCTCCAAGACGTCCAATGCTAGCTACTTGCTGCTTGGATGCTTGGATGCAGTCTGTCTGGAGTCTGGAGCCCCTGAGCCCTTCCCTACAGCATCGCCGCCCGCCACCGCTTGCCCGGATCCGTTCCAACTATGGGTATCCGGGACAAGTACCTTTCCTGCGCAAATACTGCGCCAATGTACCCGAGCACGCCATTGCGCTAGGCAAATTTTCCAGAAGCCGGAAGCGCAGATCTGCAGAAACCAGCGAAAAAAAATAGGCGCGCCTGAGTCTAAGTTCCAGGAGTTACCTAGGTACTTACAAGGGTCTCCGATCCTGGCCCGGGCTTCACAGGCGGCCGTCAGACAGACTTTCTCTACCGGTACTTGGCTCGACGACCGGGAAATGCAAGTTTGCCCATGAGGGCTCTCTGAGAGAGCACGGCAATCATGGCCACCACAAGTCAAGAGGTACAACACTCTCTTAAGCGTTGGCTCGTCTTGATCGGGCGAATATCCAGAAGTAGACATCCTGACGGCTTCGGTACACCGTTGCTAAAGCACTGTGGAATTCAATGGGTAAAGAAATGGTCCCATGCAACAACCTGGCCGGCCTCCTCCTCTCGTCTTCAGGAAGTCCTCTGGGGCCGGGTTTCGTAAGTCATGCTACCTATTACGCGCGTGTGGATGACCGCCGGCCTTACATAAACACCCTGGGGAACCCCCCCGAACAAAAAGATTAGTTCGCGGCTCCTCCTTCTCGTCCTTTGATTCTCTAATCCTGACACGTCCTGTTACCATCACCATTACCATCATTCCCTCTTTCCCCCCCGTACCTTCGCGAATCGCACAAAAGTCCTTCTCTTCCCACTGTCCTCCTACCTTCGGCCCACTGCCGAAAACACATCAGAACAATGGCGAACCCTCCCCACGGTGGTGAACTCAAGGACCTGCTCGCTCGCGATGCGCCTCGCAATGCCGAGCTCGCGGCTGAGGCAGAGACCCTTACTGCTGTCGTCCTGAGCGAGCGCCAGCTCTGCGATCTCGAGTTGATCCTCAACGGTGGATTCTCTCCTCTCGAGGGTACGTTATATATCCAATACCTGTTGCCATATTTCCAAGAGCCGTGCGACGAATGCGCCGGAGCCGCCAACGTCAAATACGTGAGGGTGAGACCACGGAATTATCGTCGCTATTCCCCATGGCGGGGCATGTCAAACTCGATACCAAGGTTGCGTGCCCCGCCATTTGCGCAACTTTCTGGGAATTTACCATGCATTGAGGCCTCGGCGCATTGGCAAAGCGCTATACAACATACATCAAAATTGGTATGGACATTGGCGATGCGATAACGGAGGGCTGACTCGTTGCGCAACTGCAGGTTTCATGAACCAAAAGGATTACGATGGGTATGTCTACACATGGAATTATAACCCCGGCGCAATATAAACCAGCCAAGGATTGTTGGAAGCCCTAGAGCTCCTCACTCTCCAGTGACTGGCCAGTCAATAGCGGACAAAAACTGACGTGATTTGCGCCATAGAGTCGTCAAGGAGAACCGCCTCGCAAATGGCATCCTGTTCTCCATTCCCATCACTCTGGACCTGTCCAAGGAGAAGATCGACGAGCTCGACCTGAAGCCCGGCAAGAAGGTCACCCTGCGAGACTTCCGGGATGACCGCAACCTCGCCATCCTGACCATCGAAGATATCTACCAGCCCGACAAGTGAGTTTCCCCATACAATCGCCGCTGAGGGCTGTGGCACAGGGCCGCATGCAGTGGAGATCATGGCGCATGTGCTGATAGTGAGCTCCTTACAGGGTTCTTGAGGCCAAGGAGGTCTTCGGCAGCGACGATGAGGCCCACCCGGCCGTCAAGTACCTGTTCCGCACCGCTGGCGACTACTACGTCGGTGGTAAGCTGGAGGCTGTCAGCAGGCTGCAGCACTACGACTTTGTCGACCTCAGATGTGAGTGACGCGGCACACTTGTTTCACGGAGACGTAGTCATGTACTGACCCGCGACCAGACACACCCGCTGAGATCCGTCAGCACTTTGACAAGCTGGGCTGGTCCCGTGTCGTGGCTTTCCAGACCCGTAACCCCATGCACCGTGCTCACCGTGAGCTGACTGTCCGGGCCGCTCGTTCTCACCACGCCAACGTCCTCATCCACCCCGTTGTCGGTCTGACCAAGCCTGGCGACATCGACCATTTCACGCGTGTGCGTGTGTACAAGGCCCTCCTCCCCAGATACCCCAACGGCATGGCAGTCCTGGGTCTCCTGCCCCTCGCCATGCGCATGGGTGGTCCCCGTGAGGCCATCTGGCACGCCATCATCCGAAAGAACCATGGTGCGACCCACTTCATTGTCGGTCGTGACCACGCCGGTCCCGGCAAGAACAGCCAGGGCGTCGACTTCTACGGCCCCTACGATGCTCAGTACGCCGTCGAGAAGTACCGTGACGAGCTTGGCATTGAGGTCGTCCCCTTCCAGATGATGACGTACCTGCCCGACACCGACGAGTACGCTCCCATCGACACAATCCCCAAGGACGTCCGCACATTGAACATCTCGGGTACCGAGCTGCGTTCAAGACTCCGAAGTGGTCGTGAGATCCCCGAGTGGTTCTCGTACCCCGAGGTCGTCAAGGTTCTCCGGGAGTCGCACCCCGCGCGATCTCAACAGGGTTTCACTGTCTTCCTTACCGGTTACACCAACTCTGGTAAGGACCAGATTGCCCGTGCCCTCCAGGTGACGCTCAACCAGCAGGGTGGCCGCTCCGTGTCCATGCTCCTCGGCGAGACCGTCCGCGCCGAGCTCTCGTCTGAGCTTGGCTTCTCCAAGGAGGACCGCAACACCAACGTCGGCCGCATCGCCTTCGTGGCGTCTGAGCTGACCCGCTCCGGCGCTGCCGTCATCGCCGCCCCCATCGCCCCCTTCGAGAGCTCTCGCGCACACGCACGCGAGCAGGTCGAGAAGTACGGTGACTTCTACCTCGTGCACGTCGCCACCTCGCTCGAGTACTGTGAGAAGACCGACAAGCGCGGCATCTACGAGCGCGCCCGCAGGGGCGAGATCAAGGGCTTCACCGGCGTGGACGACCCGTACGAGGCTCCCGCCAAGGCCGACCTGGTCGTCGATGCCGAGAAGCAGAGCGTGCGCAGCATCGTCCACCAGATCGTGCTGCTGCTCGAGAGCCAGGGTCTTCTTGACCGGTTCTAAGCGCCTGCATGATTGGCAGGGTGTATGAGTCGAGGCAGGTTATAAGATGTAAAAGGGGGCAGCGTGGTGAAAAATGTTAATGTCACCAACATCGTTTGAAGATATGATCAATAAGGGCAGCGTCAAGCTGTAACCTGCATGGAAGGATTAGAGAGCAATGTGTTTTCCCAGGTACTATAGAAGATATCAGGTCGTGGAATAAAGCATAGACCGTGTTTTTTGTTGTTGCCAGGATTCTACTCCCTTCCAACTGTTCAGTTTCCATCTTGACCAAACCGAGCATCACAAGGTAGGTAAGGTCTACGAGGAATTAACGACGACAGTGTAATCACGATTGGGTGTTCATTGTGCTGACACGGACGGGTCAATGACTTGTTGTATCCGCGTCGAAACGTTCTCATGCCCCGAGGACTTCCAAGGTTCCATGCACCCGCCTCTCTCACGGAAGACGCAATAATGATATCCGGTGGCCTGCTGCCCAGTCATCTTTCGCAACGGTGCTATAAACGTGCGTACATGCAGTGCAGTAGCATGCAGCATGCGTCTCGTGTGGCCCCTCGCAGGAAGACGTGGAGTCGGTCGATCCTCTGCGCAGGAGAAAAACGTGAAGGATAAGGAATAGAATCCTTTGCCCGTGTGGACTTCTCTGTCATGGAGGATGTATACTCATTCTTGATAGTGGGTGAATGAATATATGTGTATGCATATATATATATATATGGAGCTTTGACCTCGGTTTCCCGGTTCTGTGTCCACCCGTGGCGGTATGTGTCGAGACGGTGAACCGAACATGTGTGTATAGACTTGCCCTGGTTTGGTTGGCCAGGTACAAGGCAGCGATGTGTGTCCAACGGCGCTTAGGGGAGCATGTCGGCGTCTCGTGAGTGGGCGAGGTGCAAACCACGTTACTGTGAAGACGACTTGATGCCCAATGAGAGTGACTGTTGGACTGCAGAATGGTACCCAATATCTTCTTTTTGCTGCGCGTCTTGACCTCTCGATGCTCCACGTTACTGTATACCGCAGCAGAATATATTGTTGGGGGCTTCTTTGCGTGACGATGGCCCTGGGCCTGTACGGATGGATCCGCATATAGTACAGTAGGAAGGCTGGATTACTTAGAATAGCCCTGGAGGTATGTAGGTGGTTCAGCACAGCACACCTGGGCACCCCGGTCATCACCCGAAGTGACTGTGCACAGCATGCGGGCGGGCGGGCAGGTGGGCTATGACAGGGCACAGCAGCAGCTGAGGGAACATCCAAGTTGAGGCACGGCCTCCCACCCCAGAAACATCACCTCACCACCTCCATTTAATTCCTGCAAAACCCCCCGAAGCCCCCCCATCCAATTCCAACCTCCTCCAGGTCACCACCAGCCCGACCGAAAGCCCGGGAACGACCAGGAACAGATCAAAGATCAACGAACAATCTGCGCAGGCCGTAGAGCGGTTGCATCTGTGCCGATCATTTCGCACCTTGTCAGCTCGTGGTGGTTGACGATACACAAAGAAGCAAAGCAGGAGGCCGGGGAAAACTGGATACCTACAGCATACTACGTCAGGTTAGAGCTTCGACTCTCCAGTTACGCTTGTCATTATAGTACACCCAACAAACAAAAACACGTACCGAACTCACATCCGTCGACCAACGGTATAACCCCGTGGCTAACGCGAACCGTCCGTCTCATTGACTCGCCTTTCTTGCCTGCGCACGACACCGCCACAGATGGGAATTGGGTACAATGCCTTCTAAAGATCGGGACGGGAAAGTCGATGTCGACTTCGACGAGGTACCTAGGGAGAGGAGGTCTACGCGAAGCAGCAAGGGGGATAGGGAGAAGGATCGTGAACGACGCCATCACAAATCCCACCGATCATCCAATCCAGTCATCAGCACCGGCTCTTACGTCTCCCAGTCCAGCTCCGTGCGACGACACAAGACCAGGGACCGGATCCCCTCATCTTCCTCCAAAAACCGCTACGACGACCGCCTCGAAGAAGAAGAGGGGGAGGATGAGGAGAGGTCTTCAATCACAGACTCGGTACCCGAGTTGAATCGAAGCAAGGATCGGGTCAATATACCATATCCGAATTTCAGCAAGGCACACAGCAGGGAGGCCGTCAGCAAGGATGATGTATCTTTCATCTCAGCCACAGGGCCAAGGACCCGCACAGATCCTCTGACGCCCGATGCTACGGATATCGGCGCCGATGGGGGAATCAGACGGTCCAAATCGGCAGACAACGGTACCAAGAGGAAGCCATCGCGCCGGACCGGTCGTCCACCAAGCCCGCCCGACACCAACTTGTCGGCCGAGAAGAAAAGAGGGTTGGGGTCTCTCAGGGGGAAGACGACTGAAGAGGAAAGACCACGTTCGAGGACATCACATCTCTCGAGGTCGGCATCCAGGGTTGATGAGAAATCCAGGGTATCCTCGAAGTCAAAGTCGTCCAGCCAGGCGACCTACGTCAAATCACCGGCTTTCAGAACACCTTACGCAGCAGAGTCAGAGAATACGCTAGGAAGTGAACGTGGACCATCATCTTCTACAACTTCAAGACCGACCAAACGCTCAGCGTCTGGGCATTTCCCGAGGCCGCCCGGACCTGACCCAATCGAGGTCGTGGACGACTCACCGGACTCGGCTCAGAGCTCATCCTCCCCCAGGACGCCAACGAACACCACTCCTCAGTTCCCTCCCCCTCCCATATTCCACGATGAAAAGCACGGTATACCGCACCACATCCGTTATGAACCACCTCCACAGACTGCGACCCCGGCCACGGACTTCAGTACAGGGCCATCATCATACCCACCGCCGCCACCACCTCCGCCTCCACCGCTGAACATCCATGAAGCCCCTAGGGTCGACTATCTCATGCAGAACGGTGGCCTGCCGAATGTTGTGCCCAAGAGCTTCATGGCCGTACTCCCCAGGCAGAACGGAACCCGGCCTTCAAATCCCCCGCTACGTGGGGCAGAGACCGTGTTTGCGCCCTTCTTCAACCTGCTGGACCAATACCAGAACGTGCTGAATGGCCACGGCTCCATAGCCGTGGCTACTGGTCACCGGACAGTAGCGAGGCGACTTCTTGATCGATTAGAGAACGTCTTCAACAGAGATCTGCCAGAAGAGGGGTGTGATTGCATAATGTGTGAGCGCGACGGTGAGATGCACCGCGGGTTAGGATGGGGCGAGGTCCTGGAAAGGGTGAGCGGCCGAGTGGAGATACCATCTTGGCCGCCTTTCGATATTGGTACACTGGGCTTCAAGGTCCCGGAGGATAATTCTGACTTGCCACCACGGCCGGCATCACCTGTAAAGATCGACCCGGACGTCGCAGAGGAGTTCCGAGACCACTACCTCCGACAATCCAAAAAGGTGAAGGCAGCTGTAGACCGTTGGCTCACTGACTGTGCCGAGGCGCCTGCCCCTCCGCCTCAGGACGTCGACGACGAGACTCTCACGTTCGCGATCCTCACATCCCTGGACCATGAAGACCGGCCCTACTTCAACGCCCTCTTCACGGGAGCGCGAGAGCTCCAGCCCGCCCTGAGAGCGCCGACCCCGATTCGCAAACCCCGTGCGGACTTCGTCGTCAAGTCAGGGCTGGCACTGCAGCGGCTCTACAGGCTAGCACAGGCGCCCCGCGATGCGGAGACGGTCTGCTACCTGGTCAAACACCCGCAGATGCACGACCTGCTCTCCACAATCTGCGACATCAACCCGCCCGAGTGGGAGATCCTCATCAGCGGCCGCTTCGACGGCTTCCTCTGGTCAGGCGCCGACGCCGCCGGCGACGACGAGGCCTCCACGCCCACTGCCGGGCCCTCGCGGGGCCCAACACCCAATAGCTTCGGGCCCTCGCGCGGCGCAGCCATGTCACCACCCCATAACAATAACAGCAACAACAATAATAACATCGCGCGGTACACACCCGCCCTGGGCATCGGCTCGTCGCGGAACCCCACGCCCTTCTCCCGCGGCGCGACGCCCGCCTCCTTCGTCTCGGGCACCAGCTCCGCGGCGGCCTACCCGAACAGGCAGGCCGTCTCCAACGACGAGGAGTCCGAGATCGCCGTGCTGGCCGAGCTGGAGCGCGAGATCTACGTCGGCATGGAGGCCCTCGAGGACGCCTTCGAGTCCCTCCACCAGCGGGCCGAGACGGTCCGGACGGCGCTCCGCCGCCGCGGCGCCGGCCTCTCCATGAGCCTCCAGCAGCGCCGGGGCTACGGCTTCGGGCTCGGCGGCCTGTCCGACCTCTCCGGGGGTTTCATCCAGGTGCTCCCCCAGAGCGGCGGGTCCGCCAGCGGGCTCGACAGGCCCAGCTGGGCCGCGGCCGACGAGGAGGAGAGCCTCGCCAGCGAGGCCAACAACAGCGGCGACGACAACGACTGGGGCGAGATCCGGCCCGACGACTCGGCTAGTAACATCAGCAGCTCGAGGCAGAGGCGCCCGCGGAGGAGGGACGAGAGGAGGGGGACGCCCGCGCCTATCCGGGAGGAGGAGGAGGGGTGAGCTTCTGTCCCCTTTGGGGCGGGGGATCTGATGAATGTGGTGGGAGGGTTTAGTGGCGTGTATTTGATCGGGATCACAGAGAAGTGTGGATACGGGGAAGTCATTAGGGAGGCAATTTGATGAAGGCCGAATTGAGTGAGTGAGTGAGCAAGCGAGCAAGCGAGCAAGCGAGCGAGTAGGGCATATATACATACCTTTGTCAAGTTCTGGCGTCAACCACTGGTTTCTTGAAGAATCGGTGTTGCTTTACATCTTCTATTCACATGTCCTTAATTCCTTTTTCATGGCACGGCGTTGGTGTTTCTTTAGGCACATAAGTGTCGCTCTCCACAATCTGAAGGCAACAGGGCATCTCAAGTCCTTAATTACAGGGAAAGTCTAGCCTCCTCCTGGTGAGGTAATCGTGCGCAGACGCTTGGGGGACAGCCAGATCCAGGCTAAACATACTGTAATCACACATGCTGCATCGTGCCGGGGAGTCTATAGGATATCAGCATGATATGGCATTCGATTAGCTCTTTGCGATTGCTCTACTTTCTAAAGGGCAATAATCTAAGTAGCTAGCACATGGGGACTGGTAAGATGATCCCAAAAGTTTCGTCCGAAGTATCCCGCCGCGAGATGTGGCGTAGAAAGGGGTTCGAACAGCTGCCTCCAAGATTCGTCAGTAGGTAATTGAGATGGTCTTCCCTCCAAGATTCCCTCTAATCAGCTCGTGTGGATCAGCAAAGAGCTGGCCAGTCTTTCGAACCGTTGCTCAACATCTTAGCGGTGGCCACGTCCAGCAAGCTGTTCCCGGACTGCCACCTTCCGACCCCCCAACAAATCTCACTCGGATGACTCTCGCTTGCTCAAGGCCGTAGAGGTCGTGGCAGCCGACGGACCTGGCTGGTCGTGGCGCTGATGCTCTGTGGTTGCTATACTATAGCTATGACTAGTGCTTGTCTTTGTAGAGAAAGTACTGGATTCTCGCGCTGCTCAGAGGCGTCAGCACTTGCATCACATGAGCCCTTTGTGTTCCAAAGAGCCGACGCACTGCATGAGGAGCGGAGGTGGGGGCGGCTATGGAGGAAGGTACTCACTTGTTGGAACTGGCCGGGTGATATGCCAGCTACGAGACAAGAAATGAGGTGTAGTCGACGGGTCAATAGTCTCAATTGAGAATTCTGAACATCTCCACACGGATGGGGTTTCACCTGGGGTGTGCATGAGGCCTGGCGTAATGGCCCATTCCTTACATGTTGTCGTCGCGATCGTATTCACTGTCGAAGTTGAGCTAATAGTTAACGTCGACAGAGATACTGAAACTGAAGCAGAATCGCCATCCGTACTGCTTAGGGTCTCGGCAATTGCCGTCGCGGTGGTCACTTTGACTTTGGTGGAGGTAACCAAGGTCGTCTCAGTCAATATCTCGGTTTTTGACGATGTCTGTACTGTCGTCTTCGTCGAAACACAGGTCGTATTGGCTGTGATGGACAAGGTTACGGCTGGTCGAGGGAATAATGTAGAAGTCCCTGACAGTACCGTAAAGTTGCCCACGGGAGATGGCCAGATGCCGGAGGGAAAAGCTGAAACAATATCAGCGCTACTCATAGCCCCTTATGTGTGACAACGAGTTTGGCTGTACTCGGACAGAACATGGGACGATGTGAAGTAGGATGTTATAGCGGAGCTGAGAATGAATGAGACAAGAATTCCAAATTTACCTGAAGTTCCTGATCCAGTTGTGAATGTAGCATTTGCTGATATCGCCGCGGCTGATGCAGTTGTCACGCCGAGAGCTGTACCGGTCGAGAAGACCAACGCGGTAGAATTACTTCGCGGATATGCTGCCGAAGTTAAGTTGGTCAGAGTAGAAGCCGAGACACTGAAGGTGGTGAATGACGAGGTTATATTCAGAGCTGACGTCGTGATCAGCGGGACTGTCGAGACCGTGCCAGTCGTTACAATTACTGAGGTGGTGTTTGCGACTGGGATAGGCGTAAAGCTCCCTACTATTGAGAACACTGACGTTCTTGTTGTCAAGGACATGATTGTGCTTGTTGTTACGGATGTGAATAGGATGGTGCCAACGCTACCACTCAGCGGAGAGCTTGTTCCATTAGGAGGCAAAATGGGCACCAAGCTCTCAGATACAGAGGGTTCTGCAGTATTTCCCGTAGGTCCAGGTGCAAATGTAGCATTGAGAAATGAGAGTATGGTAGATGTTGATGTCGAGGTTGCGAGGGTGGTTTTGTTCCTTATGCTCGAAGGTGATCCAGTGACAGTCGTAGTAGACGAGGCATTTGTTGTCCGACTACCTACTGGAAGCGATATGTTGGCTGTGTATGGAACCGAGGTTTCCAGGAAGGGAACTGTACTGGTAGCTGTGATAGCGGCCGAAGCATTGGTTGAGAACGAGTTCATCAGGGTGAAGTTCAAGGAGGGTGCTGCAGTGGCGTTCAAAGCATCTGCAGTAGTAGAAAATACCCCCACTGGGGTTGACGTGTCGGGAAGGACCGACTTGGTCGAAGTCGAGGTTATCGTGCTGATAGCCAGTGTAGTGATGACTGAGACTGAGGTCCTTATACTCTTCCTGTTGGACGATGGGGTAAGGCGGCGGCTTGACGACTCGAGGCTTCTGGTGTCAGAGTGACTTGGGAAGCTTTCGGACATGCTCAGCGTAATGACATGACCAGTAGAACTGGCTATTGGCTTCGAACTATACCAGCTGTCCGAGCTCGTTGTTAAGGAAGATGAAACGCTGGCAACATGGTCCGGACTGGTCGGATACTTTGTAGAAGTGGTAGCCGTATCGTAGTCACCTCCAGAGCTCGAGGAATTAGCCACTCTGGGAAGACTGTTTCCTTTTCCATGTCCCAGATCCAGAGACGCATCAATATGTGGAGGAGTTGTGTGACTTGCGGCGGCCACAGACAGGGGGTACACAGGGGAGAAGAGGCCTGTAAGGGTGGATATTAGAGTCCGGATCGGACTTGCGAATGGTCATATAATTGGCAATTGGGCTCACCATGCTTCATGCTTGTATTTTCACCCACTGCTATGGCTGTAGAAGCCTGGGTAGACGGATGGCTCAACTCTTCCTTTTCCTCCATGTAAGATGAGGCACCCGATGGCAACGTGCCCATATCCTCCAACGATGATTGAGGAAGAGCGGACCTTGCTGCCGGCCCAACATCTTGATCGGGTAGCGCCGCAGCCACCAAAACGAGGAGGAAGAGCGTCGAAGCAAGTCCGACCCTGATCACGGCAGCTCTCATGGTGACTAGCTCCTCCCAGTACCTTGACGTTGTAAATCTGAGGAAGTGAACGAAACAGTATGTGCCGGAGAGATCGACACAGCACAGAGAATCATATATTGGTACTTGACCGGTAGGTTGACACGAAATTAGCCAGCATGTGGGAGTAGGGCAGGTGTTAGAGAAGGAGGGTTGTCATTGTGTCTGGGCAAGAAGGCGAGATGAGGGAGGACACAGGGGACGCAATTATAAGGCCGTGTCGCCAAAAAGTCGTCAACAAATCTCCGCTTGCACTGGACAGACTTGGCAGCCTATATTGGGAGTTCAAGTTGAGGTAAGTTCCACCAAGAGATCGTACCTTCCAAGAACACGAGATTCAGCGAGATCCAGCGGGGGAGGGCAGATCAGCTTGTTAGTTGCTCAAATCGACTCCACCATCTCCGATACCACCACTTGGGCAGTTGCGACTTGCTGCTGTCCGACACTGGACGGCCCAAACTACGGGTGAGCTTGGAGACTCGCAGCTTGGTGTACCAGGAAGAAGGGTCAAGATCCGCCAACGACTGCTTGCTCGTAAGTACGCTCCTGGAGTAATATGTTTGGCTGTCTCGGTGATGATACTGCCACAGTGGAAACACAACGTCGGACAACTAGTCGTGGAATGTATTGTGCCGCATAACTATCGATATTTGACTACCTATATTCTGTATGCATTCGGCAAGAATGACCGAAAAAGGGCAGGATGAGGTGAGTGATAGTGTGACTACGGCCGGAGAGGGAGAACTTCCGCTGCCTGGCGATGCCGGATGTGATGAACATATACGATCAATGCCAGATCGCATCGTACACTCACCGGCTAGCAAGGCTGTCTGCATTGTATCACATTGTGCCTGCAAACTGGCGGATGAGTCTGTTCCTGCATCGGTGACACCGTAAAAATCTTATATATCTTGCTAAAGAGTATACACATGTGCATGAAGTTTGGGAGAGTACCTACATGATATGTAGAAACAGCCAGACCTGACTCGAGGGTTCAAATTCACAGTTGATATCACCCAAATTCTATGAAGATGTACGGTCAAGCAGGACATGGTGGAGAAACACCCCGAAGTCGAAATTCGATTCGGCTGGCTTTGGATGTTTGTCTCGTTACGCAGTGGGCGGGCCCAGGACTATGGTAATAGTCGTCAACTGGCCGGGGACTTCGTTTGCCAGCACCCCGGTGTAGCCTGAGATGATGAGTGGAGGTGTCGAATTTCCTTAAGGGGTAATCACGGTACTACGAGAATAGAACTAATCGTCAAGCCATCACCTCTTTTGTCGGTACATACTGAATCCTAAACACTCAGTGCTCTCGGTTTTGACTCTAGGGAATCTCTTCTCGGTGGTACAGACAGCTTGCCAGATCCGCAGCCATGTCTCTCGCTTGACTCCCGTTGTACTTCCGCCAATACCGGCCGAAGCTTAGATGCGGAAGGTAATTTCAGGAATCCCGCCTTTTCCCCGCCTGTTGTGTATGAGTTGCGATGTACCAGGGCTCGCATCGTGGTCATCCATGCATTAGAAAGTTCATCGCGGACAAACTCCTACAATCCTAACAGAGGCCACTGCTCCAGGGACGCTAACCTGTCCTTGTATCCCAAGTGCTCAGGTCAACCTAATATACCCATATGCTTGTATACTTCGTAGGAAAGCAGGCAGAAGGGATTCTTCCCGCGGTGTGCTCCTCCCCGGCGTACCATCCCTGCGAGACTTGAGAAGTACGAGTTCACAAAGGCCACCACGCCGTTCTTTTGGACAATGAGCTCAGATCAACCAGGTCAATCAGTCAATGCATTAGGTGATCACTTCTATCAAGCCAGCTCTCCCTTAATCATCCCGCTACATAATTCCTTCCACTCGCTGAACGGCAAATACGGCCGAGGCAGCAGGCGATAATGCCCGTCTTCATCTTCATCATCCTCGAACCAATGCTCAGCCTCCGGATACGGTGATTTGTCGAAGCTTAGACGGTACTTGAATCTCGGTGCCCATGGAGGTAGGGAGTTCAATTTGGCTTCCATGGTCGTGATGAAGGTGCCCCTCTCCAATCGCGCGGAGTATCTCTTTGGTATATTGAAGACTTCGTCTTTGAGATAGAAGTCGTTCAAGTAAAGGCCCTCTGTCGGTCCCCGTGATGTGATTGCCCGCTTGGTGATGATTATCTCCAAAGAAAGATCGGCGATGAAGTCGATCTGACCTCCGACTCCCTTAGAAGCCTGAGAGCTGTCGTCCTGAGCAACTGTAGCCTTCCGATCGAGAACCGCTGCACCATCGAGGCACTTCCACTCGGTTTGAGCCGCAACCCATGCGTGCATCTCATGACGAATTATCATCTCCAAGATTAGGTTAGTCATAGTCCTACTATGTAGCTGTCATGAGTAGTTTGACTTACTTCGCCGGTGCCATCCCGGTAGAATAGCATCATACACTCTTCTGCGCTGTCCACTCTCCATCTATCATCGCAGAGAATTGACAAAATGCTCGTTGAGTCGGTCATATTGTGCGATCGTCAGGTACTTCCTTGGATATGCTTTCAACAAAATCAAGTAGATGTGCCGTTGATAGGAGATGTGTTCTGCGTGTGGTGAGCCTGGGGAGTCTTTATCGCAGACAAGGAGAGGACACGACTATTATACCCGAAGCTCAGAACAACTCGCAGTTCGTTTCAACGTGGCCAAATCCAGCTTCTGATATTACCGCAGTGCTTACTGTGCTGGCCTCAGAGGACGCCTCAATTATGGGTCGTGATATGATGTGGATTGAGTTGGTCAGTTTCGACAAAGAATTTTTATCAGGTTGCCCCCATACAAATCGTGTCGCAGTCAGCTGGCCTGGTGCGGTCCCCACGAGCAAAGCGACAGGAGGAATTGAGAAGCTGACACAACCAACCAACGGCTTCGACCTTCAGTCCTCAATTACTCAACAACCACAAAACATGCGCCCCGATTTTCATGTACTAATCTACCGAGGGTTAGGCCTGGACTCTATCCACATCAATGGCTTTGTATAGAATATTCATATTGTAAGATTTACACTTGCTGCGTTTTGCATACTGAGAGTAGACCATCGCCCCGATTTTGTTATACTGATCTACTGAGGGTTGGACCTGGACTCTGTCCACATTAGTGGCTTTGTATAGAATGATTGACATCGTAAGAGTTACACCTGCTACGTTATATGTACCCAGAGTTGGGTCAATTTCTAAAACCAGCCGTATGCTGACACACAGCCTATAGGTGTCGTTGCGCTGGCCTGCGGTATTTTGGAGTAATAGCCAACATTGCTCATACCTCACACGACCATATGGTGTAGTTGTGGAATCGAGGACGCAACTTGAGACATGATGGGGGTTAACCACGGCACCATGGCCCCAAATTGTCACGTATTACCCAAGTTGGACTTCGGAATGGCCAGGCTGTATTGAGGCCATACCGCAGATATCTCAAGGGTCGAATGCAGACTGGGCTTAATATAGCAACAGGATACTGTATAAAGGACATTAGGGCTTCATGATTGCAAGACTCGTTCCTCTATCACTCGTACCAGACAGTATTCCCATCATCTAGATCGATCAGCTCTTCTTAACAACCGTCCACTGAACTTGAGTTCACACTGCAGTCGCACTTGCTCATATTTTTCTTCACCATCCCAAGCCATCGTATACATATTCATATTCACGATTTATATCATTCATGATGCTTGCAAAGTTCTTTGCTGTTCTTCTTCTGGCTACGACCTCTGTTATAGCCTCGCCATTTCCACTTGACAAGCGTGGGAACATCATTGTTCGATATCGGCGTGCCTCAAAGGTAACTCCCACTATCAAATTCGCGGTATCTAGGGTTATTTGCTGATTACATCTATTTACTCAGACCCAAGCAGCTGATTATAACAAGCATGGGGCAGTGACCTGGGATCCAACTTGGAAAGAACACTGGGGTCAGCAGATCGGTAAGGGAGTCTACTCCTGTCCTACCCGTGACATGTACACGTTGTCGACGGACCAGAGCTGGTAAGTTATATTCCTCGGGTGGACTTTCAAGATCAAATCGCATTGGAAATGACTATCTCATACATGAGCCCACTAGGTACTGCGTCTTGTCAGTCGATGAGGCGAGCTTCGACAAGCTTGATAAGGCTTGGATTCCTCGAAAGGACCCCTCTAACAAGACGCTCTGGAACCAAAACACGGAGACCAACTTGGACAATTACATCAAGTCTCTGGACAGCTCTTGGAACCCCGATACAACCATCCGCCTCTCAATCATGCCCAACGGAAAGGACATGAGCGCTATACAGATGTGCATTCCGCCCGCGCTCGTCGAGAAAGTGAAATTTCACGCTGTCTGCAAGGAAAAGAAAAACGAGGTGAAGGATGATCATGTTGACTATTCGAAGTGGAAGAATGTCAAGGGTAAGAAGGAATAACTTCTCTTTGTCAAAGTCAATAAGTCATCGATCTGCATCAGCACAATGATGACTAGGTAGAAGAAGGCACTAGAATCTCGAGACAAGATAGGACGGGAAAGGGGGTTTACGTGTACGATTGGGTGTTATTGCTCTGGGGATTGGTATATGTAGACTTGGCGTTATGGAGTTAATCACTGATAGAAGTATTTGTTTCATTGATTAGCAGCCATCTTCTGAATGGAAGAAGAGTTATATATATATACTCTATTCTGTATGAAGTAAAGAAACTGTTGTTGAATAAATCAAGCGGGTGAGATCTCTCAGAGGAACGTTATCCAGAGACACTACGATCAATAGTAAGTCGCAAGTCAGGCCCGAAACCATGCATGTGGCAGACCTCCGCCCCGAGCAGACCGGCGGCTTAAGGGCTATCTTTTCACTATCAACTATACTCGTGCATGGGATCCGGAAGTTCAATACAAACCCATCTGTGAACTGATATTATAATCGCTGGATGAATGAGTATTGTATTTGTCTTTAGGGCACGACGAACTTGAAATTCTCTATTACCACGAAGACTTGTCACGAGTTTCCTGGAACGCCCCGGCCCTAGGACCCTAACCTCTCAACTGAAGTACAATGAATTCGAATAAATTCAATTCGTTGCGCATCAGATATTCAATCGGAATTTGTTCTCCACACGCTCGAATGATTGGAGTATCAAATTCATTCCCTAAGCCTGCCATGGGGTAGCTCACGCTGCAGCAAATTGTTCCACCCACATTGACCATAGAAGTACTTGAGCTTTATAGACAGGTCCTCAATTATACGTCAATTTAATTCGTCTTTTGATACAACTCACGAAACAAGTAAACAGAACACCCCAACTCAGTGTGGGTTTGACAATTGGAAGCGCATAGCAGATGTGCCTGCTCGTGTAACCCAGGTGCCGGTGCACCTGCCCAATATTAGAAGCGTCTAACGATCAATCCAAGGAAAGGAACTTCCTGGCATACAAGGAGCGCAGTCTCCCTCGTGAATGTAGGACTACATCGCGGGAAACAAACTCAGGGTACTGAAGGAAGGATAATTCAGTATCGTCAAGAGCCTTTCAGATCGGAGAGAGCCGGCCTACGAGGACTACGGGCGGGTCTCGAGGATGCGGCTGGCGTTAATGATGACTCCCGAGTCCTCGACAGACAAATCTACAGACACTGGCTACTTCCCAGGTCACAAACTGGGCGCCCTCTCTCTAAGCCTGGGGGAGATACGATGCTGGGCATATTGACTGCATTTACGCCCCGCTGCCTACATACCAAGTATGGCGTAGACATATGTACAACTCGGCAGCGGTTTTGCTATCAACTACTTCGTACTTACACGACGCGAGCAAGCTGCTCCCCCGGAACAAGCTCGTACCCGAGACGATGTTCGGGCCGCCCTCGGGGAAACTGACTAGGGATAACACCACAGACCTGCTCCCGACTTCCCAGCAGGAGCAATGTGTCAACTGCTGATTCGAGTGAATCGGAGAAGCGGTTCGAGATGTGAAGCAAGCTGTGTGATACATCACAATGGTACATCTCCTATCTTCGCACGCAGATATCACTCCGGATGACCCATTTCTCCCCAGCCGTGACCTCGCGACCCTCATGCTAAGATTGAAAACGGAATCCAAGTCAGCAAATAGTCTCATGTGCGTGTAGCGTAACGCATCACCGTCCCGCCACGTAACTCATGTGGGGCACGCCACCTGTGTAGTTGTATCATATTGGATAGCGGCTAGCAACTCACCATCATGCAGTCATCACCATGCTTGTGAAGCAGCACCATCCCCGTCTCGGGCGGCACGGCGACCTCCTCCCTGGCCACCCGCCGGTCGTTCGGGAAGAAGACGGTCTCACCGCCCCGGCACCCGTCCGCCTCTGACGTAAGGTACAGGAGGAGCGTCCAGGTGGTCTTCGTGGGGATGGGCGCCTCCTGGTCGAAGGCGGAGGTTATGGCGTTGGAGTCGTCGTCTGAAAAGAGAGAAGAACAGGTATGTCCGGGTCAGCAAAGATGTGCAGATCACGATTTGGATACCCGATCCCGAGTAGTTCGGCGTGGCTTGCTTGGGACGCGGGCCGAGCATGAGCAATATTGAGCAATATCTGGGGGGAAAATACTGGGCCTGTCGGCAGGGCTGAGGGTAGCTCGTCAGACGACGAGACGGGAGAGGAAGGATCTGATAAGTCTCATCCAGCTGACAGCGGAAGTACATCAGCTGGGCGTCGACCGTAGCCCCAATATATGGAATACCTTCTGTGGATCATTCCTGAAGAACATGAGGTCCCATGACAAGCTGCAGGGTATATCTACCATGCCGCACAAGACCTAGTCTGATTTGGCAGGTCGGATCTCGCTACATCCCGAGGTCATAGCAAGCCCTTTTGGGAGAGATAATTCAAAGAGCATCAGACCGACCAGGATACCTAGGGAGTGGAGGCAGCCTGCAAGCCCACGACAACAGTGACGCGCTTGCATAGAAGCTCGAGCGAACGGGAGGATGAGACATGCCAGAAGAAGAAGAAAAGAAACTGCCAGAGTGACCTACAGTGCGCATCGAAGAACTGCCCCGCCGAGTAACGGTATATACGGATATTAGGAGACAAGCCAACCACATCTCCGCCCCTAGACGAACAAACACCATGCATTAGCCATAAATGCTAGCGGCATCCTAAGACGTCGATCTGATCGCCCTCCGACAGCACCTTCGTCTTACGTGAATAGCTGGGACTCACCACAGGCCATTCCACTCCTCGCTCAATAATACCTCCTTGAGGCCCGTCTCAAGCCACAGTCGGTTTGCGAACCCCTGGTCCTGCACCTGGAACCGGTCGTTCACCCTTACCGCATCCCCCCGCTTGGGCTTACCGGGGGTGGTGGTAAGGGGGAGAGAGCGCAGGAAGGATAGGTAGTCTCGGCACAGCGACTTTGGCCAGAAGTTCCGGAGGAGGAGCACCCTCGAGTCGAGGAGGGGCTCCGGCTGTAGGTCGGTCAGAGGCAGGGGAGGCTTGAAGACGGGCCAGGAGGGTGGTGCAGCAGGGGCTTGCTGTGATGCGATGGACGCGCCATTGGTGGGCTTCACCTTCGCTGTGGGTTTGCCTTTTGGCTTGGGCATGACTGCGTTTTCCAGGTTTCGTGAACCTGAAGTGTGAGGCTTATGAAAGGGCTGGCTGGTGTGGAGTTCTGCAGGAGGTTAGAATATACGCGCTCTGGTAGGCCTGGGAACGAGGGCAGGATGTTCGGCTCCTTTCCTTGACTCTGAGCAATATTGATATGTCGTCCAAGTGACCCAGATGCAATGCATGCAGCCTGATAAGGTTAGACGGCCACGAGATCTGTGTGGCGATGATGGGTGACGACGGCAAGGGCCTTTGGGCAGCTTCCGATGTTGGCAGCAGGTGATACCAGGTTTCGAGAATTACTAAGCGCCGCGAGACTGTGAGTACTGTAACAGTATAGATGTCTGCTTCACCATTATCAGATACTCGGTCTCAATTCCCTGCAAATAAATCAAGGCAACTTACAGTTGTTCTGGTGGTGTAGTTCAAACAGTGTTGAGGTTCTGGTTTAGTCATGAAAGCCCGCCCGAGGTCCACTGCATCGATCTCCCCGCCTCCACAATCTACTGTGGA
>LKEB01000017.1:59652-74691 GCA_003795295.1 Cytospora leucostoma | reverse complement strand
GTGATAGTACGTCAACCCTTGATCGAATTAACCACCAGCATATTGATACATCTGTTGACAAAGCCTCAAATGATATATTTGGTACGTAAGAGGCTGATATTAATAGCCATAGTTCATAGCATTTCTTGTCCATCAGAGATGAAGTGGTAGATATGTCGTATGCGGTTTGTCTTCGAAGCTACCCCTGACCCGGCTTGCAGCGCTTCTGCAGTGATTAACCTTAGCTGGGGAGTTCAGGTGGTTCAGCTCTGCTCCCTGTCATGCGCCTTTGCTGATAGCCATATGCAACAATATCCGAATCTTGCCGTGCATAGGTGAGTAATTGCTAGGATTGACATGGTTCTTGGGGCATTGTTTGTGTGTTGTGATTTGGTCATGTCACTGCAACGCGGTTGGTCTGCACCAGCCGCGATCCCCTCATATATGACTACCAGCATCTCGAGGTTATCTGGTGGCATCATTCCGTACTGTTGGATCTAGACCCTCGTAGAATCCCGGCAACTTTGTCACTTGACCATAGCAATCCAGTATGAACTTCAGCACATTGAGAGATGTCTTCATCGAAGAGTCCCTGAGGAATCTAGGCCACGGCTCCCCTTATCTTCGGCGCTGCCATCTACCTATTGCCACCAATGAGGATGTCCTCCACCGGCTCAACACCCTCGAAGACCTCATTAGGCGCATCAAGGACCTACAGCACATACAGGAGAACTTCAAAGCCATCGACAACGTCGACAGGCAACTCAAAGTATTCTGTCGAAGTGCCGGACGGCGGCTGGTCCGGGCGTGCACCATAATTGAATACCTCCGATGCCTACTGAGCTCGACAAGCCGGGATGCTGCCTTCCTGCATCATCAGGGCCTGATAGCTTGCCTCCTCCAGATCAAAGCGTCGCTTGCCTTCTGGGAGGAGAGCATCGGGGCAGAGGAGTTCTACAAGAGGCACGCCCGACCTCGAGAGGTGCGGTATCAATACCTGGAGCACACACTGCGCCTGGTATTCGTCATTGCCGATCTGACGTTTCCCGAGGGACTCCGTGCCTACATAAATGAGTTGGAGGATGTTCTGGGACGGCCTCACCTGCGGGGCCAGTTCCAGTTCGACAGCGCCGTCACATATGCCCGGACCAAGCGGCGGACGAGAGTGGGGGTGACGGCGCCGCACAATCGGTGCCCGAAGCGGTTCATCCCGTACGGTTTGAAGAAGCTGAGGCCCTTCTGGTTCCGCAACCCGAGCTTGTACGGTCATCTGCAAGTGGCGAACGAGCACTGCATAAAGCAGCGTAGAGGTGCGTTTGCGACAGGATGGCCGAGACGGTCCTCGCCTTCACGGTACTGATACAGAGTGGAGCGGTGATAATCTGACTGACAAGGTTGAGCAGCTCCTCCGCCGGTATATCTAAACCTGGGAAGATTCAATACTTGGGATCTCAAATGAAGACGATGATGGTAGTTGGTGGTGGGTTCGGGGATGTCTGCTATCTATCAGATGCATTCCTTGGCGGTGGCATTGCTGATAAGATCTGATTGTGGTCTTTGCTGGTGGGATTTTGTGGGGTTTGGACATGTCGAACACTTTTAAGGTTGTTACCGTACAGTACCAGTAGTTCCTTGGGACGGCAGAGATGGGAATGGCTGAACGAAAGGAAAATGGACCGTCGTTGCTTATTTCTTAAATACGCGCTAATGAGCTACGACCTTTATCGCGATAAAATGGTATGAAACACGGTTAATTGCATTACGCGCACGCGCACCCCTCCAAGAGCTGCGCCTTTCTCCAAAGCTCAAGCAAATCCCCAACCTCAACAAGCACAATTTGCTGTTCACGATCAACTTCAGGTCATCTTAGCCCTCTCAGACCCAGATTTACACATCAAGGTTCTGCCGCGACCACTGCTGCTGTCAATTGGGTCAAGATGCCTATTCTAGCGAAGCTCCTGTCGACATGGATCGGCCCCGACGAGCCCGCAAAACCGCCGACACAAGCCCAAGCACCCGCAACACCAGCAGCATTGCAAGCACCTCCACAAGCACCCCCACAAACACAGGCACAAGCTCCTTCACAACCTGCACAGCCGACACCTCTACAAAATGGCGTACAGCAAAGCTACCTTGAGCACAGCACTGCTCCCCAGGACCCTTTCCGCCGCCATGTAAAGCAGCTAGGCCTATTCTTCGCCGGGGCCGGCTTCCTCGTGGCTTCTACCCTGATCACGCGACGCGCCGTGGCCCGCAGGATCGCAGACGCTTCCCCGAGGCTGTTCCAGCCTAGCCACTACGGTCCCACGCCACCGCCACGCCTGCCGCAGGAGAAGGGTCAGGACCAGCTCATAGCGGCCGAGGCCCTGGGCCTGGCGACGCTCAACGTCATGAGCTTCGGCGTGATGCTCACGGGCGGGCTCATGTGGGGCTTCGACATATCGAACGTCGAGGAGCTGAGGACCAAGGTCAGGGCGAGCCTGTACGGGCCCAATGGGGTCGTGGATGAGAAGGCTGAGAAGGAGATGGAGGACTGGCTTGCGGATATCATGTCTCGCAAGGATAAGAAGGAGGGCGAGGATGAGAAACCCGAGAAGAAGGATGGCTAGACCAGGTCCATTACCCCGGCCATGATCTATCAGTATGCCTCGGATCGAGATCCAGGACGGGGCAGAGGCGGATAACCACTCGATCGGGTCCGGGAGAGTTGCTCTCCGGCGGCGTGCAGCCCCACATCCGGCAGGACGAAAGTTCAAAATGTTGTACTTGGAAAATTGGACCCCTCCCCTTTACATGCATAACAAACCACAAGCCCTCGGTGTGTTCCATTATCCTGCGAGTTCTTGATGAGATTCCTCGAGAGCAACAAAACAATCTAACACAGTGACAAGGACCGGTCCTGCTTAGCTCCGTTTCGAAGTGGCCGGAGTTGTGCGGCTTTTGGTACGCGTATGTTGGGCTGCAGCAGAACCCTGTGCAGTTGTCACCTCCTCATTTGCATATACCTGCCTGATCGAGATTCCTCTGCAGATGACAGGATATCCAGCCCGTACTTTGCAAGCACGGAAACAGAGCAACGGAAAGCCACAGTTGCTTGGCATACGCCAGACAGACCCGAGTGCTTGGGCGCTCGTGCGTCTGGCGTCGATACGCGAGCCACTGTCAAGACTGCATTCTCCAGATCTTCGGAGCATCGTGGAGATGGCTCTCTCCCACGGTCTGCGAGCTATATGGCACAGAGGACATGCATCTCTTTTTAATATGTACACTACTTTCCATAGATCCGATGTTGATATATCAAAGGATTCATTTTGCAATATTGGGTCCTCGTTGTTCAAAACAGGATCTTGCGCACCACCGTATACGTGACACTATACCTCAGTGAACCCCAACCTTCTTCGGAACTGCGCTTACCCATTCACCCGCGTTCTCCTTTCCCCTCCCCGCTTCCCATCACATAGGTAAAGCCATATTTGTCTTTTGCCGCAGACGTGCAAACATGAACGTCAAGATTACCGTCGCCGTTGAAGACTACCGCCCCAGCTATGCAAATAAACAAAATGGAGTCCTCCTCCAGTCCCCCATCTCGCCTGCCCGACTTCCCGGCAAGAAACTCCTCGTCCGACAAGAACAGGGCGAGAGGAAGAACGAAGTCACCATGATGAAGCCCGAAGAGCTCACCAAGCTCGACAGCGGCCCCAGGAGCACATACGCCCACGGCATCATCATCCGCTCCCACCCAAGGCAGGGATATCGCAAGGGCGATGCAATCTGGCTGAGAGAGTCGGCCCCCTTATATCATGACAAGTCTATTCCTCGCCGGACACACATCAAAGCCTACAACCTCCGCACGTGGGAGCCCATCACCGTCGCGTTGGGAGACGTGTGCTGGATCCCGAAGTACCGCAAGCTTGATTGCGGCGAGGATGAGGAGGACTTGCTTACCATCTCTGGGCCGCTGGTCAAGAAGTACGACACGAGGACGTATTGCCTGGCTGTGGTGCAGCGGCTTTATTCTCGGAACGGCGTTGTTGAGGCAAAGAGGGTGGAGTTGAGGGAGCTTGTGGAGCAGGATACTTGGAAGTATCAGAACCTGACGGCGCTGCCAGATGGGGAGGAGAAGATCGGAGACTTGTTTCATAGGTGTCTGGCTTCTGTAGTGCCTGATGTGTTCTCTGTTGTTGGCCTTAGGGAGGAGGACTCGGAGCAGTTAAGTATCGTGCCCTTGAATGGAGGGATGGGCGCTGACAGGGCTATCACCCTAACCCCTGAACTATCTGACTATATTTCAGGAAGGTCATCCCTGGGCGTCAATATCGACTATTCAGGAGTTGACGGGGAAGATGACCCCGACATGGTACGGCGCATCCTGGAACTCGAGCGCAAGGTCGTGGCCAAGCAGGCCAGGAAGCCAAAGCCTCTCATCCCAGCCGGACCGGTACGTCCAACATCATTCTCACTGGAAAAGACCGGCTTTATGGAGGCCAAGACAAAGCTACCAATACTAACAAAAACAACAGCCTCCCGAGGGGATCTGCAACCTTCACCACAAATGTCCCACCCCGCCCAAGGTCTTCTTCCAAGCCAACATGCCCACCCTCGAGAACCTCTACCCCAGACACCACCACCTAGAAGACCACAGGTGCCCCATCGGCGCAGCCCACGAGCTGCACTGCGTGTTCCAGTTCCGCCGTGACATCAACCCCAACTCCAACACCAACGACAAGGCCAAGGAAGGGGACACAGTCGACAAGAGACACTGCATCGTCCCGCCCAACATACGACACACCTGCTGCGCCACCAACGCCTGGCCCAAGAACAAGAGGATCCTCCCGCCGCCGCGGGGCATAATGGAGGTCGACGAGGACGAGGTGATACGTCGCGGGGGCAGGGGTACGGTGTATGTGGTGAGCGAGAGGCCCGGGGAGTCGGACTATAGTGATTTGCCGGTCGAGGTGAGGGAGGTTGGGTTCGTGCCTGCGTGGGATCTGGATGAGTGGGGGAGGAGGCTGTTTGGGTATAGGGAGAAGGTTGAGATGGTTGAGAGGGAGGGTGTTGCTGAGAGGAACAGGGGGGAGGAGTGGACTAATGGCTGTGGTGGGGTGGATGGGGATGGGGATGATAGCTGTCGGGTCGAGGTTTATACCCGACACTTTCTGCCGGGGCCGTATGTGTCAGGACCGTCTTATCCTTCTGGGCAACTGATGTATGGTCACAAGGATGCCCAAGCTGGTTTTGATACTGTTGGCTCTGCCTCCATGCCGATCGTGTTGGACGATAGTAGCGATGACGACGACGAGGCGATGGAGGAGGAGGATTTTCATCAAGAAGTAGCAAGGGAAGAAGAAGAAGAAAGCCCTGATGTATTCGGGGACAGGCACTTCTATGGTGACGACGATATTGACGAAAAGTATGGTGATGCCGCTGGCGTTGTTTTCGGTGGAGAGATGGTCACTGATGTATACTAACATCATAGGGCTCGAGTGCATTTACATATTACTCTTCTATTGTACGCGGAGATAGCGCTCGCTTGCGAACAGCTGTACCAGACCTCCTAGTCTCCAGCAAACCAAGGATGCTGCAACGCCTTCCGCGCCGTGATCCTTCGCGCCGGATCCATGGAGGTCATCTTGCAGATAAGGTCCCTGAACTGAGGGTCCACCTGCTGCCACCTCCCAAAGGGCAGCCTCGGCTCCTCCTCGCTGAAGGTACAGAATAGTTCCTTGAGACGCTTGACAAACGGATTATCGTCTCCCCCGCAATGATCAATAAAGCCCTCGAAGTCCTCCATGTCGCTGGCGAAGAAGGACAGGTGCTGCCGGAGTATCAGGTCTGCCTGCTCCTCGGGGGAAGCACGATTCGTTTTGTCTGAGAAGAACACCATCCTCCCTGTCCATGCGAATATTGCCTGAGTGCCTGCCAGTCAGCATTTGTTGTACCGCTTTTTACTGCTCACGAGAGGACTCACCACGATGGCAAAGGAGTAGACGTCTGATGGGGTGTTCTGGATTCCCCGAGCCCAAGCCTCCGGGCTTCTCCAGAAGTGGTTCCCCGACAAGCGGTCCGTGAGGCCCTTGGCCTTGGGCGGAAGTATCACCGCAGCTTCCAGGTCGGTGATCTGGACGTTACACCATCCAAGGTCGCCATTTTGCTGTTTGAAGGAATCCATCATGATGTTTGTGGGCTTGATATCTGTGAACTATGTCAGCACACGTTTCGCAATGCTGTCAGCTGTAAGAGAGGGACTAACCGGTGTGGATGATGTGATTGTCGTGAAGATCAGCGAGGCCAGCAAGAGCATCCCTGATGATGACTTTTTTGGCGACGGAAGAAAGAGCTGCGGTGTCGACATGGAGCAGTCCCTTCTCGAGATAGGGAAATACGAGCATATGCCGCTCAGGAATGCTATTCACGGCTGTTCGGACATGGGGAGAGTGCTCGACGTGCTTCTGTAGCGAAAGAATGTAGTCGAAGTCGCCTGGGATGATGTCCTTGAGAATGAACTGCTTCCCCTCGTGTCTGAAATTGGGAGGTACTATGTGGTTAGGGTTCTCCCGTCCTCTTTACTCTACTGACGGGATGTCACAGATGTCAAGGAAACGGTCGACCTACGTCGCGCGGTACACACACCAGATCCTCCCGGCGGCAGGTCGCGCAGAAAGCACTTCGTCAATGACATAGCACTTGTCCAGAGATGACTTGAATTGTGACCCCATGGGCAAGGGCTGCTGTCCGATGGGGGACGCAGAAGTGGGAGTGGAGACTGAAGATATTCCGGCAACTCGATGGGGATGGGAACGGTTTGTTGCCTTTCGAGGCGAATCCTGTGGGCGAGCAAGAGCAGAAACAGGGAGTGAAGAGAGAACAGAGAACTGGTGAAGTGATCGAAGACGGAGACGAAGCGTCCGTGCAGATGATGGGAATGCGCTGGGTCCCATGGCGAAAGTACCTGCCCAAGCAGAGAGACGATGTGGATGACTGTTTTGCTGAGCAAGAATTCATGGTGCATGCGATCATGAAGCGCGGGTTGATGACACGTCTTCTTGGCGGTCACCTCCTTGCAGGCGCGATTGCACACAACCCTGGAAGGGCCGACCTCCCAAAGCAAACGAGGCTATCCCCAGAGTCCGGGGCCCCCCGTCACCCTATGGTGCCAAGGCCTCGTCTCGAATAGATACCTACTATGTAGGTATTTAACAGAAGCCGTCATCGTACATATGTGGACTCTCCATGCCACTCGACATACCAAGGCTCACTAGAAGTACATAAAATCTCCCTTGCCCAATAAACACCCAGACCCGGGCAGATACCGCAACCTTTTTGGCTCGTACCGACTATGTGAGTATGAGTCGCTAAACAACAGCTAAATCAGGTAGATACAGCAACTATCTTGTTCTCATATATTTATACTCACCATCTAGCTGCCGAAATTCCACATGTTAAAAAATGCGTGGTAGGTAGATCCCGTACTCGGGGGAATCTCATTATTATAGCAGTTACTACCAGAATGCTCTGATCGAACGAACGTAAACATACTTCACCCTGGCAGGGCGTCTCTTTGAAAGAATTTTCGACAGAGGGCCCGGGCTTATGATAGGGAGACTGCCCGACCAGGTCTGGAATAGAAAAAACATTGAAGACATCTGGACGAAATTGATGTACCGGTAAGCAATCATGTACTCGTCGGAATGGGCGCCTCACTTTCCTCACTATAAGGTAATACATGGGACAAGCCTGTTTGAGTTATAATGAACAGGATGTGATATCCCATGGGATATCTAAATACAGGATGCCTCACACAGTCCCAGGCAATAGATAGCTCGTTGCAAGTGCTAATAGCTGGGAATAATCCATCATTCCGGGACCCCTGCCCTCATTATAACCTACCTCGATAGCCATGATCGGAAATTTCACACCTAACTGGGAAATTCGTAAAGGCCGAGAGGCAAAATAATCAACAAACCAGCTATAATCCTCCAGCAATATTGAGGTGCAATTTGAGACAGGAAAAATTTCTCCGTTGGTCTACATAGTACCTTTCACAACCTTATTGTTGATCGCTGTGGATGAACGAAACCGATGTCTCCCAGACATGTCAAACCAACTTGGGAGAAAGGTCGTCACAGATCCAGCAGATCTACCCGCCCCTGCTTCCCTGGCTGAGAGGATCTACAGCTGAGTGACAAGATCCGATTAGCGAGGTAACGACTGAGTGTGTCGTGCTTCTCAGTCTCCACTCACAATTCCAACGACCTCGCTTATCAACCACTGAACTCAACCGCCTGGGCTCCCCTCTTTGGACTCGTATCCGCAACGTTATTCTATTCGCAACAGAACGATGAACGATCCGCGCCATGGACAGTGCGTCCTGGGTATTCCTGCATCCGGGTGGGTGATTACGTCTGTCCTCAGCGGTCCACCTCGAACAGCCCTGGAGCCAGATCTGGAAGACGGAGCCGCCACGATATTACGAACGGTGCTATTCACGCTTTCGTACATCCAGCAAGCCACTCCGTAGTGACCCAGGGCCATGGCTCAGGGATCATGGTTCGTGCATGAACGCAGCTACCCGGGTCGCACAGCATCATCATGTCAGCAGACGCCTCCTGCATGGCAGCTGGGACGATATCACCACGAGGTTGCTTTTCTCGCTGCTTAGCTATCTCCCCCACAAAACTAGCTGATCGTCTGTCTTCCTTGGTAGACGTTATTTGGGACCATATGAGACCATCTCTGGCACAATCGACCGTTTTCTCCGCCTTGAGATGCCGTGGGATACCCTATCAGACCTCTGTGTCTCATGCCGACCTCGTGCGAGCCAGCCGCTCCACGGGATCACCTCAGTACCGGCGCGACGGTAATGGAAACGGGGGAATCTCCAAGACCCAGAGCCCTGGGTCCCCTTCTGGGATATGTCGCCGAAAAGCCATGCGGTACTACTGCCGGACATGTCTCACCATCTGGGGGGTTCTATCGCTTCGACGACTTCCGAAAGGAGCCACATCTGCCGCCCCCGTGCTACCTACACCGGCAGCGGCCTCGTGAGCGACACGAGCTCGAGGGGACTCGCAGATCCGATTCCGAACAAAGTAAAAGACAGAGACATTGTCACCAGAGACTAACGCATCGCTGGCGTTTGCGCCAGATGCCATGCACAGAATAACAAGCCAATCACCGACCCAAGCGAGGAACGCCATCCTTCGTGAGTCCCGCGCTGGGGGGGTTCCGCGCTGGGATCAGGGTCCTGGGGTATTAGAACGATGCAGGGAATCATCGATATCCTGTGCATCGGCGTCCGCAGTCCGTCCGCACTGGTATATTGCGCAGAGCTCCTCGCCGGCGAACGACCCAGAAGCGGAAGCCCTGGCGTGGGGCAATCTGCGAGGGATGAGCCGGGAGTGTTCACCCAGGCCTGGGAAAGCCGCAACATGCATCCATGTTGGGAGAGACCATCGTCATGTCGGGGTCTATGCAGCAAGTGCTGCCGAGGGAGATACCCATTGCTGTCAGAGTGCGAAATCACTACCAGTTTGGAATGCACATTCACATCTGCCCAGCAATATTCCAGATGTCGTCTCAAACAGCGAAAGGGAGTGGCCGGGGTACCTCCATGACTCTTGGGCTGTGATAGTACGTTCGTACACATACATTACGAACACAATCGGCAGGAAGATGGCGGCGAGCCATCATCATCACCAAGCCCAAGTGTGCGTAGCACGGTGGACGCGGAGGCTTCGTGGCAATGGCAAGCCTCTATCTTCACTATAGCCAGCGGTGTCTGGCAATGTCCAAAAACGACGCGTCTTCAGCCTCGGTCTCGCCACCCCTGCGATCAACTGATCTACAGCAATATCTGCGTGGATCCATCCTATTGATATTTTGGCTTCCTCTTCTGTCTCGGTGTGGCCCACCCTCCCTGCGATCTCCCTGTGGAGTTATCACTGACAAGGCTTGTTGTCGAAGAGGACAAGACAGTTCCGGTTCAATGTTACGCCCTCGTGTTTGGAGTATTTTAACAATGGTCCGCCCGCCTTCTCCTCGTAGCTCTGAGATCGCGAGACATCAGACTTTGTTCTTGTTGCTCATCTCTCATACCTGGTGCTTGTATACTCTCTTGACCAACCTTGCTCCCTATCGCTCAGACTTCATTCTCGTAGCATCGCAAAACACGAGTTGAGACCGAAGAGCTACTGTCTGCCTCCCGTCCTGATATACGTTTCATCAAATACCTTTCAAGTACCAACATGGGCTTCCTCGGCCTCGGCTACCGTCGACCACTGGCCCAGCCAGCCGATAGGGACCAAAATGTGGAGAGCACACAATCACTCGACAGCTTTACTTCACAGGCCGATCTGTCCCTCAAGTCGAGCCGATCCAGTGCCTCAGCCGGTATCCCGGACGCCCTCAGCTTCGACAAGATCATCGACGGGGGCACTTGCCCTGTGAGTTCCTCGTCACCCTAATACTCACCAGCACCCTTGAAGGGACTAACACGGTGCAAACAGCCCATGACCATCCGCGACTTCATGAACTACCTCATCTACATCGAGCACAGCGCCGAGAACCTCCAGTTCTTCCTCTGGCACCGGGACTACATGTCCCGCTTCCAGTCAGCCCACACGCCCGACATGGTGCTGGCGCCGGAGTGGACCATAGAGCAGCAGGATGCGTGCTTCACCAAGCTCCAGAAGGAACACCGCGATGACCTCAAGCGGGGTCCCGCCGGCACGGCGGAAATATTCAGGGGCACGGATTTCGAGAAGCGCTGGGCGATGGGGCCCAAGGCGACGGTGATGGAGAAGAAGTCAGGCCATGTTTTCGCGGACAGCAACCCGTTCCGCACGCCGCCCATGACGCCCAGTGGGGACAGCGGGAGCGAGTTTACCAGGACGACGACCGCGACCACGATGAGTTACCGGAGTCAGGCGCAGGATGCGTTCGCTGCGGCGGGGATCAAAGCACCCTGTAAGTGAACACTATAAAAAAAACATCACATACATCACTTGATGTGTATATATGTGCGTGCGTGATAGGACCGCCAGCTAACCCATCGATTACGAAACACACACAGTCACCATCCAGCCCTTCCGCTCAGAGACAGACCGCGTGATAGCGACCTACATAACGGACGACGCGCCCCGGCAGCTCAACCTCTCGGCGCGCGAGCGCAAGCAGCTCCTCACGGCGCTCAGCCGGACGACGCACCCGACGGCGTTCCGGCAGGCGGCGCGCTCGGTCGAGGCGACGCTGCGGCTGCAGTCGCACCCCAGCTTCGTGCGGTGGAGCATCTGCAACGGCAACGCGGCGCGGGTGAGGTTCGCCAGCGCCCTCGGGTGGTCCCTGGTCGCCGGGGCCGGGATCGCCTATGTCCTGCTCGCGCTGTCGTCGGCGCCGCGGGGGTTCAGGGCCTTGCCGGCCGTGGGGGTCGTGCTGGGGGTCGGCACGCTGGTCGCTGCGATGAAGGGGATGTGTGTGGTGCTGCATGGTATGCACCACCGGCAGGTCCGGCCGTGGGAGTTGTTTGTGGATGAGGAGGTTCCTGATGAGGAGGTGGGTGGGGGTGGGGGTGGTAAGTTGTCCGGCTCCTCGGAGGGCTCCTTTGAGAGCTTCGGGAGCAGCAACAGCTACGAGGAGCAGCCGTGGGTGGTGAGGTATCAGAAGCGGAACCTGGTCAGGAAGATATTCGACCGCGAGGTCTGGATCCAGGAGCCTGCGCTGCGGAGCATCCAGGACACCATCTTCATCCAGGCCATGCTGGTGGCGGTGGTGTGCGCAGGGGCGCTGACTGCCGTCTTTGTGTGTGTGCCGGGTGGGCGGTTCTACTGACGGGACGGACGACGACGGCTTTGGGTTCTGGCTCTGAGTCTAGGTCCAGACTCACTTGTGGACCACTTTTCCTCATGATTTGTTTTGCCCTTGCTATGGACGATTGGATATTGATTCCACACGACTGGGAGTACTCTGCAATGACTCGACTGGGGTTTCCTTGACACTTCTTCAAAGTGGGGGATCTGATAAGATCTTCTGAGAAGAAATCTTTCGTGGAGCGGGGCGTCTTGTGACACCGCACGTAATGAGAATGGAAGAGACTTTGATACCGTCCTGTTGTTCTCGATTATTTCGAGTCTTCCGAGCTTTCCTCGAGAACATATCGTGATGGTGACTTGCGGCATCGGAGTGTAGAAAATAAAATCACTCCACGTCCGGGAGATGGAGAGAGGCCCAGGAGGAGTCAAAGCAGTCAAGCCATGCAGTGGGATGTTCCAAGGTTGCAGTCACAATTTGAAAACATGATGTGCCCATTCGCCGTGGGAAAGGTACATAGTAAAAGGGGGAACCATGACACCGTTTTTCAAAGTCTTTTTGGTTTGTTGGGATTTGTTTGGTCACCCAGACTTGAGGTATTTGAGATGTGACAGACAGCTGCAGACAATTGAGATAGAAGAAGATCGGCAGGGTTTCATGCCCCCCAGTTTACCCGTTTGCCCCCCTGAAGCTACAGTACACCCCAAGGAAAACCCCACGAACGTTGAGATCGTCCTCGACGAGAAGCGCATTGAGACCCGAACCTCGGTCCATCGGCGGGGCTAAAGGATGGAAGTCTATACAAATTGGGATAGATCAGCTGAAGCATCGATAAGCCGACCATCTCCTTCTCGTTCATTTTGGAGAGCGACTCCGGTCAGCCGGATGATATATCAGTGCCCAGGTGTACACACACAAGTGTGCTTACCCGAGATCCTACACTCCCGCACTCCATAGCGGTGCACAGCCAACGGGTGGACTGGTAGATATGGCGAATATATAATACCGTCAGCTGGCCTATGATCATCACCAATCTAGGAGGTCAATCAAAGTCTATTGCTTATCAATCTCCCTGTCAATCTCAAGAGTGCTGAACGCTCATCATCACGACAACACGATATATAAGTACTTAAGTACTTATTCTCAGGTAAAGACCGGGGTACCAAGAAAGAAGGGACCAGACCCACCCAAAAGTGTACGGAGTGACTTTGATACCCACTGCGAGTACTTTAGCTTGTCGTAGTCCGCGACCGCGACCGCAATCGCAAGACAACCACAACTAATTAGCTGTCGCATGCGCCCATGCGACGAGACAATTCGCTTTCTCTCATATCTAAACCCTCAATTCGTCCAAACTCGACCCAATTCACCACAAGAACCATCTATGCGACGACCTAGCGACGCAGCAGCCACCAACATGACGACCGAGAGCGCCCCACCACCACCACCACCACCAGATCTGTCGCAAAGCAGCGACGATGCGACGACGACGACGACAACGACAACGACTGCTACCACCACGACCGCCTTGCCACCAGCGCAAGATGGCTCCGCGCCAGGCGAAATCACCGGACGACCGAGGACGGCGACCACGACCGCCGAGATAGACAGCACTATAATACATCCGGGCAGCGTCAAGATCAATGTCAAGGGCGCCTTCATCGTCGAGCAGGAGTCGAGGTCGCCCGGCGCCCACAGCTTCAGTGGCCGCTCTGGCTCGCCTGACCACCACCACCAGACCAAGGACATCAGGTTACCCAATCACACCGCCGTGGTGAGCCATATAGCTGTAGATGTGAGTCAGCGCCCTTGGCGGCACCACCCTCCCAGTCGCATCATCCCGCACCGTCTGTCCCTGTGCCTTGGCGTCGGTTGAGCGCGCCTGTCGCACTTGATTGTTGTAGAGCGTGGGATTCTCTGCGCGCAAACCCCACGCAATGCGCAGGTACTACCCGACTTGCAGACAGGACAATGATTGCTGACAGTCTGGCGTGTGTCTCGTCATCCAGATCGGCGGATCCCTCGCCAAACTCGTCTACTTCTCCCGCGAGGACTTCTCGACCGAGCCCGGCGGCCGCCTCAACTTCACGTCGTTCGAGACGGACAGGATAGACGACTGCATCGCCTTCATGCGGCACCTGAAGGAGGAGCAGCAGACGCTCAACGGGTCGCACCCGAAGCAGCTCACGGTGATGGCGACGGGCGGCGGCGCCTACAAGTACTACGACAAGATCCGGGAGGTGCTGGGCGTGGACGTGATACGGGAGGACGAGATGGAGTGCCTGATAATAGGGCTGGACTTCTTCATCACCGAGATCCCGCGCGAGGTCTTCACCTACTCCGAGACGGACCCCATGCACTTCGCCAGCCCGGGCGAGAATATCTACCCCTACCTGCTAGTCAACATCGGCAGCGGCGTGTCCATGCTCAAGGTCAGCGGGCCGAGGGAGTACCAGCGCGTGGGCGGCACGAGCCTGGGCGGCGGGACGCTCTGGGGCCTGTTGAGCCTGCTGACGGGGGCGGGGACGTTCGACGAGATGCTGGATAATGCGGCGCAGGGCGATAACGCCAACGTCGACATGCTGGTGGGTGACATCTACGGGACGGACTATGGAAAGATAGGACTCAAGAGTACTACCATCGCGAGCTCCTTCGGCAAGGTGTTCAGGATGAAGCGCGAGGCCGAGGATGAGGCCGAAGATATGGGCGGCCTGAGCAACGGGGATGTGGAACACGCACGGCGGCAGCGAGAGCAACAACAACAAGAACAACAACAATTACAATCAGAAACGCAAACACCACAACCACAACAACAGAAACCATCAAATCCCTCCTCCTCCTCCTCCACAACAACAGCAACAGCGACAACACCAAGACCACAACCGCCCGCAGACACAGCGCGCTTCTCCTCCGCCGACGTGAGCCGGTCCCTCCTGTACGCCATCTCCAACAACATCGGGCAGCTGGCCTTCCTGCAGTCGCAGGTGCACGGCCTCGAGAGCATCTACTTCGGCGGGTCCTTCATCCGGGGCCACCCGCAGACCATGAACACGCTGTCGTACGCCATCAAGTTCTGGTCCGGCGGCGCCAAGCAGGCCTACTTCCTCCGCCACGAAGGGTACCTGGGCTCCGTGGGCGCCTTCCTCAAGAGGCAGCCCCGGAACTGGGGCCGGAGGGGCAGCTTCGAGGAGGGCGGGAGCCTGGGGCTGGAGAGCAGGGCGGCGGTGCTGAGGGGCGGTGATGTATGATTCCGGG
>LKEB01000017.1:43890-59625 GCA_003795295.1 Cytospora leucostoma | reverse complement strand
ACATGGGCATGTCTCCCCGCATATAAGTATATAAAGGGTATGGTATATTATTCTAGGTGCTGATTATACGTTGTTGTTACGTCTAGACGAAAGAGCGGTAGTTAGATTACTAATATATTATTTGGGATTATATCTTGTCAGTCGTGCTGGTCTTGGAAGTATAGGGCATCAAAAACTCCTTTCTGGTCCTGGGTATGATGCGCCGACTGGGTTGATACAGCGGTTCTGGTTGTATTACCCCGGTAAACTGAGCCTAGAGTGAACACTACTTATACTTTCATAGTAAGTAACGTTCAAGACGACCCTCAGAGGTACATGCCATTAACTAACAAGATTTACCGTATCTGTAGGGGTCCTGGACCTCGGTCACTTGAGATCTCAACCTCCCTATAGTTAAATCATCGACGCTTGTTATCTTGGCGCATATGCTGGAGAGGCACCGGAGGCGATAACCAGTTCCTCAGCCCCATTCCCTGTATGTGACCTGTCGACGCCTATCCTCCTGATGCAATTGCAGGAGAGATACCGGGTGTAATATCCGGTCCTTCAGGACCAACAGCTCAATAACTGAAGCCAAACCCAGGATCGTAACCCCATCAAGTCGGATCACCTCCACCTCCAGCCTGATCCCCAGCTCGGGATAGAGACGATCCACCACGCCCTGCCAACAGTCCGTCTCCTCTTTGCTAACGTGGCTGCACTCGGTAGACAAGAGCTGGATCCGAGGCCGGCGCCCCCGCCTCTCGAACCGGAATATGGACGCCGTCCCGGTCGCCCAGCGGCCCCAGAGCTCCATGACCTCGAGCCGCGGCATCAGCTCTGCCCTCTTTGCTGCTAAGTTAATGACAGTGTCGTTGCTCTCCTCCATCAACACGGAGCCCACGATGTGCATACACGTGAGTGACAGATACTTCAGGTTCTTCCAACCCGCAAACGCACCTGGCTCGCGACCAAAGTCCGGCGCGGGAGTGAAGAAGTCCTCGGCGTCGACGTTCTGCGCCGCGTGCAGCTCCTCCAGATCCCGACTCGCCCCCGCGAGGTGGCGAGCCACAGCACCCGACGGGTGATAGAACTTGGGCGCGCGCCGGGCCCGCCGGGAGGTCTCGTAGAAGACATCGTCTACGTCCTCGAAGATGGACATCCTCTTCAGGCCAGACCCAGCGCCACCGCCACTACCTCCACCTCCCAGGACCCTGCCGAACAGGTGCTCGTGGTCGTTATCCCTCAGGAACCGCGCCCTCTCCCTGTACGCCCTCTCAGCGTGCGGCTCGTCGGGGGTGTTCTGCACGGCAGGGGCGCCGTCGGGCCCGCGGGGGACGGCGCGGGGAGGGCCGCGCCAGGGCTCGTATGTGAAGTTCTCCAGGCGCGGCAGGCTGCGGAACATCTGTACCAGGCCCCTGCTGGCGCTGAAGGCGCGGTAGAACTGCCGCCGGATGACGACGGTGTGGATGCTGCTGACCTCGGGGAGTTTGTGCCCCGTGCGCCTCGCGGAAGGCGCGTCGGGGTCGAGGCCGAGCCCGCGGGGGTGTCCGAACAGCCGCGCCTTCGCGCCGGTCGGTAGTGGGCGCCGGCAGAAGCGCCCGTTGAGCCAGCCGTGGAAGGGGTCGTTGTGTGTGAAGGTCGGGGGTCTGTCTGGCCCCGAGGACCATTTTACCCATGGGGTGTCGCTTATGCGCATCTTGAGGTCCTTTCCGAAGTGGACGGTGTCACTCGGCGAGTGCGCGCTCAGCTCAAGGGTGAGGCCATGTGTGCTGGTCCAGGATGGAGACGAGAGTATCTCGAAGAGGTCCCAGATGGCGTTGGTGTAGATCAGGTTGTGGCTGCGGATCTCTTCCTTTGATTCTTCGGTCTGGCAACTCTCGCAGTCGTAGGTGGGAAGTTCTAGTCGAAGCCAGATGTATTGTAGATGGAACATCCGCGAACCCTTTACAATCTTGCTGAAGCCTTGAATGTCCGACTGATGTAGGATCAGACTCTTGAACATGAGAGGCTCAACGAGGCTTTGCCACTGTCGAGAGACGTGTGAGTACCGGGCTAGGGACATATGCTTGTGCAATGATTCTGGAAGTGCATCCGGCCAAGTGAGCATCTCAATTATCATGGTCATCAACTCAAGTGGCAGTACTTGCCAGCTTGCTCGGCAATAATTACAGTCCAGATTCGTATCCATATCGGTATCTCTGCGTTGTCTCTGTATCCTAGATTTGTGCAAAGAAGTTTCTGAAGTGATCCAATATGGATGTAATAGTAGATTTGGTAGTGAATTTGGTCCATCAAACCTATTTCCGACTTTTGGGGAAAAGCAAGTGTTATATAGTTATTATTGACACTATAGCTATACATAGACCAAGTAGCCGATAACTAAGTTCGACTAATAGACTTGCCATCATGAAGAAAGTTGATTAATTATATTAGCTTTACACTACTATATCAACTAACGACGTCCATGCCCAGGGACGGCCCGAGGACCCATGTGTTAGTCCTGACCCCTTTAACGGTGCTTTCCCATACAGCTATGCACCGTTGTCATGGAAATGCCTTGAGCCTTCGAGCTGTGCTCTTTGCAGTTTCCCAAGCTGCCTTCATGGAAATTATACAGCCATGTACTTTATATACTTTCCGTCCGAGGAAGCATCCTGTAGCTCTGTCTGTTGCCCTCCTCACGCAGTCATCCAGCACCAGACCACCACCACACACCACCACTAATACTTCTCTTCTTCTTCTTCTTCCTCTACTGCTACTACTGCTGCTACTACTGCTGCTACTACTACTACTATCATCCCCTGTGGCGCAATGCCACGTCAAAAGATTGTTCCTCGGAACCCAGGCCGCCGCCACCACCCCTACCAGCCCCAGCCTCAGCCTCACCCTCAGTCCCCGCCTCAGTCCCCGCCCCAGCCAGAGCCAGAGCCAGAGCCAGTGGAGCGAGAGCAGCAGCAGCAGTAGCAGCAGCAGCAGCAGACACAGACACAGACACAGGCACAGGCACAGACACAGCAGTCGCAACAGCATCGGGTCCCTGTCCCCCCGGCCTATATAGAGGCCCATGATGGAGTGGAGCAGGAGGAGCGCCTGCCTACTTACGACGAGCTCTCGCCGCCTCATCCTCCGCCACCATATTCGCCGGGGGGCGAGGCCGAGGAGGTGGAGGATGAGGACGATGATGAACATGATAATGATAATGAGGGAGGATGGGGTGGTGAGTCCGCGGAAGAGACGAGACGGCGGACGGAGGCAGTGGCGGACGCAAATGCCGCTGCCAGGGTCGCCGATACCAGGGCTGAGGAGGGAGGGGACTATGAGTATGAGGAGGAGGAGTATTATAACGTCTAACCTCGTTCCCTGATTATAATAACACTTTATATGCCGGATTGGCTGTATAACTGGCGTTCTGTATAGATGACACTAACATATTAGCTGTTTCTACAGGTACAGCATACTGTAGTTGGCACCAAATGGTGCCAACTGTGCCAATTTCACTTCTAATCAAGTAGCACCTGTATAGTGGTGCCCGAAAGGGGGCCCGAAAGGGGGTGCGGTTTCTTGCCTTTGTGTATAAGAGAAACCCTAGCAAGATGAACGGACTAGAGACTTGAAAGCTGCTCGGCGGCGTATACAGAGGTTGAATCACACTCGAGTTGGTATTCAATTATTTAGGTACCAGAAATCAGGATAGTTCCACCTGACGGCCGATCCCGGGAGTTACATCCCGGCACCGGATTGCTATGGTTCATCTACCCCGGCAGTAAGCTTCGGCAACGTCACTTGAAGATGAACCTCAAAGTTGCTGGGACAAATTGCGTGTGTGATCCGAGGGCGACTTCCTTGCTCAGGTGTTTACGGGTCCGGAATAAGTTGATGATCGTGGCCTGTCTGGGCTTCTCCCTGGGCTTGCGTCAAAGCTCACGACAACCGCCGGGTTAGACGCTCAGCAGGCCAAGCTGATGTAGGAACAGTCCTCGGTCACGCCACAAAGGTTCCAAGAGAAATAATGAGAGCGTCCCCGGCGGTCTCATTCTCTTCTTTGATGTTGATATTATCAGTTTCTTTCCTCGTTTCCATGGTAACAGCCTTCACCGATGCCTTCGACGTCCGCGAAGCCACCATCGACAGCATCCATGATGCCCTGTTCAACGGCGCCACGACATGCCGTGAGATAGTGTCATCCTATCTGGCGCGCATCGAAGCCCTAAACCCAACCATCAACGCCCTCACCAGCCTTAACCCAGACGCTCTGGCCATAGCGGATGGCATGGACCTCCGACTCTCCCAGGGCAACGCCACAGGGCTTCTATTCTGCATCCCCATCCTAGCCAAGGACAACTTCGACGCCGTACCCATGAACACCACCGGCGCGTGCCTAGCACTAGCAAACAACAAGCCCACAGAAGACGCACCAACCATCAGGGCCCTCAAGGACGCAGGCGCCATCATCCTCGGCAAGGCAAACATGCACGAGCTCGCGCTCGAGGGCCTCACCGTGTCGTCCCTAGGCGGGCAGACGCTCAACCCGTACGACCAGACGCGCACGCCCGGCGGCAGCAGCGGCGGGTCCGGGGCCGCCGTGGCGGCGAACCTCGCCGTCTTCGCCACGGGGACGGACACCGTGAATAGCCTGCGCAGCCCGGCGGCCTCGAACTCGCTGTTTAGTTTCAGGCCTACGAGGGGCCTCATCTCGAGGGCGGGGGTCATCCCGATCTCGTACACGCAGGATGCTGTGGGTGCGATGGCGCGGACGGTGCGGGACCTGGCGGTCGCGTTGACGGTTATGGCTGGGGTTGGGTATGATGCTCGGGATAACGCGACGGGGTTGGATCCGGCTGGTGTTGTTGGGACGGACTACGTTGCTGCTCTTGATGGAGGTCCTGGATTGGGAGGTTTGAGGCTGGGCTTAGTGCAGGGCTTCTTCAACTTCACGGACAGCGAGGAGACGACGCCTGTGAATGAGGTATTGGCCACCGTTGTGGACAGGCTACGGGCTGCGGGAGCGACGGTCGTGAACATCACAGAGGCAATATACAACGCCACAGCTATCAGCGCCGCACTGGATGTGCAGGCATACGAGTACCGTGAGGAGTTGGGTGCATACCTCGCTGGTTCAAATCTCACCGGCGATCGACCTGCAAGCTTCGAAGAGCTTTATACGAGCGGGAAATTCCTCGTTATACCCAGCCAATATTCCTTTATCAACAAGTCTCTGATCTCATCGACCTCCAATGCATCGTACTTTACTGCCCAGAGCGGCATCCAGAACCTCACCAGTGCGCTACATAATACCTTTTCGGCGAATAAGCTCGACGCGCTTATATATCCTGAGCAGAAGAACTTGGTTGTCAAGCTGGGTTCGGCCTCTCAGAGCGGCCGCAATGGGATCTTGGCCGCCGTTACAGGGAGTCCAGTGGTGGTCATCCCAGCCGGCTTTTCAGAGCCAAGTGAGGATGCGCCTACGGGCGTGCCAGTTGGGATGGAGATCTTAGGGCTGCCGTGGAGTGAGGGCAAACTATTGAACATTGCGCAGGGTATAAATGAGATGATGCCGATGAGGAGGATGCCGAGCTCTGCGAATGGCTCAGTGTATGTCCCTGTTGGTGGGTATGAGCAAACCTTGGCCCCGACGCTGACAACCATGGCCAATATACCTTCGGAATATCCAATTGGAAGGTTGCATTCGTAAATGCTATGGGGAGGAAGCTCACTGTCGGTCTTCACATGCCAGAGGCACTGACCACGCCTTAAGAGCCTCGTCTGACGACATCACAACCACTATGCTGCCAAGCCAGCTTGACACAGAAGTCGAAAAGGAAAACCATTCACACAGCCTCGGGGCGTAACTACCTACTTAAGTATGCAATCAGAATGCAATTGCTTATCATGTAGGTTCGAGCCCACGCATTGTACTTGGATATGTCGGCAACCCACAACCTGCCCAGCCAAGCAACACTTCACTTCTCTTCATTATCCCCTTCAGATTGCCCCGTTGTCTCCTTCTCTATCCAAGGACTCACTGTAATGGCTCCCTGTCCTGTCTTCGAACCTGTTTTCCGAATGGAAATAGTATCCTGTGACACTCGGCTCTTACAGGCAATCTTCCCCTTCCTGATCAGCCAAGGCCTCTAGGCCCAACACGCCACAGATCATCACAAGTACCATCACATTGCCAGTACTCGATACGATGGAGCAACGAACCAGAGAGGGGCGCAGTCCACCGCGTTATATAGAGAATGACGCCCAGGGCGAGGGTGCTCCTGAAGAAGGTACCCAAGGAAGTGCTGTGCCACGAGGGGCAGACCCAAAAGGGCGCCCACCAAATCGATCATCTCGATCAAACTCTCTCCTTCGATTGGGACACTGTGTGCCTATCCCTAGGCTCCGGCGGCGGCAAGAGCAAAGGCGGCCGACATGGCGCCCATGGCTGCCCTGGCGGAGGAGCTTGCAGGTAGAGCGCTATCAATACCTGCCCGTCCCAGAGTCCGATGGCATAAGATGCCTGATTCTTGAAGGCGCCACCGGAGCTGCGGACGACCCATTGGTTTGCAGTCTACGCCAACACAATCTGAACGATGAACCGAGCTTTGAGGCAATTTCATATGTCTGGGGTAGCTCCCAGAAGACTTGCACGATAATATGTGATGGCCGGCCGCTGGCTATCACAAAGAATCTCCAGACTGTTTTGCTGCAGACGCGGCTCCTGAAACAACAGCGCACACTCTGGGCGGACGCCATCTGTATCAACCAAGATGATCACAGAGAGAAAGGTCGCCAGGTTGCTATGATGGGCCGTATATACAGCGAGGCCAGCAGGGTTCTCATCTGCCTTGGTCCAGATGAGAGCGGGCATGCAGAGGACATCGCTGATCTTGTGTCCAAAGTGAGCCAGTGGATTTTGACGACCCTTGAATCGACTGATGGCAGCCGGGACTCATTTCCATATATCGCCTCATGCGAATGGCCATACTCGGATCGGAGGTGGGCGATACTGAAATTTTTGACTGATCAACCCTGGTTCGGCAGAGGCTGGGTTGTTCAAGAGGCAGGCTTGGCAAAAGATGCTCAAATCCTGTGGGGAGACACTGCAATACAGTGGTCTGAATTACTGCGGCTGTATCTTTGGTTATTCCATAGGACAACCATTGATTGGGCAACTGGCGACTTCTTACCCGTTCTGCACATGAATAACTACGCCGCAAAGCATCCCATAGAACGCATGGTATTCGGTCATTTCAATGAGCTCACCCTCCTTGGCACTCTCCATTGCGGCCGGGCCCTGGAACTCCAGGATGAAAGGGACCACATATATGCCTTTCTCGGCCTTGCAGAAGCAGCGGACGCCCGGCATGGCCTCGAAGTGGACTACGACCTATCATATCTTCAGATATATTTCGAATTTGCCATTTGGTATATAAGCACAGCCCAGGACTTGAAGCTTCTGCACTACGTTGACCAAGACGATGATGCCTTGTCGGCAGGTATTCCTTCATGGGTACCTCAGTGGCAGATAAATCGTTTAGATGCGTCAATTGTGCATCGAGTTGATGAGCTAATTTTATCGGCTTCCGAAGACGCCGCCCACACGTCTCTGGCAGTAATCCAAGGGAGCAATCTAAAAGTACGCGGTTTTCTGTTCGACCGTATCCTGCAGACGTCCAAGGCACTGGATCTCAAAACAACAATCGAGGACATTGCGGAGATATGGGCATGCTTTGAGGAGTACACCACTGACTCCGTTTACCGATCAGCGCCCCCGTTGCTGTTCTTCGTGTTTGCTATCCGTCTAGGGTCTCGCATGCCAGGACTGGGGTCCGGATTCAGCGATGCGCACGTAGCAGCATACATGCTCCGCTTACTGAATGGGAAGCCTCTACCAGCTGATCCGAGTGTCGATTGTTTCAGAGACGCATTGGCCAATCATCAAGGCGATGCCACGGTTGCTCACAACTGGGTGCGAGTATGTCTTTCTGGCCGCAGGCTGGTCATAACCGCCCGTGGATACTACGGCGTAGTGCCTGCCGTTTCTCACGAGGAAGATTTGTGTTGTATAGTGTTTGGAACAAAGGAACCCTTTATACTGCGGCAGACTGATCGGGAAGGGCACTATAATGTTCTTGGCGATGCATTCTTGACAAGCGCAAGGCAGGAGCAAGGCAAGTGTTTCAACATCGGCTCGGGCCTGGGGCCATATAGCAATAGTGACTGGCTAAAATGGAATCTGGAGGAGCAGGATATCTACCTTTGCTGAGGTATAGATTGAGATCATTCATTGTATATCTTTCAATCCCGTTGTTGAAATCTCCCTTTGTTTTTCTCTTTTCTTTGGGAAGAGGCGGGGTCTTCCTTTGCCGGAACGGTTGAAGACCCTAGCAGTCTATATGCTAAATGGTCAAGCAACAACATGTGGGCAGGGACAGGCCGACAGGCCAAACGGCCATTGAAATAGAAAGCAATCCCTTTAGACATATATTATTGCCCCACCTGGGCAATTATGAAACCTGTCTACCTAGGTACCTGGGTAATGAGATTCTAATATCGAGTGTCGACTCGGGCCCGGGGCATCATATACACCAGGAGGGACTACTTAGGGAAAGACACTCGATCGTGGATATACCCTGAACTTCGGCCTGTGTTGACGGACCCGTCCTCCCATACAGCGTAGCTGTCCCAGTCATCGCCCCTTCGTCAAGTAGCTCTTGAGCACTGTTGGTATCTTGGCCGTCTCTCGCGCAATGTCCTTGGCATAAGTATTACTCAACTAAGTTTTCATTTCTATATTACAGGGCAATTGTGCCAGTAACAAGATATATCTACTCTATGTGGAATTTACCTAGGTCGTAAAGGTAAATGGAGCCAACCACTTCACGGTTGAAGCAATTGCGTGCCTGCGCGGGAAGTAACACGTCGAAATTGGAAGTCAATATAACTTGGTAGATACTCCGTCGTCACTGACGCCTGTTCCTGACCTCACAGGTGAGATAATAACCTGGCGCCAGAACTCATCATATTATATTTACTCATGACTTGCTTAGGGGTCCATCTTGCTCTGTGACAACATCTCGGCTTGTGGTTCCCTGGGCTCCAGGGCTCCCAAGGCCAGTTGGCCAGCTTCCGTCCCACTTTGTCGTTGGAAAGGATATGGGAATGTCACACCGGCCAGATCAGATGTAATCAGTGTCTCAAGTTCAATCTTATTATGTTGGCATAAGTAAGGGTTAACAAATTGTGCGGAAATGAGTGCAATCTCAGTAGGAAGTTCTTAATAACCTTGGAAGACTGCAGAGCCATGGAAGTACTCAGGTACCTGGGTACCGTTCGTACACAAGTATCGAGTACCGATATACTTATTAGTCAGCAACGCCTCGAGGTCGGTGCTCGGAGCTCCATAGCTCGAGGGGTAATATGGTGTATGATGATGATTTGCATGTGACATCAATGCATAGCGACGTGGAGAGGCCCAGACCAGCAACTGGCCAACGACACCCCTGTGAATCATTACTTCTATCTAAGTTCTGTTCCCCTCTATCGCGTGGCTTGTGAAGATGTCGATCCTCTAAAGATACCCCGTCTCTCACTCAATCTTCTTCTCAACATACGAATTGACCCACGATACCTCTGCTTACTTCCCCAAAATGCCGGTTCCCTTCCTTGGGCGCCTCAACATGTGGGTGCTAGCATTATACGTGTAACGGCTGTCAACCTCGCTGACTGTTTCTTCAGAATTGAACATGCAGCCGTACTAGTTTCTTTTCTTTTCGTCAGCCTCGAGGTTATCATTCGGGTCCTGACCTTTGCATTGCGTACGTCCGGGTTCCAGCCCCTGGGCGAGTATTCACCCCTGACAACGACACAGCACGGCCCATCATCGCGTTGTTTTATAGAGCTTCACGACGAATTTTTAACAAATGGAGACCCGCTGCCGATAAGAAAGCGGAGGAAAAGAGGAAGGGTATGTCTGGTAACTTCCGACGACTGGCACCAATGGAACGTCCGGGCTGACAGATTACTGTGTCAGCGATATCGACCTCTTTAAGGAATGCAACCGACTTTGTCGAACTTTGTGAGATCTTCGGTTACAGGACTGAGGAACATGTGGTCCAGACCAAGGATGGGTACCTCCTGGGGGTGCACCGGCTCGCCTGGAAGCGAGGCGAGGAAGATACCAGGGTCAATTCTGGACCCGACAGCGTGAAGAAACGAGTCGTTTATCTACACCATGGGCTTCTCATGAACAGTGAAGTGTGGGTGTGTCTCACGGATGCGCAGAGGGCGTTGCCGTTCGTCCTGGTAGAGAAGGGCTTCGATGTTTGGGTACGTTCATCGTTACTGTTCAATTCGGGATCGTCGTGCTGACCATCAGTGACAGCTTGGGAACAACCGAGGGAACAAGTACTCCAAAAAGTCTGTTCATTCGGCCCCCAGTTCTCCCGAGTTCTGGGACTTCTCAATCGACGAGTTTGCCTTTCACGACATTCCAAACAGTATAGAGTACATCCTGGACAGCACAGGGCAACCTTCACTCTCCTACATCGGCTTCTCACAAGGCACCGCACAGGCTTTTGCCGCCTTGTCCGTGCATCCAAAATTGAATCGACAAGTCAACGTTTTTATCGCGCTGGCGCCAGCCATGTCACCTCCTGGATTGGCCAATGGAATAGCTGATGCCCTCATCAAAGCTTCGCCTCAGGTCTTATTCCTAATGTTCGGCCGCCGGTCCATCCTAAGCTCCGCACCTCTGTGGGAGTCTCTGATTTATCCTCCGTTATACATCCAGATGGTTGATATGGGCATTCGATTTTTATTCAATTGGAAGGCTCATAACATGACTCCATCCCAGAAACTTGCCGCCTACCCTCATCTTTACTCCTACACGTCCACCAAATCCGTTGTCCACTGGTTCCAGATCATCCGCACCAAGTCGTTTCAGATGTACGACGACGACCCTCCTCTAACCATTGGTGGCTCAAATGCCCGCTTCACAAAGGTTGCCAAGTACCCAACGCGCAATATTAAAACGCCTATCGTGCTCGTCTATGGAGGTAGCGACTCACTAGTCGACATCAAGGCGATGCTGCGGGAGCTACCTCCTACCACTGTCGCCACCGAGATACCCCACTACGAGCACCTGGACTTCCTCTGGGCCAAGGACGTTGCCGCCCAGGTATTCCCACACGTCTTCGACGCTCTGGAGAACTTCACCGACGCAGAGCACACCAAGGGCGAGTTCGAGAGCTACCGTCGCGCCAGGTATCAGAGCCTGAGCGCGAGCAACACGTTCTGGAGGAACTCGCACTCACACAACGGCAGTGATGTCAACGACAGTGATGCCAACGACGCACCAAGCAATGCCAAGGCCGGAAACTTGCCTCACCAGGCTCGGGAGAGCGCGCTGGGGCGTGGGGTGCAGTTCGCCGAGGATGATTCCACCGTGACAGACCAGAGCGAGCAGGGCCCGAGGACCCCCAGTATCACGAAGCCGAGGGAGAACTCGGGTCGGTTCGGATTCAATGGCACCCAGGAGAGGCCGGGCAGTAGTAGTAGCATCGCGTCGTCACCGGAGCAGCCCCGGCGCTCGAGCGGTAGCCTCAGGGGCTCGCTGCGTTCCGGGAAGGGGATCAGCCTGGGCAAGGGCGTGGGTGGTGTGAGCACGGCGTCTGTTACGGGTGTCGGGGCGACGAGTCCACAGCAGGTGAGCTCGGATGACAGTGGTTGGGCTAGGAAGAAGCTGCGCATGGTGTCGGGGACTGGGCGGTAGTGTTGGATCTTGTGTTCTTCTTTCCTTTCTTCTTATAGATCTCAACTGGGCTGGGCTTGGGTTCAAAAGATTTGCTACCCTAGGGTATATATAGATTGGCTTTTATATTGCCGAACAAGATTGTTCGAAATCCTTCCCGTCCATCACGATGCTGCTCGGTGGTGATGGCAAAGGGGACTTGTTCGACAGTGGTATGCATGCCTCCCTTGAACGGTACCCCTTCCTCGTCGTGCCCCAGCTGGACGCCTGAAGCTGCCCTGCTGCTCAACATAGCTCTCAAGTATCCTCTTCTTTTATCAAGGTGCGAAGGGAAAACTACCAAATACTACAAGAAGCAGGCATTCCTGGTGCTCACAGTCACTGTGTGGCGTTTCTTTGGCAGTCCTGAACCCGGTTCCGTTGCCGATTTAAGTACTGACGTACGATACGAAGTAGCCCGAATTCATTGTCAAGGCCGAGGGATATTGGAATATAATATAGCCCACTCTATGTATCCTCCAACCGAATGTTACCTGTACAAGGTGGATGTTCACCCCACAGGACGAAGTCATCAGAGGCTCTGGAGCCTCCTCGAATCCACTGGTCCCGGCCTTATCCTAGGGTAGAGGATCTGGAGCATGTCAAGTCGCCCATGGTGAGTCGTTCTCCTCGCCTCTATCGTTGTTATTGGCCCGACCAGGTTTAGTAGATTCACCTACCCAGACTGAGCACCTCCAAGAGTGGCCCTCTAGATTGAATGCCCAGGTGGTCGGAAACAAGTACAGTTCAGTACGCCTTAGCTCTGGGCTTTCTGCACTCTCTGAATCAGTGGAGCCAAATTAATCCGTCGATACGTCACGTCTTGCTACTTCTAGAGAGTTTTGTAAAAGAGACATGCCTTCCTTCAATCTATTGACCGAAAGATGGCCTTCTGACCTTGTCACTGAGTCTTGATCTTTGCAGGTATAGACAGCACTCTGATGGGTGTTAGGCCTTGTACAGTTCTCCTGTCTGCCCAGGCTTTTTACGTCTGCGAGGCCTACTTGCGTTGTATACAGGTATTCTCTCAACTATACGGTAGTAGTGCTTTCTTGCTTGCCGAGGAGGTGCAGTAGGGTTTAAAGATTATGAACAATGAAGCAAAGGAGCTGTTAAACTAAGCATGTTGGAACGACACTGGATCATGCTGGACTACCTGGAGCTTGGACATGACTTGACTCTTGACCAACATGCAGTTTGTTTGAACAGCAGGTGGCTCCTAAGGTGTCTGTGTTGTCGGAACTAACAGCGTTGTTGGGACTCTAAGTAAATCTGTCTTATATTGATTCACACTTCGTACTTCACAACACTGCAAAAGTACATATCTGAGCCAGCTTGCCTCGATGTGCCAGCTCTACTACATAAACCCTACGGCCTGCTGGTCCCGACCCTATGACATACTCCAGAATAGACTACACCTCCGCGAAACATAGTGACTCCTTATATCGAGTAATATCTTCAGAACGTCCACAAGATCGCGAAACACCACAAAGCACCACAAAATACCACAAAACCACACCACACAACAACACATAACACCACAAACACCAACCATGAAGTCTCTCGGTCCTTTCCTCCTCCTCTTCGCTGCCACCTTGGCCGGCCAAGCCAACGCTGTGATGTACTGCTGCCGGCCAGGCTGCGCGGCCTGCAACCATGAAGAATGCGGAGGATACAACGTCTGTACAAACGTATTCGTGAGTCGAGACCCCCCCCCCCAGCCCCGCCCTGTTGACCATTGTCGAGGTGTCATGACTGGGAACTAAACGAGGCATCTATGTGAATAGTTCAACACCTGCTGCGCCGACGAGAAGAAGGCCATCATGTTCGAAGATGAGGTGGAGTACTTCAGGGCCGTCGCGGCTGGGGAGGTTAAGTGGGAGGATTAGGGTCCTTGTGTGGACAGGTGGTATAGACACCCGTGGATGGGTGGTTAAGTGGTGGTTAAGAAGACCCGTGGACGACTGCAGAGGGAGTTCGTGACGATGTGGGCATGAGTTAGGCAGATACAAAGACTGACCTACTTCCCCGGTGGTCGATTGCTGAGCTTTGATTATAATCCACGAAACGGACGTTCCTTGAGCACACCTCTGGTAAGAAGCGGTCTTACTGACACAACTGAGTATGGTCCCATGCACCCCGTACGTTTTCTGTGACTGTAGTGAGTCCTGTCAGGCAATTGCCTAGACGAAGCAACTCCAGCCATTCTATCTACGGATCAACGCTTTGCAAGAGATACAGGTAAGTATTGCTGTGGAGTAACCACATGTGTAACATTCCCTCTTGCGCTTCCAAGGAAATACCCAGGAAAACTCGAGAAGAGGTGACACAGGTGTGACAAGATGTACACGGTCAGCCTCAGCTTCGCCATGCAGAAAACGATTCAGCTTATGTGAAAGTCCTGGAGACGATTGGGCGTCAATCCTCCGGGGTAAGCTCAGCCGCTCATTGTTACAAGGAATATGGCCCTCCCGTTCTGTCATAATCAATTCAGCTGAGGGGCATAATAAGAAATGCAGGCGCCCGACGAGGCCAGGGTGCAACACTCCCTCATGATCTTTTCACTCCTCCAGTGAGCACAGACACAAACAACATCCAAGATGCCCTCACATCCACCTACCGTCCCCCTCCTACTGATCCTCCTCGCCCTCTCAGCCACCCCAGCCCCAGCAATGACGCCCACCAACGGCGTACAATTCCTCTTCCCGACCCAGGGCGCAGCGCTCCACTACGACGACTACGTACAGGTGCAATACACCTCCAACTTCAGCGCCCCCTGGCTCTTCACCTTCTGCGAGGCGGCAGACGGGGGCGCCGTGAACGAGAAACAGCACCAGGGCGTCGGAGGCTTCAACAGTACGGCAGTGGTCAAGCTCGACTGGCCCGGCGCCGACACGCCGTGCTGGTTCGACCTCAAGCCTGACTCGTCGGCTGCGGACGGCTCCGGGGCGAATAGTGATCAGTGGTCTTTTGATGTCTCGGAGCGCGCTGCGGCGACGACGGTGGGTTTGGGAGCGTTGTCATCATCGTCATCGTCATCGTCATCGTCATCGTCGTCGTCGTCGTCGTCGTCAACGCCGTTGTTGTCGAGCGGCACTAGTACTTCCTCGCCGATACCAACGGGTTCATCATCGAGGCAGTCGAGCGGGCTGTCGACGGGCGTGCAGGCGGGTATAGGGATAGGCGCGGCGATGGCGGGTATCTGTGTCGGTGCCGTGGTGGTCTGGGCTCTGATGCGTCAACAGCGGCGACGCAAGGCCAAGGGAACCGCGGCTGCTATGATTGAGGCGCGACACGGTAACGGGGAAAGTCATGGTGTGGTAGGTGAGGTGAATCACGTTGGAGGTGAACAATGGCAGTCGCTGCAGCGGAAGACGGCGACGGAGATGGAGGGTGGGTATCCTGCGGCGCATGAGTTACATGGTGCCCCGGGGCTTTATGAGATGCCCGTACACGATCAGTGATTTCAGTGATGTGTTGAAGTAATGTGAGAGGTTGAGTAATACTAGTCTAAAAGGTTAGTTGCTTCCAAGGATCAGATATTGAATCTGGAGTGTTTGAAACCTTTTAAAGTGGAAGAGATGAGACAGAGTTGAGGCCGTAGCAGCATGTAAGTACTGTAGTCGGATTTCAGACCCTCCGTCGTCCCCACCGGTGGGTAGTTAATATCTGTGGAGACCCTCAAATCCGGGGAAAAGCAAATCACACGCTTCCCGAGTAACCTTAGCCGTGTGTCACACCCGCCTTGTCTTAGACCCGGAAAAAGCTCCCACCTCTCGCTTCCACTGGAGCCGCAAATACGACGATCGTTCGCGACGAGATTCCCCCCCAAGAACCTACGTACCTGCTTTTGCGCACACAACAGAACAACAGAGCCAGCGGCCTGTCCTCCGAACAACTACCCACCATGCCTAGCTCCTGCAAAGAAATAAGTGCGCCTACCCTTCCTCTCCCACCCTTCCACCTCCCCCAGA
>LKEB01000017.1:0-43860 GCA_003795295.1 Cytospora leucostoma | reverse complement strand
CCAGCCAGCAAGCTAACATCCACCCCCTCTCCCCAACCCTAGGAGCCGCCCTGGCCGAATGCCTCCAGGAGTCCGAGTGCGTCATGGTGCACCGCAACTCGGCGGCCGACTGCCTCCGCGAGCCCCTCTCCGACACGCTCCCGACCAAGTGCCAGCAGCTCAAGAAGGGGTTCGGCGAGTGCCGGCGGGGGATGGTGGACATGCGCAAGCGGTTCCGGGGCAACCAGCCCGCCATGTTCAAGAACATGCAGCAGAGCGAGGCCACGGGCGAGGGGTACCAGCTGTACGCGGGCAAGAGCGCGTTCGGGGGCACGCAGGGCGAGACGAGCGGGGCGGGGGAGGCGCCCAGGGACTGGAGGGAGGTGGAGAACGAGAAGTTTAGGAGGGAGCTGGAGGAGAAGGCGAAGAAGTCATGATCATGATGGGGTGCTTGGATGAAGGGGGACTTGGGTTATATCCGGGCGATGGCATGCATGGGACGGCGTTTGGGAGTTCTTTACAAGACTAGAAGGGGGATGGGTGGGCTCAAAAAGTATATTTGCTGGCGGTATGCCAAAAATCTCCGCTCAATTGCGAGAACAGATGTCTATATACACTGCGGGCATACGTGCTGCAAGAAGGGCGACAGGGAGGCCACGACTCGGAAACGGATTCGAGGACGGTGCCTGATGGGGAGGTCGTTACGCCTCCTCCCAGGGCTCCCGGAGAGTGGAAGACAAGTCAGCTTCAACCAGAAGGATACCCATGATAACTCTACGCCCTACTAAGTACTTATCGCGGGCCTGCTACATGCTTGCATTTGCGAAAGACCGTACCGTTGATCGGGTACAATTGGGGCCTGTGGTATACGATCGCCATGTTCATGTAAGGGATATTGCGAATAGGCAGATATCTACGTTACATCGCGGACTCGAACCGGAGGAGAGGCGGGAGAGAGGTGTATCGCTTTCTGCAAATCGGGCATACCTCATCATGAGCATGGTGGAAGTGAGACCCAATGTAGTGGTTCTTTGCATAGAACACCGTGGACCCTGGCACTTGTTTCCCACTTGTGCTATATTACGGGCTCCAGTAAGGTCATGTCCAAATAGGAAGCGATCTCTGGTAATGAATTGGATTTCCTGGCGGGATGGGAAACTGATATCAGCGATGAGACCGTTCCAAGAAGCCCCCCTCCCCTTCTCAACGGTCAGGTATGTAGGTCTACACGGCCCGAGAGGCGGACGATCCCTGGTTAGTCTGAGGGTCTGCATTGAGAACTGACCATATCAAATGCGGATTTCGGACTGACCTGCCTTTCCGGATCCGACACCCCGAGTCGATACCAAACCTCACAGTGACTATGACCGTGGTCATGAACCCTGGTCTCCCCATCCCCTGGTCCCTTCCACACTGCTCAGCCACTGTTGGGTTGACCGACCAATCTCTTCCCAGTTGCACTGATCATGCAGCTATCGACATGGCCCTGCCAGCCTGCTGGCATTGGACCTTTCCAATCGCAAAAGGTAAAACTGAATCTTGGTACACAAAAACTCATTCGTCACCGTCAGCATTGAAAGTCTTGGGAGCTTACCTATTACCTACCACGCCTGCATGCTCAAGTACTTGTACTGACTTACATATGATATTCCGCCGTGCTGCCCGTCACGCAACTGCCCGTTTTCTTGAAACGTTCTGGCCTTTCTTATACCTTGCTTCTTTCAATTTCCTTTGTTCCCTTACAATCTACTTTAGTTTGTCTCACAAAGTTAAATCTTACGTCTGCCCTCCTTTACACACACTCTCCACACCTACGCCTCCGGCCCTCGACAAATAAATAATACCATATCATTTGCCTCTATCCCGCCCCATTTCACAAACCAGGAAACAAGGCATTGAGAACATCGTACATGCATACAGACATACGAACACACAGTACTACTCTGTATACACGGAAACACGACGGCACTCCACCACGGATGACGACGTAATAGCGTCAAACCAATTTACCACCCAGAACCTTAACTTAAATCTTCCTTCACCCGATTCCATTCCACCCACCCACCCACTTACCACAACCCACAATGCACGATCCATCCACGCGGATCCCACGCGTGATCGTCGCCGGCCTCATAATCGTCACCATAACCCTCCTCTTCAGCTACAACCGGATAAGCTCCACGACCTACTCCCTCCTCTGGCCCGAGCCCGAGCTCCCCTTCCCGCTCGACGGCGACGACGGGCTCGCCCACATATTCGACGACATAGCACCCATGGTCTACGGCACCTCCGCGCGCCCGCCGCTGAAAGCCATGCCCGACAACAACAAAAACCCCAACAACCCCAGGACCCTCATCGCCGACCTGCCGGACAGGTACATCCCCAGCCTCCATGGCTCCGGCGCCGGCAGCACGCGCCGGCTGGTCATAGTAGGCGACGTGCACGGCCAGAAGACCGCCCTCGAGCACCTCCTCGAGAAGATCAACTTCGACCAGTCGGCCGACCACCTCGTCCTCACGGGCGACATGACCAACAAGGGCCCGGACTCGGCGGGCGTCATCGACATGGCCATGTCCCTCGGCGCGTCCGCCGTGCGGGGTAACCACGACGACAGGGTCCTCCTCGCGCGGGCGGCGCTCGACAGGGCGGCGGAGGAGGAGGACCAGGCGAGGGCCAAGGCGGCGGCGGCCGGTGGTGTCGACCTAGAGACGAAGGTGTACGAGCAGGGCCAGGAGGGCACGGGCGAGGAGGGTGGTGGTGATCCGCGGGTGGCGAAGGAGGAGTACCTCGCGCGGGAGGCGGAGATCCTCGAGAGGGATGACAGGAAGGAGGTCAAGACGGCGAGGACGCTGTCCCCCGCGCAGGTGGAGTGGCTGGCTGGGCTGCCGGTTATACTCAATGTCGGGCGCATCCCGCGGTCCAGCAGCGACGGCACGACCACTGCTGCTACTGCCAACGGCGGCGACAAGGACGACAAGAACGTCAACAACGACAAGACTGCCAACGTCGAAACAAGAGAGAAAAGCAACAACGCCCCCGCAGCACCACCACAAGCAGCACCGCCCCCACCAGCCTTCGAGAACCTACTAGTAGTCCACGCAGGCCTCGTCCCGGGCCTCCCCCTGCACCAGCAAGACCCCTGGGCGGTGATGACGATGCGCACGCTGGTCTACCCCGTCGACGACGAGCGCCGGGCCGCCGTGGAGAAGTACCTGAGAGACCGGGCGGAGAAGCGGGAGGGCAGGGGCAAGCTGGCCGCGCTGCAGGCCATCGACGACGGCATGGTCGACGACTACCTCGAGAGGATCACCAGGGCGCAGGGCCTCGACGCCCGCAGGGGGGAGGAGGTCGTCGTCCCGTCGGACGGGAGGGGCGGGACCTCGTGGTGGGAGGTCTGGAACCGCTGGCAGGAGGGGCTCGTCAACAAGCGAGAAGAAGGAGAAGAAGAAGCAGACCACCAAGCCAACGACGACGACAAAGAGCACAGCCCCACAACAAGAAGAAGAAGAAGCGAGGAGTCCGCAGCAGCGGCAGCCATCGCCTCCGGCACCCGCAGCAGCGCCGGCAAGCAGCTGAAGGGGACGACGGTGGTGTACGGGCACGACGCCAAGTCCGGCCTCAAGGTGCCCGACACGTACGGCAACGGCAAGGGGTACACGTACGGCCTGGACTCGGGCTGCGTGTACGGCGGGAAGCTCTCGGCGCTGGTCATCGAGGCGCGGCCCGAGGGCATCGTCCGGGGGGTCGTCCAGGTCGGCTGCGACAAGGCCGTCGAGCTGGATGGTAAGTCATGATGATGTGTGATGGTGATGTGTGCGCCATGCCAACGCAACGCAACGCATTGGCGGATGGATGGGTGGATGGATGGGTGGATGGATGGATGGCTCTGCATTGAGAGGTCCGATCGGTGGGGCGCGGCTGCATGGTTTGGGGCGTTTCTAGGAGTTTTCTATTACGGATGGTAAGGTGATTATGCTATTTCATTCCAGCTTTCACTACAGACTGGTACAATGGGCGAGCTGGTTGGACTAGATTGGGAGTCCAGACCGGCAAGGCACATTAAAGATGACGGAACTTGTAGAATCACATCAGTAGGCCTTACTTGAGGTCTAAGTCAATAATCAATAGGACTTGTCCATATCACAAATTCGACAGTTTCGTTGGGAGTGTTTTATGATTTCGCTTTCAAATTGATTTCGATTTCATCTAGGATCGTATGCATAAACATGTCCCAGAAATACTTTTAAAAGAGCGCCAGCTATGTACGGTAGGTATCATCATTCTTCCCAATTCCATCATGTTAATGCGCCATTATTGCGCATCCATGCCACACAGCCGCGCCGCAAAATAATCCATCTCACAAAATCACCCCATTTATGCGGTGATCTTCTCCTTGAGGATATCCTTGAGCGTGACGGCGTCAGCAGCGAACTTGCTGATACCCTCGCGCAGCTTCTCGACGGCCATCTGGTCCTCGTTGAAGTCGAAGCGGAAGAGAGCCTCGTCGTTGATGTACGACTTCTTCTCGAGGTCGAGGGAGGTGGCGGCGGAAGCGTCGAGCTTCTTGGGGACGGCGGCGTCGGAGTTGAGGAGCTCCTCGAGCAGGTTGGGCTTTACACACGGAACGGTTAGCATATTGTCACATCGTACGATGATGACACCACCGGATCGACCGGATGGTTCTTGGTCTGGGAGGGGGGGTACTCACGGAGATGGTCAGGTAGTCACAGCCAGCGAGCTCAGTGATCTCGCCAGTGTTACGGAAGGAGGCACCCATGACAATGGTCTTGTAGCCGAACTTCTTGTAGTAGTTGTAGATGGACTGGACGGACTTGACACCGGGGTCCTCGTGGGAGGCGTACTCCTTCTTGGTGTGGGCCTTGAACCAGTCAAGGATACGGCCGACGAAGGGGGAGATAAGGAAGGCACCGGCCTCAGCGGCGGCGATGGCCTGGGTCTGGGAGAACAGCAGGGTAAGGTTGGTGTTAATGCCGTGGTCGCGCTGCAGGATCTCGGCGGCCTTGATACCCTCCCATGTGGAGGCGATCTTGATCAGAACGCGCTCCTTGGAGACACCTTGCTGCTTGTAGAGCTGTTTGTAAGGGAAAACCTCATGTTAGCGACTTTACACCAATTTCCAGGCTGAGCCCCTCGCAGAGCAAGAGAGGCGAATCGCAGGAGAGAAAGCTTACCTCGATAATGTGAAGGGCCTTGTCAACGGAGTCCTTGGTAGAGAAAGAGAAGCGGGCGTCGACCTCAGTGGAGACCTTGCCGGGGATGATCTTGAGGATCTCCTTGCCGAACTCGACCAGGAGACGGTCGAGGGCAGCGTCGACCTGGGTGTCGACGTCACCGCCGTGCTGCTTGGCGTAGGCAACGGCCTCGTCAATCAACTTCGCGTACTCGGGCTTCTTGGAAGCGGCCAGGATGAGCGAGGGGTTGGTGGTGGCATCCTGGGGCTTGTACTTTCCAATGGAGGCGAAGTCACCGGAGTCGGAGACGACGACGGTGCCGGTGGCCTTGAGCTGGTCGAGAGAGGTAGACATGTTTGCTGTGGTGGTTGGTTTGTTTGGTTGGTTGTTTTGTTGAGGGGTATATGGGGGTATCAAAAGTTTGTTAGGAGGTGGTTGTGAGGTGGTTGTAGGTAGTTGTAAGGTGGTAGAAATACTAAATGCGCAACAATGCGTTCAGCTGCAAGGTGTCGAGAGGTATTTATTTCGAATGGCGGGGTCCTTCCTGCTTCGCGCTTCTTCTTCATCACCATAATGACCGACAATAACCCCCTTCCATACCTAAGCCGCAAGTCAGTTTTATGGGGCTATGACGATATCGCCCCCCACCAGTTGACCCTACTCAAAGTAACTACGCACCACAGTAGCTACCCTCACTCCTTGAGGGGCGGACAGGCCGCCCGGGCGAGTTCTATGTAATTCATAATCATGGATGCTCTACTATCTTCATCATCTTGTGACCCGGGAAAAACAAAATAGTAGTTGCTGCTACGGCCTGGTTGGTCATCCTCCTAGCTACATCAGGTACTGACTGTCTCGAACCCACGAACCTTAAATCCCTACGTGGCGAGTAACGGGCCAGAAGGGCCAGGGGCGATGAACACCACTACCAGGTGCAGGACCACCTATGGACATGCAAAACCCCCACTGGAGTGAGGGGCCCTTCAACCCCACCATCCACCAACCCAGTGCAACATCCGCACCACCCGGGCTGCTGCAGGACATCTGCCGTTGAGCTTCCCGGTTTCCAGTAGGACAGACATCTGGGCAACCTTCTCATCCTTATTGTCGTTCGATCTTTACTTATATATGCATATTATATATATTATATATATGCCCAGGAGTCATCGAGATAATCGACTCGAAAACATTTCACTTGATTCTCCAACGTTGGCTGAGCGCTTGTCCAGGCTTGATACTTGCTAGGTTACTTAGTACGTACGATACATGCCACATGCCAAGCAAAAGGCCGGTCACACCATCGCCGAGTGCGTGCTTTGTAAGAATACCAGGACGGCAATTCCATGGGCCTTTTCTTTTCCAACGCTTACGTCTGCCTTCCATGCACCGTGCACCGTGCACCGTCCCGCATATGAGGGCACAGGACGGCACCTCCGGCACAGGAGCGCTCAGGGCGCGGCTCGGCCCCACGTGGCCCGAAACCGCGAACCGCCGCCGGTTCAGGACCGACCAACGGAAGACACTCACCCTGCCTTGGGCGTTGAGTTGGTTGCTGTGGTAGGAAGCTAGCTGCATTGACCAGGTATCCGTATGGAATTGATGCTAGGTACCTTGTAGGCTATGCGCCCCTATTGTGTTCATGAATATATGCTTGCTTATTGATGCTTCCTTTTTAGTTCTCCCTAATGATACAGCCTACTGTCATACCGGATGACTCCTCCCGTCCATCCGACCCCCAGATGTCTCTATGTACCGCAGTCTTGTGGGAGAGCTATAGGAGATCCTCATGTTATCACAGTAGGCAAATGGGCGATGATTGAGACAAAGTGTCCCCATCAGGGTGACAGCTTAGTCCTCAGTAAGGTCACCGTACTCCCAGATTCCCAGGCGGTCATCCTTCGCCGTTTGCTCCGCCTTCTTGTACTCCTTGAGCGTGTCCGCGAACACGGGGCTCCTCTCCCAGGCCTTCAGCTTCCGCGGGACCAGACCCAGACCGGCGAGCAGCACCTCCCGGTTCAGCGACTCGTGCGGCTTGGGTGACCCGCTGGACTCGTAGATTGTGATGTAGCTCAGGCCCTCCTTCTGGTCGACGAAGTCGAACGAGGCAATCAACGTCTTGCCCGCCGTCGCCTCGCCGATGAAGTCGATCGTGTCGTTCAGGTACTCCGGCGCGGTGGGGAGCTGGATGAGTGACAGTGATGCGTCGATGGCCTGTGCCCTGAGCTTCTGGGTGCTGAACTCGGGCTGGTTCAGGGCACGCAGCTGAGACCAGGGGATCTTCTCGGTGTTGCCGTAATCGATGTAGACGACCTCGGCGACCTTGGCAGCACGGTCGTTAGATCGGATGCGTGCACGGTACCATTGCCCGTCCTCCGAGAACCTCGCGGCCACGATATCTCCGGCCTTGGGCGAGTCCTTGAGGCCAACATTGTTCTTGGAGTCGAGGTGGAACTTCTTGAACGCCGTCATCAGCTGCTCCAGTGCCGCAGTGCCCTTGCCCACCTCCTGGATCTTGATCTTGCCATTCTGGTCAATGTTGGTAATGACGATGTCCCGGTATTCGCGCTTGATGGTAACTGGGGCGCCGGCGTCAACTGTTTCGGCCGCCGCAGCCTGCTCTTCCTGCTCTTGCTCCTGAGACGGGTCCCAGTCGTGCCACAAGCCCTTCCTGGCCTCCTTGGCCTTCCTCTCTGCCGCGTTCAGCTCTGCCGCATTGCCAGCCTTCTCTGCAGAGTACTGGTGGACCGACGCCAGACCCTCCTCAACGAGAATCTTGGCAAAGCTCTCTCGGCCGACGTACAGGTCACCGATGAAGCCTCCGATCTTGTCAGTGTCGTGGATATCGACCTCGACATCCCGTTGGTTGGCACGCCTGTTCGCCAGCTCAAGGGCCTCGTTGCCGAATGGCTCGCCCTTCTCCTCAGGTGTGCGACCAGCCCGTGGAGCACGAATACCGGCCAGAACCAGGGTAAGCTTGATGCCCTCGCGGGGGATCAGCACTGTGAAGCGGGAGCCCGACTTGCAGAAGTCCACAACCGCCGGGATCTTCTTCTGCCGCTGCAGGGATCCAAGGTTCAGCTTGGCCCGCTGCAGGTTCTCGGACGCATCAACGAGAGTCTTGTGCTTGGGGGCCTTGCCGGACCATATTCCCTTCTTCTCCTCCTTGGCCGTCTCTTGGGCGGCGAGAAGCTCATCGTAGTTGGGTGCCCGGTCGGTGTCGTCTTTGCGGTGTCGAATGACTGAAGCCCAACCCTCCTGAACCAACGCCAAGCCGATGTTCTTGCCATTCTGTGTAACGGTCGCAACCTCACGAGCCTCGAAGCCATCGGAGGCTGGCTTTGACCCATCGACAGTCACCTTCACGTGCTTGCCGATAAGCTTCTTTCGCAAGAACTCCTTGGCCTCGTCCCTGAAAGGAGCCTCTGATGACTCGTTTGTTCGAGGACCACGGACACTGCTGAAGTTGATGCGCTTCTCGGCGCCAGTCTTGTTTCGCACAATGATGGTGTCAGCGCTGATAATCTTCGTGACAGTTTCTTCCGACTCTTTTGAGGCAGCCTTGGCGACGTGGTGCTTGTGCAGTCTCAGGTTGGCTTCTTGGGCCTTCTTTTCAGCAGCACGCAGGGCCGGCATTTTGTCTCCGAGCAATGTAGAATGGAAGTCGTTGCACCGAGCCAGGCCGTCTTGCAGAAGGAACTCGGCGATGTTGCCATTGGGGTGCAGGACTGTCGCCACTAACTGGCCCTGGGGGCTGGCACCGGCGATGATAACCTTGACGGACCGTTGCAGCAGCCTTCTCTCGACAAAAGCCTTGGCCTCGTCTCCGTATTCCTCAGATGGCTGTACCTGACCCGTGGACACAATGGTTCTTGCCGTGGCGGGAGTGCGAACACCGGCAAGGAGCGTCATGATCTGCAGGTGCTTCTTGTCAGAGAGCAGGAGACGGACCAGTAGGCGATCACCGCTGAATACGCGCTCGACCACACCGTCCACAGTCTTGCCCTTCCACTCTTCCAGAAATTGGGGGTGGCCAAGATCGTTCTGGACCTCGATGACACCACCGGTGCCCGCCCAAAGTCCCTGGCTCTCGCCCTTGGCTTTGCTCTCAAGCTCACGAAGCTGCTCAAGCCGCTGGAGGATTTCCTCGTTGTCCTCCTTTCTTCCTGCATCCTCACGGACCTTGACCCATCCGTTCTTGATCAACTCGTCCGGGAATTCGGTGCCATCCTGAAGCTTCGCAGTTCCGTATTCGCGGCCAGAGCCTGGTACCGTGTACAAAACCCTGAACTGGATAGGCTTGCCAACGGTGAGGTTCCTCAAGAACTCCCGAGACTGGAAAGCGAAAGGCTCATCACCTTCCTTACTCAATCGTGGGGCGCTGACATAGGCAAGCGACAGCACACGCTCGGCTGAAGGGTTTTGAGGGTTACCCAGTACCAGTGTATCACCGCTCAAAACGGATTTGACAGTAGCGTAAAGAGGCTTGGACATGGTGACAAGGACAGGGGCTAAAGTGAGAAGATTGGCAAGGGAGTGAACTCAGGAATCTGGAGAGTAAATTAGTACTGTGACTTTGTATTGACGTGGGCAGCCCTTGAGATAAGAAGTCGATGAAACTGGTTTGAAGTCAGGGCAAGTGCAAGAGCCAGAGCTGGTCGAAATATATGTGACTGTGGGAGGTGAATAGCTCTCAGTGGAAGCTCAGGAGCTTGAGCCAGGGAGGAGCATTGGCCTCACGCCGATTGGGTAGGGCAAGAGCTATATCCCAATACAAATGCCCCATCCTGAACGAAGCCAAAGGTCCATAATCCCCAGTGAAGAACAGGCATTGAATCTGATATCATGACCAGGGAGTGGACCACGAACGTGGAGGTAACGGAGGTTGCATGACGAGGGTGTAGCTTGACTTGGAGGGGGGATCAGGAGTACATACCAAGCTTCCAGAAGAAGGAATACTTGAGATATTAGTGATTGCTCTTGGGGAAGAGCTTTATGGGAGATATAGAAAAGTAATAACAAGCAATCGAACAGAGATGGCTTCCAAGGTTGTGGAAGGTGTTTAAAATGCAGTCACAGTTCGAGATGGGTGGTGTCGTTCCTTCAATTCATGTTCTGGCCACATGTGCAGGTACTTGAGTATGTACTACCTGTAATAGAGCAGCTTCGCCTCTCAGGGTCCAGGGAAATATGTGGGACAGAGAGCTCAATGTGGGGTCAGCCTCAAGCACTTGAGACTAGAAGTCACATCGATACTAGCCTGAATTGTACCATCTCACGGCTAGTCTATGCCATAAGAGGAAATAGATCGGTAGCAGTCGGGGGTCATTTATCTCGGAATTGGGAAGCTCGGAGCTCTGATGCAAATGAGGGGCATCGAAAATCAAGGACGCGGCATGTGGGCTCTTCAGGTGGATAGGAAATCTTAGCAACACCGGAGAGCATTAGGATCATTCTAGAACGTTTGAATATATAGCATCATGGTATGACTCTCTAGGTTGTCTGGGCTTTTGCCCGTATGTTGGACCGAGGTGATGACACGCGAACACTCAATGTCATGAAGCTGCGGCAACGCGTGTTTGTGTTGGAGCTTGAGCTTGAGCCTGAGCTCGAACGGCTGGAACGTGGCTGGAACGTTTCGATACTTCAATGTTGCGTTCGAGCTGTCATCGCGAGAGCATACGTTATCAAAACATAGAACTATAGGTTTATCCAAGACACCTTGAATTGATTAGGGAGCGTATGATTTATTGGCTACCTATATACGATTCGGGCTTTGACCGAAGGACGGAAAGCCTCGAACGCATGGAGATTATTGGGATGCAACTCAATACGCTTTATTTAACTTAGTTGGAGATACCAATGACACCGCAAGCAGGGCGGGGACCGGCATTGCCAGTCTTGAGAGACTCCTCGTTGTCACCCTTGCCGAGGTCATCGGTGCCGGCGTGGACGACAACAGTTCGCTATATACATAGTCAGCACGATCCGTTCGTTATCGTAGGATACAAAGACTTTGGTGCAATACGTACGCCAATGATGGACTCGGGGCCAATCAGCTTAACAAACTTGTCCGAAAGGCTGCCCTTAGCGTTGCCCTGAGCATCGGTCTCCAGGTTGCCGAGGTCACCGACGTGACGGACCTCGTCGGTGCGGTCACCGTGGGTCTTGTTGTGAGGGTTGACTAGAGGTGAGAGGTATTAGCATGAGCTGGTAATGCACAACGAAAGATGCGGCCGCAGTATCCGTTGTCCGGCAGGTCCGAAGTCTCGGGCAACACTTACAGTGAGGGCCGGCGGAGGTGCAGCCGTTGGTGTTGTCACCGAAGGTGTGGATGTGGAAGCCACGCTTGGCGTTGGCGTCGTGGCCAGTGATGTCCCAGGAGATAGTGGTAGGAGCGGACTCGGAGGCCTGCTCGAAGGTGACGGTTCCGGTGACCTTGGAGTCACCACGGATGACGGAAACTATAGGCCAAAGGGCAGACGTCAGCGAACTGTTTCATAGAGGGGTTACATGCAGCACCGTGCGGCTTTAAAAGATCTGCTCAAGCTCCCAGGAGCTTGGTAGCCTCTTCCTCGGGATGGGTAGCCCAATGGGTTGGGGGGCATGGCCATCAAGGTGTCCATGAAGCTCGAGACGACCCGTCAAGGCCCTCAGGATCGTCTGGGGAGTGCATCCGAAGAACCGCAATTGGGCAAGGCTTGACAGCTTTGCGGGGTAATTAGAGCTAGGAAATTCCTTACCTGCTTTGACCATTTTGACTGATTTTGATGTGTATACGAATACAACTTATATGACTGTTGTGAATGTTTGATGCTGAGCGACTGATTACGAGGGAACAGTGGAAGAAGAAAGTGGTGGAAGTTGAGGAGGGGACAGTTTATGGGTGGAGGGGATCCGAAGCCAAGCGTCTTGGTAAGCTTCCATCTGGCTCCTCGATCGGCATTTTGCTGAGGGGCCGTCCGCTTTCGTCATCGGGGACGGCCCCGCTTCGTGAGATGAGACATTGTCACCCTTTACTACTGTTGTCAACATTGCTGTTAGGTGGTGATTGCGTGGATTGGCGGGCATAACCTCGCCTACCTTCACCGATCTTGATACTTTTCACATTACGACTGTCTCTGGATCAACCAGCTGGTCTGTCGTGTTGCGCTATTGCATTTGTGCACCAGCTCGTTAGACTTTAAAGCCAACAGTTCTTGCTCACGGGGCTCCGGCAGCTAACGACACGGAGGCACACAGAATACGCCTGGTAGTCTACAGTACATACAGATGTGGTTATCGGCCGATCTGCGCTGCGCATGCTGGCATGGCAGGCCAGAGGATCTGCGGCCTTGAACAGCGCGTCTTCCTGCGCCATAATTACGGCTACGCCTGCATATGGCTTCTACCTACCTACTTAGGTACTTAAGTAGGTACCTACCGGTAGTACCACGACGACAACCTTGCCCACGCGTGGGGAGCTCTTGTGAAGAAGATTAGATTGATGATCAGCAATGCGACCAGTTCTGCGGTCGAAAAGGCTGTTGTTATTGCCAGTCGCGGTGATGAGATGGCCATATGTTCAATGAGACGGACAGCGAAGAGTTGGCGATCAACTAGTCGCTCTGTGAAGATGTCATAGTCCTGCTTGACAGCTCGTCCAGTCTCTCAATGTTGCGGAATATAGAATCGCTCGGGAGAGCATCTGGGGTGAGTAACAACTGCTCAGGTGCACGTGTAGTTTGAACGTTTTTCGCCAGAAAGGCCTCGATCTTTTCCCCAGAAAACCAGGTACTCGCTAGGTCGATAACGGCCCCAAGTGTTGCCCCAAGTGGCTGAAGATGGGTCTAAACCGGTTCTTGCTATTCACCGTTGAAACTAATCGCCGCATCGTACTGGGGAGTACTAACGCTATGTATCAACCTACCTACTTAGGTACCTAGGTAGATGAGAAGGCAGTCCATGATAGATGTATCCCACGTTCATCCCCTCACGATGACCTCCAGCCGCATCTACCAGCTACCTAGGTAGTCTACTTCAGTAAGTGTCGTATATGGTAGCAAGAGTATGGCTGTCGTTGCTGAAGCTTCAAGTCCAGGATCAACATGGTGAAGGACCTTGGGATTCCTTCGCCATTCGTGAACAACGCTTGGAACCAAAACTACGATGCAACTATTTTACTTGTTTCCGAAGTCATGGACGTTGGAAGAGGACAAGAGCGATTTCTGACAGTCACGAAGCGGGTAATAAGCCGCGACTCTGCCACATATAGGAATCGGTCGACGTCGAAGGATCAAGAGATTGCTTGATCCGTGTTCGTTTTAGAACCAATTGACGAGAGTGTCGCTCCGGCTCCCCATGTGCTTCAGAATGGTTCTGTGGGGGCGGGAACATTTTACATTAGCATTGGAGGCCAAGGGCCTTGGTATACTTCTTATTTCCCGTCACTTCAGGCGGGTGTTCAAGTACCGATCGCATCCGAATTTCCGTAACGGATGTAGCTGGTACATGTCCTCTGGCATCCCAAGTGATGATTGGCGCGTGGCGGCCACTAGGGTCGACCAACAGGTTGAAGCTGCCTTACCAGCTTACCTCGCCCGCTCCTCCTCAGATGTCTTTCAGTCAAACGTCAGACTATCCTATCCCTCAGCCTGTCTTGTCTTACCTTGCCTTGCATTACATTGCTTTCCTTGCCTTGCCTTGCCTTGTCACCTGGCCGAGAACCTTCTCGTTGCCATCGACGCAAACGACGACACAACACATACCTAATCCTAGGACGGTATCCCTAGAGCATAAGGAAGCCTCACCAGGTTCAGAGTTTCTGCTGCCCTCCGCGATCGAATAGATATACGCGCCCGCACACGGCGATGAACGGGCGATCCACACAAGGCTGCCGAGCTGAGCGCATCCCAAAGTTACCCACAGACCATCTGCATTGCACTTCCTCCCTGGCCATCCACTGCGGACCGTGAAACCCCATCTGGCCCACTCGACGCCTGCGCTCAGTATAGCATCTGTGGCTTAGGTGCCCCGACAACCCAGGAATCAGTAGCGAGGCCTACGTCGTCGACTTCCTACGCTCCCATCGACCACCGTCCTCACCGACGACGCGTCACCGTGCGAACCTCAAGAGAGCGTCCCTGCAGGAACGCCGCGAACCAACAACGAACTCGCGATCCTGTTGACGTCAAGCGAACCGGCGACAGTCTCGTCCTACATAGTCGTCGCACTTGCATAGATAGGCTTGCAGATAGTGTCTCTTCTTTGATACTTGCTGCGCTTGCGACATGTCTTTCAGGGGCGACGGCGGCCGGCGATACGGGCATCTGCCTCCCGTACAATATCCAGTTCCTGGGCAGGATCAGAATGTATACCCCGTCAGAACGAATAGCTTCAACGCCGGTGACGACTCCAGGCTCATCGACCCCGACCCTCACTCAACAACGGATGCTGGGAGGCAGGCGGAAATGTTCATGACCAACCCGACTGGGCCTCTGTCTGGCTATTCGCAGCGATATCAAGGCCAGGCTCAACAGGCACCGCCGACACCAACAACGTACAACCCACAAGAGTTCGCCCCCAGGCCGCAGTCGACAACACTACCTTATCAACCCGTCTCAAGGTTTACATCCCCCGTCGCGCCCACCCCGACGAGCTATACTCCTCAGCCGGCAACCTACACCCATCCCACATACGACCCCTCAGCCTACGCCGGCCTTCCTTCGCCCCAGCGCCAACAAGCGTATCAGGGCTATTACGCCCACAGTTATAGTAACTCGGTCATACCGCAGTCCTCGACGGCACCATATGGGCAACCGATCAGCCATCCCTACAGCCCTACATACTCCCAAGGAATCATATCGCCACAATCAGTGCAGTCAGCAGGTAGCAATCACCACCATGCTGCCAGTCTGCCAAGCCCTGGCCCATACCCCACAACCTGGGCAGGCAATTACGGGCAGTCCAATGGGACTACCTCCCCCCAGCCGTCCTCTTACGCATCACAAGCACCATACCCCAGCTACGCTCAAATGCCAGTCGGTCCAAATTATTCATCGTCGGATCCTCACGCTTTTTTGGATGACAATAGCTCGCCGCTTCCATCTCCCCCAGCTCACGGCGAACCTTCCCCAGGCATATCGAGACATCCTACCAATGCCCCTCTTCCAACTCCTCCAAGTCGACCAGGCGATAATCATGCCGAGGAGGGCGAGTTCGATGTCATGGAAGCGTATGCGTATGAACGTGATGCCTACGAACGTGATGCCCAGGAAAGCCTCTTCGAGGATATCGAAGCTGAACTAGGGGGTCAAAATGCAGCCATACACCGACCTAGGCCGATCAATGGCAACTTATCCGATGATGACCTTGACAGACTTCGAAGATACGACTCACGAGCTTCAACCATGCAGGGGACTGGAGATAGCGGGGTGAATCGGTATAATTCGAACGCTTCGACGTTGAATCATGAGAATGGAACGGCAACTTACGACTGGGACGATAATGATGATGAAAGTGACCAGGAAGGCGCAGCTGGTCTTGCGCAGATGTTAGAGGACGTGGAGGAAGAGCGGCGTTTCGGCTCGTTCCCTGAGCCATCCGCACATCCCTCCGGGACGCCTTCACTCCCTCCACCTGCAGAGGAGCAGGGAAACAGCAGTGACAGCGAATATGTTGGAATGGATATCGGGCTATACAGTGGTGGCTACGCAGGGAATCTGGCGTACGGCAATGATGCAACCACTCCTCCGATAAGGTCCACGTCACTACAACATCGTGAGCGGCCCTTGCCGCCACCGCCAGTCGACCAAAATCCGCCCTACCCCGATGATGATAGCGACGTGGGAGATTATGCGCAGGTCGATTACGGCGGCACAGGCGGTCTACATCGCCTTAGTTTCGACGAAGGCGATGAGCGAGTGTCGGTACACTCCCGAGCAAGTGGCAGTGAATCGCCCGTGAAAGAAGATCTTCCTGACCTTTTCTTCCATCCCGGACTCTCAAATCGCCCATTACCGTCCTTACCTCCGGCATCCGACACAAGTTCGTTGCTGTCTAGCCAGTCGCCCCACCTTCTCAAACCTCAGCATGGTTATGCACACAGTGCAGATTTGAGGGCTGCGGGTCTAGATGGTGTTCAAGGCCAATTGACAGCGCAGCAGCTAGTAGAGAGGTCGATTTCGCTGTCCAGCCATAGCAATACGCCGCATGTTCAGGTTCCTGGCCGGTCACGTACTGATGCGGCTGAGGAGCGGAGGAGGGCTCTCAAGGCTCAACAGCAGCAGCAGCAGCAGTCATTGCTACCAGCGACTCTCCAGGAGGGCTATGAGTCGGGCACCTCGATAGCTTTCGATTTGATAACTCTACCGACTGGGCGCAAGAAGAGATTTGTACCGGAAAAGCTGTCGACGTCTGATATTCGACGTTGTGCGGAGCCCTGGGCCCTAAGCAGCATCGCGGCCTGGCTACGTGAAATGGCCGAAGGCGAGCCCGACCTGAAGCGCAAATCTATCGAGGAGGGTCTGATCAAGCTATTTACAACAAAGGTGCCCACAATGAATGTCGCTGATGCAGAGACTCTCAGCAACATGGTCACTGACCGGCTGTATGAGGCTGGCATACTCATCGAAGATGAAGAATGGGCCAAATTTGGCGAGGGCACAATGTCCGGCGTGCTGTGGCAATTGTCAGGCTCGGGTTGTTATGCACCAAAGCTACATGAGGTCGAAATCCCTGGCCGGTGTTACTCATACCACTGCACGAGGACGCTTAAGAAGGCCAATTTGGACGAGCTCCTGTCCGAGGAGTCAACGACACATGTAGATTGGGCGAGCTTCTACAAGCTCGATAAAGCCACGCTGGCGGAGAAGCCCAAAAAGGAAAGTGAAAGGCAGAACATCCTTCATGAGATCATCACTGGAGAGGAGGACTACATGGGACAGCTTGATGTCATTCGGCTCCTATACAGAGATCAGCTCCGTGCATGGCAGCCACCAATTATTCCACCCGCCAAACTCAATGGCTTCCTAGAGAAGGTCTTTGGCAAGTTTGAAGCAGTTCAGCAAGTCAACAAGGAGTACTTGCTGGCACAGATGAAGTATCGACAAAATGAGCAAGGGCCCTGGATTGTTGGATTCTCCGATATCTTCCGCGAATGGATTCGTAAGGCGGAGGTGCCATACCTGGAATTCTCCGCGGCATACCCCTTGGCTCAATTAGCGATCCGGAAGGAGGCTTCGCGCAATACAATCTTCGCCCAGTTCTTGGAGCACGTGAGGGGTCACAAACGGTCCAACCGTTTGGGATGGGATACTTTTATGAAGGCCCCCATCACGCGGTTGCAGCGGTACAGTCTTCTTCTTTCCACCAGTCTGAGGAAAATGGTGCAAGACAGCGAGGAGAAGGTAAACTTGATCAAGGCTATCGATGAGGTTAAAGCAGTTACGATGAAGTGCGATGAAGCGGTCGCTCGTAGTAAGAGCAAGGTTGACCTCCACGTCTTGCAAACAGCATTAGTCCTTCGGCCTGGCTTCCAATCCGTCCTAAACCTGGATCACCTGGGAAGACAGCTGATACACAGAGGTGACTTGACGAGAATGGGTTCCAAGGGTGTGCGATGGGTCGACACGCATGCGCTTTTGTTTGATCACTACTTTATACTCGCAAAGGAATACCCGGCCAAGGATGGCCGAGACAAGAAGTATGATGTGTCAAAAGAGGTGCGTTGTTAACTTCTCCGATATTGATGTCATTAGTACTGACCATTTACAGCCGATCCCCATGCCTCTGCTTTTCCTTGAGAGCAAGAACGATGCGCCCATATCGAAGCAAAAGGGCTTGACAGCGCCTTTAGCACGTCCCGTCATGGTCGCAAACAGTTCCGGAACGCAGTTGAACAAGGTGATCTCTACCGGTGATCGCCCTAGCCTTGAGAACAATGCGTCTGGGACTTCCTTGAGCACACTGAACACCATCACCCGCATTAATACTGCCAGTGATCCGGAGAATGTCCTGTGGCCCTTCAGAGTGAAACATCTTGGACATGATGTATACACGCTTTATGCAAAGTCTGAGAACGAACGCACCGAGTGGTGCAATAAGATCATCGAGGCGAAGACGCAGCATGCCAGAGCTTTGCATGCGCAAAACGCAGAGCCTTTCCGACTGCGTGTGTTGGCGGACAGCGCTTTTGCTTATGATTCGTTCTCGGCTGCTGGCAGGACAGTGGGCGTCGCTATCAAGGGAACACCACTCGATCGGGCCATCCAGGAGATCGAGCAGGTATATGGATCGGGCAGAGGACCCCCACCTGTATGCAGAGCTGCGGTGAATTGTGCGACGGCGTTTACGGCTTTTGGCAAGTCGCTGGTTGCGGTTGGAACGGACTATGGCATCTACATCTCTGAAGCATCAAATCCTCGAGGCTGGACAAGAGTGAGTTTGACTTACCTACCAGCACATGTCACTGGATCAATACTGACCATTTTCTCTAGTCTGTCCAAATAACGAGGGTGACTCAAATAGCAGTGCTGGAGGAGTTCTCGGTCTGTCTCGTCACCGCAGACAGATCTCTAATCGCATACCCTCTCGAATTGATAGCGCCTACTTCGAACTTCCCAGCCTCGGGTCACGACAGCGCCCGCAAGTCACCCCAGCGCCTCGCCAAGGACGTGACCTTCTTTGCGACCGCGCGCATGAAGGAGCGCATGCTTGTGATCTACAAGCGCAAAGAAGGCATGCACACGACCTTCAAGGTGCTTGAGCCAGTCTTGCAACGATCCTCGGAAAAACGCCCACGGATCTTCGGCGGCCGTCGCGGCGGTCATGGCTCGACCGAGACATTCCGCGACTTCGACGAGTTCTACCTCCCAACAGAGTGCTACTCACTAAACCTCTTCCAGACCTATATCGCCGTCGCCACGGCGAAGGGCTTCGAGATGCTCACGCTTGACAAGAAGCAGACCATGTCGGTGCCCAGTGGCCTGAACCAGCCGACGATCGCGAACATCGCCAACCGGATCCGCGACCAGCGCCCGCTGGGCATGTTCAAGCTGAACGACCAAGAGTTCATCCTCGCGTACGAGGACTGTGCCGTCTACGTCGACAAGCACGGCGAGGTCTCGCGGACGCTGATCATGGAGTACTCGGGCAAACAGAAGAAGGCGCGGGGGGCCACCATGTACGGGCAGTACCTGCTGCTGTTCAACGAGGACTACGTGGAGGTGCGCAACGCGGAGAACGGGCGGCTGCGGCAGATCGTGGCCGGGCGGGACGTCCGGTGCCTGGACTACGGCGTGCGCGGGCCCACGGGGGGCGGCACCGTCGGCGCGGGCGTCGCGGTGGGCGGCTCGGTGGGGGACTCCAAGGGCACGGTCAAGATCGTCATGAGCCACCCCGAGGAGAAGACGGTGCAGATCGTGATGGAGCTGCTGCTTAATGATGGGCATGATAAGGCCGCCTAGGCGGTTGGCCGGAGAGCTCGGAGAAGGAGCGCGACGGCATGATTGGGGTTTGCTGGGGTGGGGGGGGGGTAAGAAGGCAGGGTTGGTTTCTATTGCATGGGAAAATGGTAAGGCATGATGCCATGGACTTATGAGGGGGTTTGGACATCTCATCATGTGGCATCGGGGGAATTAGATGGTTTCAATTCGGACGATGCTGGTTCATCTCAGGGGCGGCAACATCCCTCCCTCCACCCTCCAGCTATTTTCTTTCCGCCTCTCTATTCTTCTGTTACTTCTTGAATTTGCCTTCTTGCACTTGGTTTCTCTGCAGAACCTTACGAGGCTCGTTGGATGGGGCTTGGAATGGAATATTGGACGAGACTGTCTGGTGGTTGACGGCCTCGGAAATGATTACACACTAATGAGAGACTCAACTTTTCTCTGCTGCATCTTTGAAGCATGTTTGTCTGAAATGAGATGTTTGTTGGATATGCTCGTTGGCCTGTTGGCTTGCTTGCGGAAGCTGGTGACCTTGATGGTCTGTTTGGTTTCATCTCATGAAGCGATGCGATATTCAACCTCTTGCTCTCTCTCGTGCGTTGAGTGTCATGACGTGGCTTCGGGTGCATTTCGCAAACTACGTGGTCCGGCTGGGTTCCGACTCATCGAAAGGATCGAGTCCAAACCACCTCCTTCCCCCGGCCGTATGTTTATATAGCCTGTCCCTTGCTCTGGGCCTTTTGCCCGTGGGTCCGAACGTTCTTTCGATTTTTCTTACTTCCATCCAGATTCCTCGAGTCCAGACGTTGGAAACCGATATGATGAAATACTACTTGACATCTCGACGCCTCCGCCAAGCCGCCTCACATTGCCTGTGGTCGGTTTGCTACAGATTGTGATTTCCGCATGACGCCATCGGATTGGATCAGTCTCTCAGAGGAGTGCTATTCCAGGGTGGAAAGAGGCACTTGCTAATTGCCACGCGACTATTCTATATATCATTTGCAGAGGCGGCCTGCTTTGGTTCTTCGGTATGCCGGCTGGTTCTCTTTATACTTTGAAGCAAAAGGGCATAGGGAGAACTTGCTTGGTCTCAGCTAGTACCACATATATCCATAAGGGTCTGAGGCTTGTCGACTCTTTACCAACATAGCAAGCAAGATAGTGTGTAGGTGTGGGCGGCTGGCTCAGCGTGGCTATCAAGATACAGGCTTGGCGTCAGCATGGGAGGCATATGCTCCATAGCAGGAACCAAACGGGTCATAGGGAGGTAGGTATAGGCGAAAGAAGTATCGTAACCACAACCCAGAACTGATGTCCATCTTCTATTCCATAGTAGACGAGGAGAGGAGTAGCCCATCTCCCCAGGGTGAAGCTCCGTTGAATTAAAAGATATCTGAACTTTTGTTTGGGTACTCCGTCCACAAATAAGTCCCCTTGACCACAACGCAAGACACCAAAACTTCTGTGCTCGATCCGTGAAAACAGCTCCCCAACGCTCCATTGATATCTTCCAAGCCCAGACAGTGGGAGAATGAGTACCAATGGCCCGCTCTCCCACTCCAGCTCCGAGGTATCAAGAACTCAATGTACACCAAAGTGACCTGGCCTGTCTTTCCGCGGTCAATTCCAAAATTAGACCAGGTCGTTATCGAATGAAGGAATTAGAAAGCAAATAAAGGGTACGTAGTTAAACTCGTGTAATGAAACAAGAAAATGCCATAGATGTACTTGTGAATAGACCCGCTTGGAGCGAGCTTGGGTATCTCGGATCACATCTCTCCCAACCTTCTTCCCCAGATGTCGTGGGTGCAATTCCCCACTCAAGAAATGCGAACTCGATCCAAATTCGACGTGAAATCTGTGGCTTCTCTTGGACGCGGATGGACAAAGGCAGTCTCTTCTCTGGCTTGTCTTCAAAGGTTCGCGGCATGGGCTCGATCGTAGATCGTTTTGCATGCTCGGCTCGGATATTCTATAGGGCATAAATTGCCTCTCGTGGTTCGGTGAGGTTACTTGATATTCTTGAAGAGGTCGTCACCGAGGCTGCCTTCATCATCAAGATCGACCTTTGCTCCGAGGGCCTTGAACTCCGGAATCCTTGGCGGCGGTGGGCCTGTTGTCCTCGGCGGGCTGGCAACGACGGGCCTCACATCTGCAGGCACAACCACTTTGCCATCGGAACTCCGGAATCGGCGGAAAAAGCCCGAGGCGCGCTTCGACTGCTTCTCGGTGGCGACACTGACATTGCTGCGGCTAGCAGGTCGGCTGTCCTGCACGTTATGATGATGGTTGCCACTATCTCCTACGGTTGAGCTCCCGTTAGCATAAGCCGAGTCGAGTCGGTTGCGGCTTAACAAACGTCGAATGCTGCCCTGTCCGGCGTTGGATGAACTCCGTGATACTGGCAGGGGCACCTCTTCTGCTGGCTTCTTCAGGCCGTTGCTCGTCGCGGTAATTGGCGACTTCTGAGTACCATTGGTGGTGATAGAGGGTACTTCGGCATTCTTGGGCGTTGGCTGCGGGGCCTCGGTTTTCTCGCGGGGCTTTTGTTTGGGGGAGGGTGGAGGTGGTGGAATGTCGGTGCCCTCGGTCAGAGAGCCGAACTTGAAGTCGAGGGCCGGCAATTGAAACTTGCTATTGCTTTTTCCAAAGGACGGCATCTTGTCGGTGTGGTCTCAGGTAGTGACGGGGTCGGTCTGCGGCGGTCTTCGGGGGCGCTCGTCTGCTGGCGAGTGGAGGTGTGTTGACAGAGGAGGAGGTTGCAAGTGTCGTCAGGGGTAATTCGAAGGACGTTGGGCGGGAGTCAAAGCGTCTGATGGGGTCGATTCGAGAGGACGGGACGTGAAGTGCGCTCTTCTTCTTCGTCTTCGGGTCCGGATCGCACGTAGCTTATGAACGAAGATGGTCTGACAAGCCTGTTACAAGAGGGGGACCGACGGATGATAGATAGCAGCTGTCAAAGAACAAGGAATGTTGTAGGCTCAGCAGTTCTTTGGGAAGGAAGTTTCAGATGTCAAGTCTGAAGAGTTGAGCCGGATCTGGAGATGCTCTAAAAGTGGAGAGAAGTGCCCAGAGGACCCTGTCTATGTAAAATGATGAACTACCAGGCGCGGCAGGTCTCTCTGGGGCGTGGGGCCAGGAGCCACGACCTGCTCAAGGTGCAGGCTAGGAGCGTGGTTGAAAGTGTGTTGACTGGAGCAAGGTGGAGCTCTCGGAACCTGGGAGGATGAATTGATCCAATCCAATTCGGTGGAGCCCTCAAGGTGCATTGACTGTGCATCGACCGTTGAACCGTCACAGCTCAATTGGCGATGCTGTAATGCCTACTGTGTAGTGAGCGAGTAGGTGTGGCTGTAGATGCAGCCATGGACGGTGAAAGACAATCAAAACAGCGTGACGAGGTCAATGGCAACAAGAGAAAAGCGAACGCTGCGTGATACGTGTTGCATGGCGTCGTAAGAGAGGAAAAGATGGGGAAAAGGAAAATGTGAGTGCGAAGTTGGAAAACAACCTCGTTAGGCAACGGGAAACAAAGTGGAAGAGGAAGGTGGAGAAAAAGAGAGAGCAGGGTCCTTCAGTCCTGCTGCATGTACAAGCGTATACATGTACTGGGTTCTACCTAGGCATGTATACTATGTATGTTACCTACATACCTATGTGTATAGGTACGTTGGTTCCAAACTGGGATACCTTATGTTTTGTACTGTCTACCTAGGTAGGTATCTAGGTACCCAGGTACCGATGTACTATGTACTCAACTGTGTACGTACCCCGATCTCGCCAACATCACCTGGGCATATAAACTGAATAACAAGCACAGAAATCTCTATATATAACATCCATCCATGCCACTACCCTTACCGGTTGCAAGTCAATCAAATTGGAATCCCCATCTGTGCCCAACCTTGGGAAGCACCTAGCAATTGCATAATCCCAAAAAGCAAAGATCAGGTTGTGGTCATTCCTACAAACAATTAACAATCGCTATGAGATCATGCGAGCCAACTACAAACGCACTGCCCGGCGTCCCACGTGGAAAAGATGGGGCGGACTCGGTCTACGGATACGGATACGGGATGAAAGAATGTTTGACCCAACAAACTTAGCCACACTCACTCTCTATCTCTTTACAGTTTCCAGGCTTGCTACTGTACATGCGAATTCATGAGAGGTCACGTCGGACTCTGTGTAGTAGCTGAGTGACAGCACCGGCAATGTCACTCACGAAAACGGGGAGCACAGCATCCTTCTCGATCGAGGTCTAGGGGCACACACGAAAAAAAAGGGGCAACGTCGTGAAACCTCGGCCGGCTCACGTCCATTTAGACCTTCGGATCGAGGGGATCCTTCTATGTAAAAGACCATAGCGGCAGACAGGCTCGAGGTAGTACGGCGCTCAGGCACCGCTTGAATGCTCTTGATTACTTACCTCGGTCAATAGAGGTTCAAGTCTTCAAATAGCTTGGAACAACCTCCAGCGACGGCTGGGGCCGTGGCTGACTAGCAGATATGCCACGTTTATCCTACCCCATGTCTCTGAGGTTGATGGCTCCCCTCAGAAACAAAATAAAAAGGATGCAGCTGTCTTAGACGACGGGAAATAGACACAGTTGCCTATGGCAACCAGTTTTCACACGCAGCAACATGCACATGTGCCACAAGACGTACGTGGGGGCTACACAGCGGCCGGCTCACCCACTCACTAAGGTGTACAGTTGACAACCCTCCTAGCCCGTTTGGAGGGCCTTTACGAACAGGTGAACCTTCGCGTTGGAGTCTCGTCAGATCCAATTAGCCTGCAAGGAGTCAAATCTGGATTCGCTATATAGAAGGGGAAGTTCCATCAGCCATGTGGTACTATTCTGCCTTCTGTAGGATCATTCTCCTAGTCGTTGCGAGTCGTCCTCATACTCTTCTCCTTACTCCGCCGCAACATTCGAAACCATTATCGAATGACATAGTATTGTTAAAGGCTTGAGTATAATTAATCACAGAGCTTGGGTTGGAATACAAGTGAGTCCCCAACCTTGCATAGTATCACATATTCTCCTACAACTAAATCTGAAGTCCCAGTCTTTATCGTGATGTGCGGAATGATTGCCACCACCATCATGCAAACAATAGTCTCATCGGGGATCTTCCCAGAGAAGGATATGGGTATACCGCGTCCTCCTCTGCGGTGAAGCCGCGCAATTCAAGGGGAAATGTATCGAAGTCCAGGGTGCGCCTAGACCGAAGCCCATCGTTGGCAAGCTGGTCAGCCTGCTGGTTCTCCCCACGCGGCACATGCCAGAAGTCCACCTTTGCCTCGAGATCATCCTCTATGAGGTGAATCAGGCGTATCAGCTCCTCCCATAGATCGCGGTTCCTCACTGGTTTTCTTTGTGCCGTCCTCCAACCGTTCGTCATCCACTTGTCGATATACAGGGTGACGGAGTTGACCAGGTACGCCGAGTCGGATTTGATGACCACGTGTCTGGCCCGGCAGGGAGTTTCACAACCAGAACAATCGACTTGTCCGCCGCCACCAATAAATGGAAGGACGGCTAGAAGGCCGCCGATAGCAGCATGGAGCTCTGCCCGCGAACTAGTATGTCTCTGCCCCTCTTTCTCGACAACCCTCCAGCTCCAGTTATCTGCTCCGGGGCCGAGATAGACTCCGCAGGCTGACATGATGGCCTCATCCGTCCCATTGTATGGGCACGCGCCATCCACGGCAACAACCATGGAGTCTGAATGGCAGACATAACCACCGCAGGCAGCGCAACATGAGGAAGGGCACCGCACATGCATATAGCCAGTGGAGCCCTCCATCTCGGGCTCCACGTCCTGCATATCCGTGAGGTTGGTCTTGTAACTAGGGCGGGGAAAGACGCGGCTTTTATACCGCGGGGTGCCCCCCTGGTGGTGTCCATAGGTTTTCAAGTTTGTTGTCCCATGGTAAATTGGTGCCTCCTCCATCAGGAAAGATATGAAGCTCTTGCTCAATGTTGATCGATAGGCTAGAGAGAGGATTGAGGAGGTTGCGACTAGACCTTGCTTATAGTAGCGAGTGGTTTTTCAGGGCAGGGAAAAGACCAGATATATTTGCTAATCCCGAGTTCAGGGAGGAGTTGTCTGAGAAAAGCAACAAGAGGCCGACACGTGACGCAATCCGACCGTGGCTTTCCAAAAGGACTACGTAGCCGGTAGTAGAAGCTTCTGCCTACTAAGCCATCGTATTGGTCCATGAGTGTTGGGCCATGGGTACCTGTGTAGGTAAGTTCTCGCATAGCCTGAGCACACTTGTGGTCAGCCAGACCAGACGAGCGTATATATGGCAAGCACCCTAACACCCATATGCTCACGACATAGACGGTACAATGAGTCCAGGTCGTCGGCGATACTGCTCGGTGTGGTAGCCTGTCAAGTATCTATGGCCGTTGATCTGAGCTTGTCCGAGTGGGCAATGTGTTTGTTGCATGTTGCTACACCACGGCTGGGAAGAAGTGTGGAGGATGATGTTGAAATGTACCCAGGTATCTAGGTACTTGATGTGCTCGGGTAGGACTAGCGCCCGGAAAGGGTGGGTACTTTGGACCAGAGTGGAAATACCGCCAAGCCGTGACAGTTATTGTGGATACCAAAGTATATCAATATAGTTCAAGTGTCCCTGGAACTTCCACACAGGCACACCTGGGCACTGCCGAGTGTACCTAGCTACCTAGGTACCTAGGTAAGTACCTAACCACTGTATTACCTGCATTTACGTGCATAAGCCGCTATCCCTTCAACGACTTCCCTTAAACACTTCCCAATCTTCTACACCAATATCAACTACCTAGGTAGTCTTGAAGTTTGAAATATAATGAATGAAAGCCGGCCATCCTTTGCACCTTGCCCTATTGGAGCCCCAGTAGGACTATATATAGGATGGCCTTTGTCACATCGCGATACCAGATACAGTAATTTGACTCCTACGATAGCTCTTTTCCTCCTGCCTGCCGTAGGAGGGATGTGTAGGTGGGGGTCGGGGAGTACCTCGCCCAGGCTGTGGGGGAGTTTCTTGGAATAATGTCGGCCTCACGAACACAAGTGTGCAGGAACTGGTTTTTGTTGGAATTCCACAAGACTTGCGCCGAATGTATACGACTTCTATTTCCAACAACTCGCCCAAAGGGTACAGAACTTGGAAGCCATGCCGCCGTCATATTTCCTGCAGATGCCCCTGCATCTGATCACCCTCGTTCTCGTCGAACTCGACTGCATACAGTCACTGGGATCGGCGATACTAAGCCACTCATCTGTATACGCCGCCTTTAAGGAATACCCCAAGACCGTGATCTACCGAATCCTTCTGAAGCAGATCCCACGAGAGTTGAGGTCTTACGCTATCATTGCACATAACACATCCTGGGGTGGTCATCGAAGTCCGCATGAGCTACGGAGGTACATCCGGCATGCTCTGAGATGCACTCGAGGCTTGTCGACTGATGAGGCTGACTTGTGTCTGTGGCGGTCACTGGAACGCCTACATTTCAGCCCTGCGGTAGCGAGTTCACTCAGCAAGACTCACATGCTAGTCGAGCACTTTACCCAGCGCTATCTGGCCGATACCCTTCCAATTGCAGCCCGAGACCTCTTCCGCGGCTGGGAAAAGAGCCCGACGAATGCGAGACGCCCTTCAGACGACGAGGTTTACCGCGTCCGCCGCGCCCTTTACCGGTTCCAGATATACTGCAATCTGGTTTGTATCGAGCACAAGGACAAGCAGTATAGAAACCTAGTCAGGCCGTTCTTTATAAGATGGTCACCTTGGGTCAACGAGCAGCTTGCCTGTATACACGACTATCTGGAAGGGGTGTTATCTCAAGGTGCGCAAATAACCACCTAGGCATGCGGGAGCGTAACATCAAGTATGTACCTTACTGAGATCCCAATACAGCGTTCGATGAAGTGGCTGCGCACGACATACTCTGGGGCGCCTCGTCGGTTGACTGGGTCTCGCGAGGCCGAAACAACACGTACAAACAGGCATATGTAAGCTGGGCTTGATCACACATGGCTCCCCCCTAACCTGTCTACTCCTCTCTGACACAACACATTCTCACAGCTCCTCTATGGACTCCCATTTCTCTACAAGATCGACCACGCCAAGGATTATGATGAGCGCCTGGGGCTTCTTGACTCACACGGCCCAGTGTGCATCATACAGGGGCTGGCTGCCGACCTTAAGAGTATCGCCATCCCGCCTCATGGTCCGATGTGGATCCTCGAACTCGAGCAATGGAGAACAGAAGACTTTGTGGTCCTGGCGAGGGAAGAAGGCGATGGGCCGGACGGGCTGCAGTCGGGCCCGTTCAACACCTGGTGGTACGCCCACATGGACGTGATAGCGTTACACTCGGTCCTCCTGCCCGAGAACTGGCGTCTGCGGCGGTGCGGCTATGTCATGTGGGATGCTCCCTCGTCGGTGGAAGAGACAGAGGATGATGAGATCAGTTTCTTTGAGAGAAGACTCAGGAGGATCCAGAGGACGGGTCGCCGCGGGCTAAGTGAGCCCGAGGGGGCCAGGGAGGAGATGGAGCGATCGTGGGCAGAGAGAACTGGGGTGTTGAGACGTGGCGGCCATGGTTACTGGGCCCATGGCGATCTAAGCAAGGTCGTATAGGACAATGGCAAGGGCCCTAGCGGCTCAAATCAGATGTCGTCTTAGTGACCGGCCTTTGTTCTCTTTGGACCACCAGTACATATGATTGCCATACATTTCCAGCGGCAGGATACCCTTGGAGGATGTCAGATTGATATTACGCTTGAGGATTGTCTGGATCGAGGCCATATTGGGGACTCTAGCTACGTACGCTTCTCAGGCATAATTCGAAGTCGCTTGATCTGTCAACCTGAACACTCTATACAGCCACAAAGTTCAGCATCAACGAGGTTCTTGCGCTTGTTCGGCTTCGTGGAAAGGTATGTCTCGGCAGGGACTTACATGTAATACGGTTCATGGCCCAACTAATCAACCTCACCTGTCTTCTTCCACCTCAAGACCAGCAGCCGGCACTGGGTTGCCCGATATGTGAAAAAGGTTGATGTCGGAAATTGTCTATGTCTCCATACGGTACGCCCTCTTTACATCATTCTTGCTCCGTCTTGCCCGCGTGAATAGTCCTGTGTATCATGTCCGTATGGTCCCCAACAACCGTCTCAGTCATCAAAAAGCCCCGACTCCTCCAGCATGCGGTCGAATGATCTGGGGCTGTACACCTCCCGAGAAAACGGCTCGTCTCCGAGCTCAAGAACCGGACCATTCGCAAGAACCTTAGCCATTGCTTCGGTGTCGCTTTCATAATCAGCTGCCTGGACACCACTGTCCTCCATATTCGTGTCAAAAACGAAATCAATAGCTTCAGCACCCTCCTAGTCGTGCACCTGCATATCACCATCCATCGCCTCCCAACCGAGAGCATTGTCAACAATCGTGTCCTCACTGTCGTTATAAGCAAGTAATGACTCCTGATGCTGAGGACGTACCAGATCCGGCGTGAGGGAGGCATCGCCGCTGGCAAGAGGCACAACAACCTGACTCTGGCCATGACCTTGATCCTGGAAGGTGTCCTTGCCGATGGCTAGCCTAGCAGGCTGGACCTACTGCTGCTTGGCCTCGATTGCGTATTTCCTCGTCCACTCCCGGGCCGTCTCGATGGCAGCCTTCTCGTCCTCCTTCCATGACTTGGCGACATCAGCGGCCAGGGGGTCGTCTGGGTTAGGGGCGCCGAGAAGGGCCTGGATGGACAGGAGAATCGTGCGGATCTGCAGGGCCGGAGACCAGTTATCTGTTTTGTCTAGTTAGCAGATGATGCCAACAGCTGGTGATCGTTTTCACTGTGCGGGGGGGCCTGCGTACTTTTCAGGACGTCAAGGCAGATACGACCAAGCTTGTCGACATTGGGGTGGAAGATCTTGGTGAGGAAGCGGATCTTGGGAGGGGTCATGGGGTAGTCGTCGGGAAGGAAGAGCTCGAGCTTGAAGGTACCGCCTGTGGTAGGGTCGCATCAGTAATGTTTGCCGTGTTAAGTTCCATCCGGGTTGAGCTTCGCGCACCTTGGTATGGGGAGGAGTCGGGTCCATCAATAGTAACATCGAAGTAACGTAGGTTCTCTTCATGGGGGACTGCGCTGATACCGGGCACACTGTGGGAAGGGTGTCAGGATCTCTCTATCTTCCAAGTCATCGGAAAGCATACGGCTCGGCCATCAGGCGCTCTGTCTCCTTGATGATTCTCTTGGGCAATGCCATGTTGAAGATAGGACGTAATGGCTTGCAGGACTGCAGCGATGGGTGACGGTGACTTCTATGTGGGAATGCTGTTTTCGAACAACTAGCAGCAGGAAGCGGATCCGTCGAGGTCGCAGAGTCACTTGTCGCGTCGAGGCTGTTGGTCACCCGGGGTACTTGAATCGGGTAGGGCGGGGTCCTGGAAACTGTACAACAGCTCGGAAAGTAATGGAAGATATGCTGCGCGAAGACTGCAACTTTGTCGTATGCTAAAGAGGAAGAGTACAAATTGCTACCAATGAGTAGATATTGTCTCTTGGGTTACACGGTGGAGAGGATGAATGATAAAGGCACAGCTCGACAATGACGCTATCGTCAAGGAACACTTTATGCCTTACAGTGGAAGTCTTGGAAGTCTTGGTGGGATGAATCCATAAGTGGCGGGCAGGTGCTTAAGTGGAGACGCTGATTAGATAAGGCTTAGGTACTCTAGATGTTCAGTCCCTTGGCGGCATATCCCGTGTGCAGGGGAGGGGGTACATTCAACCTCACCTCGTCGACTTCCCGGTATCACACTTATCAAGCTTCAGTGGAGCTCAGCCTTGCCTGGCCAGTCTGCAAGCCTGAAACCATTTTCATGTCAACTGGCGGCTTGAATATAGACTATCAACCAGACGTGTCAGTTCGAATGGACATGTTGTACTCATCTCTATATTTCTTTCTTCCCAGAATTCGATGATGCTAGACCAATGCAACAGCCAGACCCTGCCTGAAGCATCTCCTACATGACCATAAATATGGTCCCTTCAAGACCCTCGAGTCTTTCAACTCCTCCACTATGCCTTCAGCCTTTGACCAGCTCAAGGCTTCGCCGAAAAAGGTGAAGACGATCCATTCCGCCTTCGACAGCGAGAGTTTCGATGCCGATGGCACTATCCACGTAGATGGCCTGGTCGGCTCAGCCACCATCTCACCGTCCGGTCGAGACGTCGCCCTTGCCTCACCTGAAGGCCTGGCCATTATCGACTTGGATTCTCCCTACAGCCCGCCACGTCGTCTGAGCAGCCATGGCCTTCCGTGGCTCGTTGTCGATGTGCAATGGTCACCCTTTGCGATGCGTGATTACTGGGTCGCCTCTACCGCGAACCACCGCTGTCTGGTCTGGAATCTCAACCTTAGAGACGACTCAACCTCTGGGGCTATTGAGCATTCTTTGCAGGGCCACAGCAGGGCCATCACCGATATCAACTTCTCCGCCCATCATCCGGACCTTCTGGCAACTTGTGCCGTGGACGGCTATGTCCACTGTTGGGATCTGAGACGGCCTCGACAGCCAGCTCTCACTTTCTGTGACTGGTTCGCCGGTGCCACACAGGTCAAGTACTGCCGACAGGATCCCTTCATCATTGCTTCTTCTCACGATAGGTGGCTGCATATATGGGATGAGCGCAAGTCATCTGAACCGCTCAGGTCCATCAGTGCCCATACTTCCAAGATCTACGGCATCGACTGGAACCGCTTCATTCCCACTGCCATCGTGACCTGTTCTCTGGACAAGAGCATCAAATTCTGGGATTATTCGAAACCCGAGGATGATCCAGAGCGCGTTATCAGGACTGACTTTCCCGTATGGCGTGCGAGGCATACTCCGTTCGGCTCCGGCCTCCTGGCAATGCCTCAAAATGAACCTGGAAATTTGTATCTCTTCGATCGACGGACACATCCTGATACACCTAAGGATGGCCCAGTGGAGCCTGTTGCTACATTCGAGGGCCATGGTGACCACAAAGTCAAGGAGTTCCTGTGGAGAAGTCGCGGCACTATCACAGATGACGGCATAGACAACCGCGAGTTTCAGATGGTATCCTGGGGCGAAGACAACAAGCTCCGTCTGACACGTCCCGATCCTTCGGTGTTTGAGTCTGTTGGATATGTGAAGGGCACAGAGGCAAGGAAGAACCTGGTCATCACAAGGAAAGGTGCCACATACAAGACCTTCAGAACAGTTGACGATGGCAGCCATCGCCGTCGGACCGCAACAATGAGCGATCCTCGTACGGGAGGGCCCCGCCAGAGCGCCTTGACTCAAGGAATGAAGGTACCGCTATCGCGCACCGGCCCAACTTGGAGAGGGCCCTCTATGAAAGCGAAGACTGTCGGTACTGGGAAGTTGAACCGGAGCCAGGCTCAGATGAACTGGATGAGAGGCATCACGATGACTAAGAGGAAATCCGGTGCCAACTCTCCTCAGCGATCAGCATCGAAGGACTCCGCAATGTTTGGGCTGGGCTTCCATGATGACCATTGGGGAGAGCCAGAAAGTTTCCAGGAAGAATTCGTCCGTATCAGCACACAATTACCCAACGTCAAATGGGACAGTATCGACATGGATACCCTCATGCTCAATGCCTCTCTCAAAGGGCCGTGGGGCGTGGACGGTGACGATATCTTCATCAAGGTCAAGGTCGACATTCCGCAAGCCTATCCCAAAACCAAAGCTCCTAAGTTCATTATCGACAAGAACGCCTTCATGCCAGCTAGTACCCACGAGAAGCTTGAAATCGAGGTTCATCAGATCGCTCAACAGTACTTGAAACGGAAGCAAAATTGCCTGGCTGCTACATTCTCTTACCTGCTTGGCGAGGCTGATCTGACACAAAGCACGACCTTCTTCAAAAATGTTCGGGACCTCGATGACGATATGGATGCGCTTGGCAGTGAGAGCTCGAGTGAGGATTCGGACAATGATATACCAACCGGGGCCTCGGCATCAATGTCAATGTCACAGGAACTAAGTGCGAGCACTGAGATTGGGAACCCCCTTGCGCCGAGCAATCGTCCCGCGATGCCCCCTCTGATCAGAACTGCCGGTGCTCGGTTCTCGAATGATGGGCGACTGGTTTGCTTCTTTCCCACAAAAGACACCAAGGCTCTATTCTTCAACACCAACGACACTACCAAGGAGCGCCCCAAAGATCAGCCGACTTTTGCTGGTTTTGGACGCCTCACTCAGGACTCGCCTCCTCCACGCCAACGCTACCTCGACGGTGAAGCCTCCACTATTGATGTGTCAGCATTGTCGGATGATTCTGATGATTCGTCCTCATCAAGCGACTCAGAGCTGACCACAATGCACAAGATCAGCCTCTGGTATCGGCCAGGACGGGGCCTGCACAAGACTTGGAGTGCCAATGGGTCTGTTAGGTCTAGTGGCCCAGGAACTGGGCCCGGTACGGGAACAGGCACCGGGACGAGTCGCCGCCGACCTGGCCGGCCAAAGAACATCGTTTCGATACATGATATGCAGAATATAATACCCTCACAGAAGAAATTCGCCGAGGAGTACTGCATATTTGGTGACGGCGCTCAGGTGTGTGAGCATAATGCCCAGGTGGCCGAGAAACACGACTGTCATGACCTGGCCAACGTCTGGAGATACTCTGCCCTTCTATTAAGGTCGGACATTCCATTGGAACTGCATGAGCACGACAAGAGGAGTAATCCTGTGCTTGTTATCGCAAAAGACGTTCTGTCTAGATACAGGGGCAATGAAACGCGCGAGAACGAAGGCGAGCTCCTCACAGGACGAGTGAAATGGGGTCACCATCCTCTTGCTCAAGACTTTGTCAGCGATATACTTGACTATTTCGAGCAGATAGCAGACATCCAGATGCTGGCAATGCTCTCTTGCATATTTGGCGAGTCGTCGACCGAGCACAGCGTACCATATGCCGAGTCACACTTGACCCAGTCAGAAACCCCGATGGCGATGAAAGCACCTTCATTCTCTCTGGATTACTTCCCCACAGACGCCGCCGAATGGGGTCTAGAGCGGCGGAGTGGCTACAGCTCAGCGGTCACGACCCCCGGTGTGGTGCATACTCCTGTCGTTATCTCGGACAATAATAGTCCAGATGTGCTCTGGATGGGCGAGGCTGGATCTCAGTCGTTCTCGACTGGTGAGACTCCACCACACAAGTTCTTCAAAGATCATCTCGGCGACACGGGACCGACTCCGAGCTTGTCAACCTCCCCGAACGAGCGATCCATACGCCGAACCCAGTCTGTCCTACCCGCAAACCTGACGCCAATCTCGTCTCGGGGAGTCACTTCTGTAGCATCTTCCTCCCCTCCCGGCCGGAAGCGCCCAAGTCCTGCCGAGAGGATAATGGAGAACATCTCACACCTCCAGGGCAACATCACCTGGGGAGGCTCCACATACTTCGGAGCGCCATCAGAAGGGCCCGAGACAGCAGGGACCTCGATATCCGACGATGACTTCCGTAGGGATGATTTAGTGTCCATGGTCCCAGTGAGCGTCTCCGTCACGGTGGAAGACGAGACCGCCTTCGACGACGACGGCTGGCTAGCCACTCCTCTCCTAGATCCAAGCCGCCACCCCGACTACGCACGCTACCGTTACGCCTATGCCGAGATGCTCCAGATGTGGCGCCTCCCGCTCACACGGCTGGAGATCATGAAGTTCAACGTGCTAAAGGAGAACAACCTCGAGCAACTGAGACGCACCAGCGCGGAAAGCAGCTACCACGAATCCATCAACTACGACACCAGCCAATCCGGCACGGGAGCGACCTCTCCCACGATCATGCTAGGCGGCAAGCGCGAGCAGCTACAGGCCCTACAGGCCTCAGGCCGCGGCCTCGACGTGACAGGGCTATGCCGCACCCACGAGCTCCAGCTCCAGCCCCTGCAGTACTCCCAGTCCCCGTCCGTCGGCGGGGCGGTAGGGGTCTGCGAGCGGTGCCGCCGCACCCAGTCGCAGCTCACCTGCGTCTTCTGCCGCGAGCCCATTGACGCGCTGTACCCCGCGTGTCTGTGCTGCGGGTGCGTCTTCCACGAGGCCTGCATCGCGGAGTGGCACGCCATGGGCGAGCTGGAGTGTCCTGCCGGCGACGACTGCGAGTGTGTCGACCACGCGGATAGCGGCTTCGTGGAGACGTGGGCGGCCATGAAGGCCGCGCTGGGGCTGGAGAGGAAGGAGACGAGCGGCGGGAGGGCTAAGACGAGTCATGGAGAGAGGAATCAAGGGGAGAGGAATAACTACGGACGCGGCAGGAGCGGCAGCGGGGGTACACACATAGCCAAGCTGACCATGGGCAACAGCGGCTTCGGCAGCGCCGCGAGTATAGCCAACAGGCTCAGGCGGAGGTCCGCCCCGGCCCCGTTCTTCCTGCCCGTCGACGACGAGGACGACGAGGACGGGAACGACAACGACAACGACGGGGCGGCTCCGACCTCCGCCCGGACGGACACACATGCCAGTGGCGGTATCGGTAGCGGTAGTGGGATGTCCCGGTTCCGCGTCCTGAGGACGCCGCCTGCGAGGCGGGAGAATGACGACTTCGAGGTCGTCTCCCCCATTTCCTCGGCGGGTTCCTCCGCGGCCGGCGCCGGCCTCGCTAGGCCCTCGCCCCTGGGCCCTGGGGCAGGGATATCGCCTGCGCGGGTGAGCCTCGGGAACCGACTCAAGAGCCTCGAGGCTCAGCGGCCGGTGGTGCCGCGGAGGCGGAGCGGTGGGCATACAGCTGGTGGGGGTGGGGGTGGAGGGAAGAGGACTGTGAGCTAGTTGGGATGATTACATAATGTGAGATGTACGATGTTTTTGTCCTGTTTGTTGATGTATGTATTCCACAGACTAGGTCTGAGTGGCCGAGATGGGGTCTAGATGTGGATGGCCGATAGGGCTGGCTGGTGTGTATAATATATGCCTCGGTAGAGTGGAAGTAATACCTAGAAGCCGGATTGAAGATACTGTGCGACCCATATGGACATCTCGAAGTGCTATCAAGCTTCAAACGAACTCGCAATACTCCGCAACGTACATGTATGCGGTTTCATTCGAAGCCTCATGATTATGAAAGTTTGGCATATACTAAATATTGACTCATTTCGTACTATGTAGCCTACTTATACAGCAGATAGCCAGCGATATAAGATGATACAACCATAGCCTGCATAAATATCGTTTCCAGCCTTAGATCTTGTCTGCTCCTGATTTACGGAGGAATGATTAACACCCTGTTGGCAAGACCACTAAGCCGTCAAACACATGTGCAGCCCCGGACTTCGTTCTTCCACCCATTAGATATATCAGTGTCAGAATTATGCGAGCTGAGAAGAGCCATACTGCCCAGGTGCCAACGGCGTCTTCTTAATTGCAACGTGTCGTAATATTCATACATCTGTGAACATGATGACATTGCAATGTATGTTCGTGAGCCTCCCAACGGTTGCCCTACGGCCGCGGACCTCAGCCCTCCTCCTCTGATGACTCCTTCCAAAAGTGTTGTCCTACCTGGTACAGTCTCGATTAACAAGGTCCGGCTTATTGATTGGCATCTAGACCTAGCCTTGGTCTTCAAATCCTTCCAAAAGATCATGAAATCGCGAGATTAATATGGATGTTTCTGGAGGAACAAGCCTAGCAAGTATCACTCTGCTTTCGTCAGTGCATGTCCATCTCTCATCCCTCATACTTCTATTCCCATGCCGTCCATATCATACCAAGGAAGACAAGATAACATATTCAAAATGAAGGAATGAATGAACTCACACAGATAAAACCCGTAACAACAACACCACCAACACACTCCCCACCCGACACCGTGAGGTACCAATCCCCCCCACACACCGCGTCGCTGTAGAACCGGCAGCAACCACCCCCCACCACTACCCCGGCACTCCCCCGGCCTGTCTCCCGACCACAACCCTCTGTCGATACCAGCTCGCCGTGGTCGTATACGTCGCTGTGGCAGCTGACGCCGCGGGCGGAGCCGTTGGCGGGGACGCAGGGCGGGGAAGATGAAGAGGAAGAGAGGTGGTGGTGATGGGAACTGTAGGTGCGGATGTAAAAGTCCGTGGCGGTGTCTACGATGCTGCAGTTTAGGTTTATCCCGCCGTACCATCTCACTGGGGTGGTTGTTGTTAGTGTTTTTTAGGCATGGGGGGTGTCTCTCAAGGGAATTATGGCCTCTTAAGGATTGATTAGGGTAGGTAACAACATGTTCAGTGAGTGAGTGGTGGGTTGGATGGGATTGCTCACATTCCCAAGCGTGGACGGTTACGGCCAGGAGGGTGAAGACGCTGAGATAAGAGAGATGCATATCTTGGGCGTTGTGTTGTATCGAAGTCGCGACATTGTAAATGATCACCAGTGGTGGTGAGATGGTCGGTCTAGGAGACTACTTGAGTACATAATTACCCTTAGGGTATAGCAAAGTGGATGACAGAGCAACCAATTCTGTCAGTATTCAGGGGACATCACCAATGTCTCTAAAGCTGACTGACTGTAAGTGCTAAGCTGCTTACAGGTCCACCTCGAGTAACACGAGGGAAAGGGCCCCAAGACTTCCAGCCCAAGCCACGCGCGGACCAGCTCGGGGCACGCAGCAAATCCCAATCCGACCTCCTCCCTGTCCCAACGCCGATGACCATTGCGGCTGAGGTGCCCGTTGCTGATCCCCGCCCTTCCCTATGTTGCGACCAACTATATGCCCCAAGAGAAAAGCAGGGAGACTATCCATTGCGGCCCGGGACTAGTTCCCTCCCAAGCTGCATAACCTGATACCGTAGGCGGACGATCATGTCAGATACAGTATGTCTTTCTTTGCTTGGCAGCAGATATCTCATCAGATGGGAACACAGACGAAATAAGAAGCTGGCGATTTCATGGAGCCCCAACCTCAAGATCGCTTGGTGGCGGTCGCCCTGGCGCAGGTGGTGACTTGGTGATACAACATCGTTCTCCAACATGTTCGAGATCTTCTCTTGCTGGTGACGTGAAACAGCGGTAGGCGCCCGCACTCCGCGGCATCTCACTGAGATCGAGGTCTCTATGGTGGTTGCGAGGAGACTTGAGGTGGGTATGACGCTAAGGCGCTATGCTGTCCCCGTTGCATACACATGTCGTTTTTTCTGAGAGTCGCCCGTGGTTTATCTCGTTGACGATGTCCGCCTAGATCATGGACATGTCCTTGGAAAGAGCAGGATCCAACGTCTGACTGGACGGCACGAGAGACACCGCAACACGAAAGGCCCGACTGGCGACGGCGGCATAGATTCAAGACTGCAGGCTGACCGAGAGTGCTCAAGGACAAATCTCTCCCGGTGACAAGACCAGGGCAGGTACCGGGTATCCGTCTCCAGAAGGCAGACCTCCTGTAGCAGTGGCGCAATCCACGTCGGACTTCTCAACAAGGGCGCGTTCAATCCCCTGACTGATAAGTCCAGGAACACCACTGCAAGGCCCTCGGACGTCCAAAGCCCCACGACCCATCAGGGGGACCCAGACAGCGGACAACCAGCAGAACCCAAGCCCTCGAGCAGACAACAACAACAACAACAACCCCATGCCGCGCCGTCAACCACGTCAAACCCCGTCCGGAAAGGACGGAAGATAAAACATCTTTAGATCTAAGCCCTGCTCCCTCCGCGCGAGCTGCTACCGCTGCTGAAGAGCGCCCTGATCCCCGTGACGGCGACCCAGCCGACGACGAAGACCGTGACGGCTATGCGCGCCTCCCTGGCGACGCTGACGACGGAGGGGCTGAGGGTGAAGGTGTGGTTGATGCCGCCTGAGTGAGTGGCTGCTAGGGCGAAGGACTCCATGTCTTTTATCTTTGGCTGGGGGGGAGCGGGGTGCTTTGGTTCACCTTGTCGTTGTTGAAGGAGGAGGAAGGAAGGAAAGGAGGAAAATGAGCAAATGAGAGGCTCGGTGTTGGTGACGTGGGTGAGAGAGCTGGAGGGATGGGGGGATATTGGATATAAGAGACGGAAGGGAAGGGTCTTGTCTGTCAATTCCAAGGGAAAATTCGATGAGAGCGACGTTGTTAGGGTTAGGGTAAGATGAAGGATCCTAGGGAGGGGTGGCGGGTCGTCTGGTTGAAATCATGTGGTTACAACATCCTGAAGCAAAGGTCATTCAGCTCCGTGGAGGTGGAAGACTGTAGAAGTATATCTTCTGATGCGAGGCTCCATGAAAGCATTAGGCTGACTGAGACAGCCACACCCTCTCTCCATGGTCCATGGCTTATAGCACGTCAATGTACACCTCACCAGCCTCGCCAAGTCGAGAAGCCGCAAAATGGGGTCCAGGTGACCAACAAAAGAGCCTGCAACCTCTGAATCAAATTTTTGTTCCTCCGTGGTCTCTCAAGGGGACTGGTGTCCTAGTCTGGTCTCAAAGGTAGCAGGTAGAAAGAAGAAGAAAGCATCGACCATGCCAGTCTGAATCTGACATATTATCCCCCAGCCTGTGGTCCAACTCCCTCTAAATAACCGGCCCATGCCCCATCCGCATAGGGGCACCGCCGAGAAATACCTGACGCTCTGATGCAAATCCTTATTTCCCATCTCCTTGTAGGTTTCTGTATACGCCCAAATGTCTTGTAACATGCAAGGGTCGCAGAGATGCTGGTGGTGGGAACCCGTTGATGCTATGCAGTCTCTCCTTTCTTATTTTGAGTGCGTGCTTGCGAGGAGAACAAAAAGCAAATGCTGTCATGTAATCTGCAGGTAGATCCGTATATCCTCCCTTTCCCCGGAAGTGGTATGTGTTCAAACTTGTCTTATGGTAGACAAATTAGATAGGAAGGGTCTGTGGCGATCGTCGTGGGACATTGGCGTCTTCGCTAGACTTTTGGTATGAAAGGACAATGGTGAGAGCGGCGACACCTCGCCCCGCTGTTGTTAATGTTGGTAATATCAGACCCAAGGAGGCACGTAAGCCTCTATAAACCATAACGCCGGAACAACCGAATCCGTATAGTGAAGAAAGACATGCTCGTCGTGCTTTCTCCAGGGTGATGATTGCGAGCTCAACAGATCCCAGTCTCGCTCGCCTGTCCGATACGAGGTGTTTGGTAGGTGAATGTGCTCTCATGCAAGAGCTACGGTACAAGAATCGAATGGATGGATCACAGGATGACGCATTTCGGGTGGTCCTTCCTCCTCTTGTGTCTTCGTCGCCGTTTGTTGCGGTCGTCGTTGTATCTAGAGTCGAAGGTTTCCTCGTCCATGGCTTCCAGGGCATCATCTACCATCAGCATCTGCCGACATATATCGGTGAAGACCTCATCGACATTTGCTGTTTATGGTCGTCAGCCTCTGAGCTCAAAATTCCTCTTGCTTTGGGGGGTCCTGGTGTCAAGGTGCGTACTTCTCGTCCTGGCGCTCGCCTCGTAGTAAGGGGCGCCCCATTCCTGTGAGACGGCAAAGGCCTTTGGCCGGGGAACCTCCCTCTGGTCCTCGAGGTCGGCCTTGTTGCCGATGATAACGATGGGAACTTGTTCCTTGTCCTTGATACGTAGAATCTCTTCCCGTAAACCGTACAGCTCGTTTAGCGAGGAACGTGATGTTATGCTGAAGACTAGGAGGAAGCCTTGGCCGTTCCTCATGTACACATCCCTCATGGATGCTGCATCATGTTAGCAAGTGAAATGACAGGTCTGTGGAACTGGCGGCAAAGTATGTGTCTTACTAAATTGCTCCGTCCCGGCAGTGTCCAGGCTGGAATTAGATTAGCCACGTTGAAAATGAGACATGTTATCCGAGACTCAGCGGAGACTCACATTTCCAAGACAACTTGGCGTCCCTGAGCATCTTGTTAGTCGAGGGCAGCCAATATGGAGTGGGTAGTCAGGGGGAAGCATACATCGACGCTGAGCTGTTTTTGGTACGAGTCCTCGATGGTTGGGTCATAGCTCTCGATCCACTCATTATGGACGAATTGTGCTGTAAACAGTCAGCCGTTCGGTCCCTTAGCGCTCACATGAGCAAATGTTCATGTTGGTTTGGCAGCTGGGTAGACAGGGGGGGTGGGCAGCATCGAGGTGCCCTTGTCGATTGACTGGGTCCACTTACCCGTCAAGCAGCTCTTCCCCACGCCACCTAGTGAAAAGGGGGGACGGCCCAGTGTCAGTCAGGTTGCATGTGACATTTTCCACGCAAATAAATACGCGAGGGGGTGGGAGGGGGGGCCGGAGGCCCTAGCTATGCAACAGCCTGGGGTGCGGATGCGTATGCTCACCTGCGCCGAGGACGACTACCTGGAACTCACGACTGCAGAGTCTTGTCAGGAACTATTTGGGTAAAGGCCAATTCGATTTGGTGGGCAATGACTTACAACGGATGTCTTGAGTGCGGCATGATTTCAAGCTGGACGACACGTGCATCAAGCCCAACACGACGAAGATGGTGTAGGAGCGAAGTAGATTAATGTCGCAAAGCCAATGTCTCATCCACTGGAAAGATCAATAAACCAACGGGACTGTGACAAGGACAAAAAGACTCCGCCAAGGCCTATCACCCCAACTGCAAGTGAGTCGGCGGGAGGGAGGAAATATCACGATACGGCGTTGGTCGGGTTCGTCATGCAGTGAGCGGGTGGTTCTACCTGACTTGGGAAACTAAGACGAGAGTTTGCAAGTGAGGTCCAAGTCGAAGTCGAATTGGTCGGAAGTCAAGCAGTCACCGTGGAGGACCCTGAATTTCTGAGAGCCGCGGGCGCGTAAATCCTTGCACCGTTTGGGGGCTGGAAGCGGGGGGGTTGAAACAAAAAGCCGTGGGGAGCGAGTGGAGAGCAGGCCTCTGAGGGAAGAAAAAATAAAACACGGGAAAAATAAAATGATGCGTCGTGACGGGCCAGGGGAGCGAGGTAGGAGGGAGGAGAGGGGGGGGGTGTGTGCGTGCGTGTGCGTGCGTATGCGTGTGGTTGTTGTTGCGGGCCCGGGAGATCCAGTGAGGAGGTCGGCGTATAACGACGCAGAGAGCCTGTGCGTCTGGGTGTCGATTGGGCGCGGATAGGGCGTCCAGAAGAAGTAGTAATATGTCGCGAGTGAGGCGTCAGGAGGCGTTGGGGGCGCTGCTGAGGAGGCGCTTGATGACAGGCCGTGATGGCGCCAATCTGTTCGGCTATGGCCCAACAAGGAAGAGAAGCGAACTGTGGCAACGATGATGTGGCTGAGACTGAAGTGGCTCCGACGGTCATGCGGACTGTATCATCCGGATGAGGGAAGCAAGCGCATGGGCGGGCTGGCGGACTGACGGGTTGGCGGGTTGGCTGCTTCACACTTTTCGGGTCGATCTCTATTGTGACATCAATGGTCTAGTGGTAGATGGATAGTCTAGACTATTATTCACTTTTGCACGGCAGGATCCTGAAGTGGCGGGTCCCTGTTGGTTGACCGGCGACGATCCCACGTTGCGTATGTAGGATGTGGGATGTAGGATGTAGGATGTAGGTATGTTGTACCGTATCATGTATGTACAGTACCGTTTGTATGTATGTATGCATGTATGTAGAGCTGGGCAGGAAAAAGCCCTCGAGTGCACTACTACACCAGCCCCAAGGAAGATCAGATCAGATCAGATCAGGTCACGACAGGGTGGTTCGCCGGCACCAGCATATGACGAAGTTGTGGCCTTGCAGGTGAGCGACTGAATGAGCGACTTGTTGATCAGTCGAAGTAAGACGTTGTTGGCACCCAGAAAAAAAGAGGATGGGAGGAGACGGCGAGAGGATCCGAGGCGCTCGCAAAGTGAAGGTGCGTCAGTGTGATGTGATGGCATGAGTTATGCTGGACAAGGCAGTGCGCGTCCGATTGGATCAAGTTTGTTATGGACCGGTGAGGTGAGAAATTGATAAATGAAATGTCAAGCGACGATAATCAAGCGTCGAGACGAGACGAGACGAGACGACAAGAGGATGTAAGCGAGTGATGAGAAAATTAAAAGTGTGTATGAGGAGCGGTCTTGATACTGGGCAACGCAAGGGCCAAACAATGATACAAGACAAGACAAGATGTAATGTGTAATGTGTAATGTGTAAGGTGTAAGGCAAGGCAAGGCAAGGCAAGGCAAAACAAGGCAAGGATAAATGACGGCGATATTGCGATATTGGTGGTAGTGGTAGTGGTAGTGGTAAGTAATAGTAGCGATGAAGTCCAGAACCAGACGGCCGGTAACTTAGTCCGGATCAGATTACTTGGCGCCGAGTTCGTTGTTGAAGACCGAATAAGAACCCATTGATGATGATAAAGTACAGTACAATGAACAGAGTGGAATTAACATCGAGGACGAGATCCTGCATTAAAAAAAATATAAAAAAGTACAGTCTTATTTTTTCCTCTACCTTGTCATCCCACGTTTTCATCCCCCTTCCCTCCCCCCCCCTCTCTTCTACCCTCGCGTGCCGATTCATATGCCCGCTCATTTATTCTCGATATTTATTACCACAGTACAAGATCAAACAGATGGGAACTCTCTGCAAATTCGGAACAAGCACACAGACTCAGACACGCACGCACACACACCACTTATTACCACTTAGAACTTAGCATGTTCCCGGGTCTCCGCTCTGGACCGTGTTTGCGCCCGCAGGATGATGTTCCGGCTCCATTCTCGCGTGCCCTGGGCCATGGGGGTCCCCTGCCTCCCTGCCTCCCTGTCGATATCCCTGCTGCCCTGATGAGCGGACAGGGGAGTCGGGGGATGGGTTGTCTCATGCACACACCAAGAACAAAAGACGGAAGGAAGGCCAGGCAAGGCAGTAAAGGAAAGGCCGGAGAAGAAATAAAAAAGGACTTGAGAACAATAGGGAAAAAAAAATTAGAAGGAACCCCCCCATGTCGATATCCACAGCGTTGGGGCCCGTGTTCCTGGGTGCACTGGCTGCACTTGCTGCAGACTTGCCAGACTGGGTGCCTCTTTTCCCCTTTCCTCGACACGCTACTGCAGGCAGTGGCCCATCATGAGCACACATGTGGATGCTGCAGGCCTCGAGACGGCGAGGAAGGTCCCTGGGGGTTCCCTGACAGCGATTGAATTCGCCGAACTTCCAGTGCTTCCAGTGCTTCCCTCGCTGGGATATCCCCTTCTCACCATGGCCGTCGGGCAGTAGGGGACCAATGGGAACTATTCAATCCCTAAGAAGGGGGGCCCTATACCACTGTATGGCCAGCAGCTCCGACTCCCCCGACTGCAGGTTG
>LKEB01000016.1:521695-541262 GCA_003795295.1 Cytospora leucostoma | reverse complement strand
TAGAAGGTCTGATTCAGGAAGCCGCCTCTGGCGTAGGCTATGTTGATGATGCAGCTAACTCAAAGTCAGTCTTCGTGTCTTTACGGTCTGGATCTGTGACGTGTATATGTGGGTGTGTAGCCAACGGACCTGGGCGGAAGCCTGGATGGGTGCCGGTCAGTCCTCGTACCGCTCCGACGAGTGCCCCGGCATATACGCTGGCGTGGTCGTCTCGACGGTGAGGCATCTCGATGTCCTTGATTCAGTTTCAAGACGTGGTAAGGTGGGCGGGACTGTGAGGCTATCTGGTATCGATTCAGACGAGAGTGCTGTAGTGTAAGTGATCCTCTCTTCAGCTTGAATACATACTCGAAATAGCAGGTTGTCGGAGCAGCTTGCTGCTCAAGACGGTGGGCAACTCCTGAATGCTGTGCCTGTCGCAGTAGGCTTTGGGGCTTGACGAAAGAAATCGAATATGAGCATGGCGTCTCTGCATTGGCAGGCGAGCTGGTGTTGCTGCTGGTGAGAACTGGCCCCAATGGGGGCTAAGAAGATGTCGCTGACGGCGACGTTATCACGCAGCTCATGAGTGGGATACCTACAGAAGGGTTATGAAGCTACCTAAAACTGTACCGTCAGGTATGCTGAGTGAAAGAGTTCACACACACACAGGGAGCTCTCTCACACAGCCCAGGCTTATAACTGTCGCAACAGCGTACCCCTCAACCTCAACGGTGGCTCAGTAGTGCAGCTGTATTCTGGGTAGCTTGCCCGGCCTGTTTACACCACTACTCTTCGCAGAGCCTTGCAGTCGAGTCCAGGCCGTGTCAACTATCCAGGAAAAAAGAAAAGAAAAATGGGGAAGAAGAAAAAGAATATAAGGAAAAGAAAGATGAAGAGAGAAGAAAAGAATTCAATTCGAAGACACGAGCAGCGATTTGCACATCAACTGCCCCTATCCAAGTTGATGCCGTTGGGGAGAGTCTCAGCACCTTTGGGCAAGTGACTGAAGCAATCTTTGGAACCAACCCCATTAACACCTGCTTGCAGGAAGTTATCTATCAATTTCTTTTTTGAGGTTTCTTTTTGGACTTTGCTGTGCCAGCCCATTTAGCCAGATACCTCTGGCCCAGCTGCCTCATGAGCATGGGAGTCTCACCGTCAGATTTGCACGGTGGGCAAGTCGTGCCGCATGCTGGCATGTAAGCGAGTGCCTTCAACTCAAAACCTATTTATTCCCTCTGTCTGTCTATGTATCAATCCCATGTGAGAAAAGTTCCAAGGACCAGGGCAGTCGTACCTGGTGGGCAGTGATGCCTATCATCAGTCCAGCAGAGGAAGGTGCAGAGTCGTCGCCGTGGTAGCGGTAATCCAGGCAGGTTGAGAACTTTTGGAATCCAGAGGAACTATACTTGTATTCTCCCTCTATGGGTGACGAGCGTCCGAGACTTTCTGTAATTGCCGTCTCCGCCATTCCTCACTTTGGGTATGTTCCTCTCGTGTCCAGTGGTTCCGTATGCAGTGTCATCCGCCTTCGTGTTGAGACGCTGCATCCTCTGCTCTTCCTCTCCGAAGCCTCTTATTCCCAATGACACAAGCCTCCTCGTCTACAGTAGGTAGGAAGGGCTACCATCCCGCGGGAGACTTCCCACACTCCCAGTGGGTCGGTGCCGTGACGTCGGTCCTATCTCCCTTTCATGTATATCGGACACCCATCTTCCTGCGACAGTACATGTGTACGTGCAGGCTCACTTGAACTGTGTCGAAATTGCCCTTGGCTCACTGGCCCTTGTAGACTTTTGAAAATGCCATCGAGCACCAGCCTAGCCTGCCTTCCTCTGCAGTAGGTAGATAGAGGGAATTTTACCTACCCCCGGGGATGATCAAGTCCCACACGGATCGTCAAGAGAGGCGAGATGGGCGATCCCCCCCAAGTGGGCGGTATTGATCGCAACCAAGGGATCTGCCGGGCATCCGGGAAGAACTCACAAACAAACAAGAAAGACGATCGGTCGCCTGCATAACAAAAGTGACAGCGATATCGATGGCTGTTCATCTTTCATCAGACCGCGACAGGAAGAGAGAGGGAGAGAGAGGGGCCCCAGAACGGATGAGTTGTCATGGGCCCCCTCAGCTGCAGCATGACTCGGCGGACGGTCTGGATCAGGATGAGGATCAGCCCCCGTGGGCCACTGAGGCGTCGGGCAGACCCTGATTCCGCAGGATTAGAGTGCAGGAATATCCGCAGGATAATGGGTGCACATGTGATGGGGGCCCCATCACAGCTCTCCCATCTCACCACCTCCCTTGCGCGGCCAGCGCGGCACCAGCCAGGCGCCGCAGATCAATCGCCGTTTCGGGGCACCTGGATGGCTTCTTCTTATACCCTTCACTCCCTGCCCTCGTCCTGCTTTCCGTCCAGGTAAATCCTCGTTGACGTGATCCATCGTAGGTCCGTATCCTTGTTCTGCTTGGTTGTATTTATTTTTCTTTTGTTTCCCTTCTACGCGCGAGCGATATTGCTCCTCTTGGCCGGACACACTTCCTCACTCAGTACCTACTTAGGCACTCGACCGCGCTCGCTTGTTCTACATTGTCATTGTCCGATATAGCTATGTTGACCCGTATCTTGTACCTCATCATCCCCCGCTCGCTACCAGTCGTCAAGATGCCCCGGCTCGGTGAGGAAGGACTGGACGAGTCGCTGTTCGAGTACGGCACCCGGAGGACCCGCCGCCTGGTGGACGGTTTCGTGGAGTTCGCGACCGAGGGCAATGTCCTCGAGATCGCATTTGGTTTGATGTAGGTTATAAACATCTTTCTGAGGTTGAACACACAATCACCCGCTGGGAAACCTCGAGTTGGAAGGACGGCCATGTCTCTGCGGTGATAGGTCTATTTCGATACAACGGAAGTATGACCCGACAACAGAGGGCATCAACGAGCAGGAATCAAGCACCGCACACACGAAACCAGACAGGGAAACAACTACCCAGAAGAGAAACAAAAAAGACAGCACAGAAACTGACCAGGGACATCTCCCGACCCTCAACAGCGTCGCCGCGGCCTTCACCAACGTGGTCACCTCCTTCGTCAGCGACGTGATCCTCCCGCCGCTCTCGGTCCTCCTCCCCCTCAACGCCAACCTCGAGAACAAGTTCGCCGTCCTGCAGCCGGGCCCCCACCACGAGGCATGGGGCGGCTACAACACGGTGGACCAGGCGCAGGAGGACGGCGCCATCATCATGGCCTACGGCGTCTTCCTCGACAAGACCATCAACTTCGTCGGCCTGGGCCTGGCCCTCTACGCCCTCGCGGGCGCCTACCAGTACCTCTCGAGGGACCCCATCATCAAGCACTCGGTCAAGTGCCGGTACTGCAAGAGGAAGACTCTTGAGGAGGTGAGCCCGCGGTGGTTTCTTTTCTCTCTAGATGATCTTTTGTGGTGGTGGCACTCTTCTGGCAGATCACACCGGTCTTTCTTGCCTGCCTGCCTGCCTGCCTGACTTCCCTGGTGACCGATTGGGGGATGAAGGCGTGTCTTGTTCGTTTCGGTATCACTGACGAGTACTAATGGGATATCCAGGCTGTCCGCTGCGTGAATTGCACGAGCTGGCTAGACGGTAGGGAGGACGTAGCGCAGCCACCACCGCTCATATGATTTGGCCTACGGCTTTTGGTTCGGAGTTCTCTTTCCCTTTTATGCTTACTTTTTTCTTCTCTTTTCTTTGCGAGGAGGTATAGAGACTCGGTGCCATCAGCAGGTATCACCACGGCGTCTTCGGCGAAGCAATGCAGTCTGTCAGTTAGCATAACGTTGTCATTGTAGGAGTTCGGGAAAGGAGGGGATGGACGGAGGAGTTTGACATCACGCGATCCCTTTTGGCCCGGCTTTGGATTTTATAGAAAAGCATGGTCCCATTTCACATTCCCTGTTCTTACATGTGCACCCTCTCCAGTCCGACGCATCGTCACTCCAGGAGTGTGCAATCCTGACACCGTGATAACATTAATGTACAAAGTCCCCCAGACTCTGGTCTATCCCCCCGCTCCCCCTTTCAAAACCATTCGAAACAGCATAAACCATGTGATACTCGTGTGTACAGACGCCGGCTCGGCCAGACCAAACCGTTCCTGCTTGATGCACGCTTCCCTGGACCCGCCAGAACGCCGAAGATACGAGGTCAGAGACAAAAAGGGAGAAAGACGGAGGGTATCGACCGAAGGAGTGGTACACGATTAAAAGGCAGTAGGAGACTGCCCAGATATGACAGTTGAATCTTCGTCATCTCGACAGCTCACTGTTCACTCATCTCGATGTGTCCCACCACCGTTCTTCAACAAGGCGCGGAGGCTGACAACCTCCCGCCTGAGCCTTGCGTTCTCCTTCTTCACGTGAGCCGTCTCCTCGCTCGAGTCCTTGAGCTTGGCGATGAGCTCCTCCCTGTCCTCGCGGCCCTTGCCTCTGAGGGCCTTGACTATCTTGCCGAGTTCCGAGTTGAACTTCTCGTACAGCAGCTCGTTCTCGGCCATGGCTTCCTTGTACATCTGGTCGATAGCCTTGACCTTGGCCTCGCTCGCCTTGACTGTCGCCTCCATGTCCTCCCGGATTGTCCTCTGCCGCTGATCGAGCTCCTGCAGCACTTGAGGTATTCGGTCCTCCAGGGTCTTGACTGAGGCATTCAGCTTGCGAACGTCCGCGCTGTTGGACCGTGGCGTCGAATTATTCACTCGGGCCATGTCTTGCGAGATGCGCGATAGTTCCGTCTTGAGACCCGAGCCAGAGTCCTCTATTGCCTTCTTCTCTGTTTCCAGTCGCTCCCTGAGCCTTTGCGGTGACTGTAATTTCAACCTCTGGGCCGGCACATCCCTGTGGGCCGATGATCTGCTGGCACTGGTAGGTGGGCGTGAGGGCTCAGCGGGCGTCGGGCTGGATGAACCACCAGCCGTAGGTAGGCGAGTCGGCTTGAGGGCCGGAATGTTCGACGTTGACAATGTCTTTGCGTGCTTTCGCCGTATTGCCGGCCCTGACAACGGAGGATGAGGAGTAGCAAAGACTCTTTGTAGTGGCTCGGTAGTGGGAGGTTCTTTCGTACGGGGTGTCCGCATGCTCTGGGACTGGGGCGTCGTTGGGATCTTGCTTATAGCCGGTGGACTTGATGACGTTGATGAAGGAGTTTTTGGAATCTTGGACGGCGCTGGGATGCGCGGTGCGGAGTTGAACTTCCCCGATGTCTGCTTGCTGATGTTCAGGGGCATTGGTGGCGATGCCTGCTTGTTGATGTTCAAAGGCGGCGGTGGAGATTCTTCCTCGGGGGCATCCTCCTTGAAGTTTTTGAGATCTGAGAGCGAACTTCGACGTTTGTTCTTGAGGGACTTCGGCGGCTCAATAACTTCGATTTCCGGCTCTGGCTCTCCGATGGTCTCCAGGCCAGACTCATAGAGATGCGAGCTGCCCGGGCGATGGGAACTTGGCGGCCGTACGTGCAAGTCATCAAACGCGCCGGCTACACGGGGCCTATCATAAGAGCCCGGCCGTCTAAGCTTGCCGGGGCCGGGGACAGTGGGAACCCCGACGTCAACGGACTGTGATCGGTTGAACCCGGTCCGGCCGAGGCTCGAGCTGTCTACGACTCCTGGATGTCGTCCATGCTTACTCAAGGTCCGCCACATCGACGTGCGATCTTCGTTCCTGCTGTTTTGCCGAAGCAGATTGTCAAACCCGAATTTCCTCCGAAGAGAAGAGGTGTTGGAGGTGAGAGAACCGTTCGCAGATTTGTGGCTGCGTGCTGAGTTCATGGACTCGTAAACGGAAGCGCGCTCAAAAGAGCTGGCAAGTGCGGCGAGGGGATCCTCAAAGATGCGGTCACAGTCTTCAACCAGGCGGTCGAGAAGGTTGATGTAATTGTGCGCACTCCCGTCGTCAACCAAAAGCTCGGCGAAAGCCAGAGTCAAGGCCCCGCGGTCGCTGTCATTACTGCATCCATCAAGCAGGTTGGCAAGTAACTTGATGAGTGCCGTAAAAGCCCTGCGGTTCTGTGGTGCCATCTCGTTGAAGAGGTACCGGACGAAATCACCGAATTCGCCCGGCACCCTCCTGCTTGCCCGCTCTAGGAGCAGGTCAAGGTGTTGAGACGACATCACAGGCCCCATTTGTTCTCGCCAAGCGATACGTACAAACTTCTCGAAAGTCACGAAAACAGTCTCTGTATTGACTTCTGAAGACGCCTCCAAGTCGAAGGGGCTCTCGATGAGTCGATTGTACAGGTCATTGACAGTGAGCTCATCGGCCGATGCTCGGTTGAGCATGAGTCGTCCAAGGAAGTGACCCTTGCGAGAGTGCAGGCAGGCTATGAATCCGGTGAAAGTCTGCTCAAGTCGAACGAGAGGATTTTCGATTCGGTCGTCGTCAGCAGACATGCCAATAGTATCTCGGCTGCCGCGGCTCCTAATTGAATCAACTAGAGATTCTCTAGATTCCTTCCAGCTTCCAGCCCGAGTGATGACAGGAGGAGGACTGAGCATGCCACGCTGTGGTTTGGGTGAACCCTGCGAAGCAATATCGGATGTGCTGCCGGTGAGGAAGCTGGAGAGCATCTTGACAGGCGACGAGGATAGGAAGGACCTCGTCTTCTCTGCTCTTGAATTGAACGGGAGGTTCCGCAGAATCTTGGTGTAGTAGGACACTAAGGCGGGAGCCAACCGGAAATTGGCAACATTGGACTGAGTGCTGAGCAATTGTATTACTGCCGCTGTGGTCAGCTTACGTACAGTGAGGGATGGGGGAGGGGCAAATGGTGTATCTTACTTCGTCTGGAGATAGTAGGCAGCAGGTCTTCCAGAGCAACATCATCGGTGTACTGCTTGCCATTCAGACCCAGTGTGGACATCCGTACTCGCTTCAAGTCACCACTCCTGACCTCGGTCACGATCTCGACCCCGTAGTGCCCGACTGGGTGGCCCTTCGTGCCCTTGTCGTTGTCGACGACGATGCGAATGGGAGCAGGCTCTCTCCGACCTTCCACCAGCGATTCCGCTGCTTCCTGAAAGACGGCGGCATACATGCCCAGGTTGCTATCCGGCATTCTCACCGACCTGAGTGTCCACGTAGGTGATTCGCGTTCTTTTTCGGAGAATCGCCCCTCGACGCGTGCTTTGACGATTATCTCGCTCACCTTGGCGGCTTTCCCTTCAAATGCTTCCAGCAGGATCAAGCAACGAGAAGTAACGGATTTGCTTGCCCCTTCGTCTACGTTTGCTGCCTTCATTTCCCGAGTAGATGTCATCCACAACAGACAACCATCGGCTGACTCGGTGAATCGAACGTCTGCAAGACTGTGCCATCCGATGAATACGAGGTCATATGAATCAGGCCCGCCTGCCGCGTTTGTCATTGAGGCAAGAAGCCCAGCCGGAGATGGCTTGTCAGTTTCCCTTGTGAGCTCCTTACCAGTTGGGCTGGATGAGGACTTCTTCCTGACCAGCGCGACGCAGTCAGAGAACACGAGAAGGATGCCGCAAATATCTTCTTGGCCGTATTGCAGCTGCTCAGTGTTGAAAGGAGGGGCAAGCTCGGCAAAGTCAATGGCCAAGATCAGGCGACCCTGCGGTTCAAGGTCAAGCGGCCAGGCTTCAATCATATTCCGGAGGAGATTGGTGACATGAGGCTTGTCCACCAGGGGTTCGTCCATTGAGCAGATATTGGTGATGATATCCCTCGCCCTCAGCATCAGCTGAAGGGCGGGATGTGTCATTGGGATGCAGCCCACAATCTGATCAATGAGTAAGCTGTAGCGAGGGAGACGCTGGACAGGCTCGATCAAGATGGAGCGAACAGTCTGCTCGCCCTGTTGTGCCACCCTTTGCCTAAAGCTGGATTGCTTGTCCAAGAAGCTGTTCAGCAGCTGAGGAAAATGCTGGCTCGCCCGTATGTAATCCTGGTAGCTCTCAGTGAATTTCGGGAACCATTCGAGAAATAATCTTGCAACAGCGACGGCACCGCTGGGATCCTTGATCCTGGAGGTGCTGCCTGATCTGCTAATACCCCCTTGAGACTCAAAGTCCCTCACGGCATCCTCCTCCGTCTCGTCCATGATCCTGCGGAGGTCTTGCATAAACCCCGAGTTGAGCTGCAGGATTCGGTCGGCGGATCTTGGGAAAAGCTTGTCTATGTCGTCCTCGGTCGGACTGGCACTGCCCGGCAGTCGTCCTCTGGCGGTTTGACGAAAATCCTCGGCAATATGATTTACCAGCTCGTTGACTTTCATAACGTAGCGCTCCTCCGTGTCAACAAGCTCTCCAAGTTTCATACGCAGCTCAATTTTCTGACGCTTCGTGAATGATTTGCCCCTATTGAGTGAGGTCGGTCTTGACGGGGCTCTCCTTAGCTTGGATGTCGGTAGGAATACGGGCTCTCCCCAGACCTTCACCAGTGGCGTGTACATGCCATACTGCCTCAATGTCGGATCCAACAGGTCGTCCTCGTCCTCTGGCACCTCCTCCAGCTCGTCATCGTTGAGTGGCGTAATGGACCACGGGGGTAAGACCAGGTCGACGTCGACATTGCTGATGTGCTGCGTCTGAAGCGCAGACTGTAGGACATTTATTACGTCTGCCGTGTTGTCGGACTTGGCCATGTTCTTGGCGATTTCGGCGGCATGTTGTTCACTGAACAGGGTAGGACCAAAATCGGGTCGATGTCCTCGCGTACTGGGATACTGCTTCTTCAAGTAATGCTTGACGGCGTCAGGCAACTCGGTAAAATATTTAAAGAGACCAAAGGCAAGGCCTCTCCAGATCTCGTCGCCTTGGAATTCGCGCGGCAGGTGGTTGACAACGCCATAGAAAGGAGAATTAGGAGAGACGGTGATGCGCGGATAAGACTGAAAGCCTGCAGGACCAAAGATGTGCACCTGTATGCGCGAACTATTGAGGGTATAGTTTGCGGTCGTGGATGGGCCATGAAAAATTAGAAAAGGAAGATGTCCCAGTAATGGGTCGTTGGTGTAGTAAAGAGTGACATTCTCTGGCGTCAATGCCAGCTCACTGGTGACTCGAACCATGGCCTCTTCAATGGGCCTGTGGCATGGTCCTCCTGACGTAGGTTGGTAGTGACTGTGACTAGATCGCAGTGGCCGTCGAGGCGGTCGGGGTGGCTGGAAAAGGTCGATGAGAGGTGGGCGGTTGGCAGGCGACCCGGACGCAGAAAATATGTGAAGTGAAAATCGCGAAAAAGCTCAACAAGAGAGAGAGAAAAAAAATACAAGACCAGACGAGGTCGTCCAATGGCGCGGTCTTGTTATGCAGCAGCGGTTGTCTGCAGTAGTACCGACTCGCGTTGTTGACACAAGGAAGCGACAGATCGACCTTTGGACCAAGGTAAGTAGTTTTGGTGGGACAAGCCAAGCTGTAGAGCCGGTTAACGTGGACGTTGTGATGATAGTAGCGATAGTAGTAGCGGTGATGGTTGGTTGTGGTGGTGGCTGTGGCTGTGGTAGTGGTAGTGGTGGTGGTAGTGGTGTTGTTGTCAGAGTGAACAAGGAGCTCGAGGCTGAGACAACAAAACAACAAAACAAGAATGCGATGCAATGCGATGCGATGTGATGCGGTGCGGTGCGGTGCGATGCGGCGCGATGCGATGCGGCGGTGGGTTGCCAGCGATATGCCTTGATAACGAGGGGACGGACCTCTCAACAAGGCCAAAACGAGAGTGATAGCGGCACAAAAGACTGTACAGAGAAGCAAAAATGCCAATCCACCGATTCCACCTGCGACCAAATGCGAAGCTGAGAAAAACAAAGATCCAAAAACCGGGAGAGGGGAGAGGTCGAGGAGGGCGAGGCAGGTAGATAGATAGTCGTCTAGTATGCGGGTGACTGTATGTACCTTAGGTATGTATGCATGTATGGCTTTGTGTGTATCCGTACTTCGTACTGACCACAAATCACAAACTACAGACCAGACAAGACCAGACCGTAGTGAGACTGCAGACTGCAGACCGCAAAGCACAATCCCAGAAGCACGGACAATGATGCGTTGGCGGAGGAGAAAGTGGGCGGGCAGATGGAAAACGTGGGTCTCCCAAGCGCTGGTCAATCGAAGTTGTCAGATTTCGGATCTCATGGGGCTGGAAAGAATCCTGGGAAACATGGGAGGCGGGAGACGTGAGACCTCGAGGACCTAGACTGGTATCTCTGCATGTGCAGGTAATTCAATGCGTACACTTGGATACCTAGGTAGGTAGACTGGTAGGACAGATGGATGGGTAGTTACCCTGTCAGTGCCTGTCTTCTATGCTTCGTCTCCCGAATTCGTTGCGCAGTGGGAGACAAAGTTGGAGGGGGCGGTGAAGTGGGTGGTTGGAGGTCGCATTGTGTCGCAACCCGAATTGCTCATCCCTCCCTGGGCGCCCATCCATGTAAACAAACCCCACCCTACTCCAAACATTGAACGCGGGACCCATGGGAGGCCCTGTCATTGGCAGGGGTACACACGTAACTGACACATTCAAGCTTACTACGCGCTGCAGGGGTTCGCGGTCCAGCCCAAGCTTCATGCCGGCAAGGCGTCCCGTCTATCGTGACTTCGATTCTTGCATCCGGGCCTCTAGTCCTCCTTCGCTACTGTACATATACACCTACGTATGCCTACCTATCTGGACAGATCTTGAGACGAAGCGATGCTCTCCACCCAGGAAGCCAACAAGGGCATCCCCCTCCACCACGCGCCCTCTGGGACGGGCTATAAGCTCCTCGAGCTGCCTCCCGAGCTACTCGCCCTCCTCGAGTCCGACGACCCGCCCATCCTACGCCTCGAGCCGTCCCCGACGGCAGGCCTCCTCAAGACACCCGACAACAAGACCTGGTCGCTGCGCCAGAAGAACACCTCCAACGCGCTGATCCTGCTCCAGGCCGCCGAGCAGGGGGGCCTCGACGCCGTCGCGACCGTCCACGACACCACCGAGCTGGTCCCTGAGGCCGAGGCCGCTGCGGCGCCTGTCGTGGCTGCGAGGGGGAAGTGGCATGAGCGGTTCGGGAAGACTAGGTAAACACTCGTCCGGATCGCCGTGGAGCGGAAAGAATGAATAGAAAGGATGCAGGGAAGGAGGAAGAATCTCGATGCCTATCCGCGGGAGCCTTGATGGCGATCCCTTGTTACCAGCACGGAGCAACTTGTCATATCCCCCGGAGCAGCGGGTGACCAGACCCATTGCCAGGTAGTGGAATGAAGAACAGGCGCGGAAACGCGGGAGGGAGAGTTCCAACGCCTGATCACGAGATCGTTGATGGCGATTTCTCATCGCCAGCACGGAGCAGCGTGCCGCACCCGCTAGAGCAGTGGACGACCGGAGCCATTGCCAGGTGGCGCGCTAGTGGGTGATGTCTATGGTCGACGTGGTGGTGACCGCCGGAAAAGAAGACGAGTGTCACTATACCAGTCGCCGCAACACTCCAATCAGATGACCACCACAGCCGTTGCTGCGGACCTGGCCAAGGGCCCAGGAGCTTGCAAGCCGTGGAAGTGCGTGTCTCAGGCTGTCTCTGCGGAGAAGATGGATCTCTCCTTGTCAAACTGCATTATGGTCCAAGGTTCGAGGTTCCCGTTCTGAAATTGACTGGGACTCGACCATGTGCCCAGGAGTCAAGATCGAGCCCTATGATACACTGGAGACTTGAAGGTTACGTACGAATTGCGGATATCACCATGTCGACCTAAGAGGTGGAATTGAACCGTCTCATCAAGAAGGGAGGGGACACAAGCATATCAGCATATGGTATGAATTAGTTACAGCAGGTGGTGTCGATAAATTACAGCGCTGGACACCTGAGCACTGCACGATGTATCCTTGCTTTCCGTGGGCCTGAGCCTTACATCGTCAACGGTGCCCGGCCCACCGTGAAACGCCCAACCGTAGCCCGCCCCTCAGTATGCTCGTGTGCCATGCAAGATAATCAAAGCCCTGGGTATAGTCTGGTCATCAGTCGTGAAGTCATGTGCGGCGGGAGTCATATCTATCAGATACCAAAGTCCCAAGCGTTCCCTCGGGCTCCACCCAAATTCCGCGCCTCCTCCCGCCTCATATCGTTGAGGATGTCCATAAATTCGTCGCGGTCAAAGTCGTTGAGGGCTTCCATGAAATCGTTGTAATTGATATCGTTAAGCCCACCACCTTGGTCTCTGCGCCCTGCCTGATCTCGAGGAAGAAACTCCGACAAACGGACCGGGTCCAATGCCGGCTCCACCTGCGGGGCACGGTAAACACTGCGATCAGGTACAGCAGCGACTCCGAGCTGCCCGTTCCCAGCAGGCATGGCTAGAGGTGGCTCACTCCACCCGTACTGGTCAAGATTCCCTAATCGGGCCAGGGCCTGGCTCATGGTATGCACAGGAGCTGGGGGCTGCATTGGCAGCAATGCATTGAAGCCGATGTTGGGCTGAGCCGCAACGGCTGGAGGCTGAAGGTGCAACTCTCGTGGGTTGATCGCAAGGAGAGGCTGACCTGGATGCTGGAAGATTCGAGGCCGGATGTCGTGGGGGGCTAGAGCTCGAACCAAGTAATCCGGAGCTCGGACTCCAGGGGGTGTAGCGGCTAGTGGGATAGCAGGAGCTCGAGCGCCAGGAGGTGTAGCGACACGTGCGACAGCAGCAGGCCGAGGCGGGTGAGCCCTCGCAGGGGCAGGCGGATTTCGATCTAAGGGTGGGACAGCGCGAGGTGGCCGGGGTTGCTCAGCTACTGGGGGCGCGTTGAGTCCTGGTTGTTGAAGTCTGAAGTCGCGAAAGCGGACGTGAGGCATATCAATCCTTGCTCGTCGGACACCTTGTTCATGTCAGCACACATGGTTAGGATGTGTTGAACTTATTATAGCCCTCCGCCTATTGATAGAAAATACTAACGTTGAGCGGCAGGAACCTTCCGTGCGGCCTCGTCCTTCTTGATCTTATCAGACACCTTGAATTCCAAGAATTCGGCCTGCACCTGTGGGTGCTTCTCCAACGCTTTCTTCCGGGCTTGTTCCTCTGCCGTCCGGACCTCTTCTTGGTGGCGGACCTCGATGCCATCGTTGTCGAACAGTGGGCAATTGCCTGTCTTACCGCCCCTGCTAGGGTCATTGAAGTGGGCATAGTCGCAGGATTTGGAACAGACGTAGCACTGTATGTTCCTACACTTGGTGCAAGTCATCTTGTTGCAGCCATCTTGCTTGATGAAGGGTGCCGAGCATTTGTTGCATCTCCGGATCAGAGCTGCCGACATGGCTTCTTCGATCTCATGTCGGGCAGAATGGCCGTTCTCGAGTGCTGCCTCCGCACAGGACTTTGGCACGTGTGTCTCCTTCCTGCAGGACCGACAGCTTACGACACCGCAATCTGGGTTCAGACAATGGAATTCCTTGTTCACCTCAATTGAGGGATATTCGGCTGCAAATGGGCATTGCGGACAAGTCTCAAGGTTCTCGATCCCAGCCTCGCGTAGAACAGCCTCCTGCTCGATGCGATCGAGGGCAGTCCTCGAACTTGCGTCGAGGAAAATCTCCCTTTGATCCAAAGCGAAGCGTCCTGCGCAGCCATCTGTCGACATGCAGTCCAGGTGGTATTTTGATAGCCCGATCTGTGTTTCGGCCATCATTCTTGCACAATCCCGGCAGAACCAGTGGAGGGTATCTCCATCACAGTGCACCATGCGATTCATCGCATACTCGACGAAACAGCATCCGCAGTCGGTAACATTTCCCTCGAGCCTGGAAACTTCGAAGTTGGCCTTCTCGTCCTGCTCCTGCTGCATCACTGCCACGGCCTTTGCACGCTGATCGGTCTGCACAGCTCTTGCGGCTCGGAACTCCTCTAGTGCTTCGCGTTCGCCCTCATCATCGCAATCTCGAATGATGTCGTCGAGATTCGTCAGGTCATACTTTCTATGAGGTTGTGTGATTCTGATCTTTCTCTTGAAGGGGGGACTATTATCATCCCATTCGACCAGAGCCTTATCCAAAGCCAAGAACGCTGGATAGAGACAATTGCCATGTCGTTGCAAGATCTTACGCACGTCGCTCACATAGACGTGGGGGAATGTTTGTTGGAAAAGAGTGTCCCTGGAAGAACTTTAGCACACAGGAGTAGCCCTGCAAGAAGGTCCGCGTGACGATCCAGCTACGCTTGCACGCAAGTGCTGGATGCTCAAGAGTTGGAAGACTTACGTGGTCGTGAGATACGAGTTGGTCTTGCGTTGTGATCGCCGCTCGTCGTTGTCAAACTTCTTGGCGGCGCTTTCTGGACCTGGTGTGTCGTCATCTTCCCTTTTCCTCTTGAGATTTGGCTTCGGCACCTTGGGATATGGCTGGCCACTCTCTACTTGGTCCAGAATGCGATCTATGATCAGATTCGGGTCCCAATTCGCCTCTTCGCATAGACGTGATAGAAATTCCGGCTCTATGTCAGGAAGAGCTGTGAGGACGCGGGCTCTACAGTCAGACCTGACCGGTTCTTCTGAGGGATCCATGATGCCTTGATGTTGCTGGACTGCAGGAGAATGGGGCGGTGCCGGGGATATGTGAACTGCAAGCATCTCAAACGGTATGACCAGGCCGCTGATCTGCCGTGACCCTACGTCTGGCCCACCACTTTGTGAAGTCGAACCGTTCAGTCCCAGAGTCTGCTCCTGGCACGGGCTCAAACGCTGGCTGGTGCTATGGCGACGAAGGCGCGAATGCTGCCATTTACCCCTCAGCATGGTCAGTCGAGATGTGATAATTGACAGAAGAAGATGCAGATTCGGGAAGGAGCAGCTCCCGAGTGGTCACTTGAGGTAAGTGAGCCTGCCGTGGAAGTCGTGCACGAAAACAGATTCAAGTGAAAGGGGAGCTTCTGCTGGGAAACACCACTCGGGAACCCAGAAACGGCACAGAAGATGAGGTTCAACAGCGGCTTGAATGGAGTATTGCTGAAGAAGGCTTCCGTTGCGAACAGTCAAGCATTTCCAAGGTTCGCGCGGTAGTGCCGGTTTCTCCGGAACACAAGAGAATCCCCATCAACTAGCTTTGGCCGGTCATGAAGATGGCGGGAGCCTCTAGTGCTGTGTAGCTTTGGGTCTGAGAGGCGGGGAGGGTGGGGGCTTTAACGACGACAACGAAGCACCTGGGCATTTGGGATGAGAAGAAGGGAGGGAAGAGATGGTTGGCTGACTTACCGCGCCGACTAAACACCGGGGGGTGTGATGGTCATAAATGAGTTGTCATGCATTTTGGGCCAAGCCTCGTCGTGTCGTCGCAAACGGCAGTTGTAGTAGCAGCCTTCAGAAAGGTTGCACTTTAATTACCTTGGGTAGGTAGAGCCCTATGTCGGTTGCTGGTCGGGTATCTGCGCAGCTGCCACTGGATTGGCAGATTGGCAGGTTGACAGCAGTCCCGCGGAACGAGGTTACTATTTCGGGTACAGCCTAAAGCCTACCGTAGCAGCTTAGGTACCTAATAGTGGTGTACTTGAGTAGTGACCTCGGAGACCTTTACGCTGTCAGACTGTCAGGCTGTCAGGCTGTGTTGGTGTTTGTTGCTGCTGGTGGCCGATAACTGAAACAATAATTCCCTAGCTCGATTAACAGAACAAAGTTGCCTACCAAGACAAGACCTAAGTAACACATTGAAGCGCAGTGTGAGAGGAGGAGAAATCGTGGGAACGTCGATGGGCTGTGGCGGCGCAACCAACAGTCGACATTCTAGACGAACATTACAGGGTAGATGTGATAAAGTGGATGCATCTGCTGATCCAGACCTGCCACAAGCCCGAGCCGTCAATTGACTGCAAATGGGTAAGCCCAAAGCCGTCAACTGGTGCAAGTTGTTTGACGTTGGTTGGCGGTGTTACCATTCATGTCCTGTTACTCGACCCGTGCCATCCATGTTGATCCCTGCATGTATTACAGTAGGAAGAACACGGTACGCAGCAACGGGCGCACAGTATGTCATGTAAGTGGCCCAAAGTGGAAGGAGGGAGATTCAAAAGTAATCAGTCCAGATGTCCTATGTGGTTGTTCCCAAGCTCCACCCTTGATGCATTGAATATGTATATCCGAGTTCATCATAAGCATAATCCAGTGATGTCTCGGTCTGATCTTTCAGGTCAATGGTCGTAGCCTCGGGATCTTTGTCTCAGGTGCCTTACTCAAGAATGTCGTCTTGCGAAGGGCGATTCACCGGGGCGGCACGGGCGGGTATGGCTTCATTGCTTCAAGTTTAGATAGCTATGCTGTGGTTTCACACTTTCTAGCTCCAAGGCAGTGTACACCTGATAGCTTGCAATGGTATCTTACATCAGTCTTCATATTCATCGTCAGACCCCATCTCCTCGTCATCGTCTTCATCGTCAATCTCCTCTTCCTCCTCCGAATCAGGCACGGCCACCCTCCTTGTCCTTCGCCGTGGAGCTTGATATTGTTCTTCTCTGGACTTACGGTCTGTGGTCGCATCTGACAGTATTTCCGGTGAGGCCACTCCGGCCGGCCCCACACCACTGCCATCTTCAATCATCAACCCGTCTCCCTCGTCCACTCCCTCTTCCTCATCCTCAACGGCTGGGAAGAAGCTGGACTTGTGCATAACGTCACGATCTTCCTCTTCCTCTTCCTCGAAGCCTTCGGGCAAGAAACCACCCCCCATGTCCTCATCAGCAGCCGCAGCAGGCTCGCCCACCGGCACATCCTGCTTGTCGTCCCGGCTGTGGCCAAACACCCGGAACGAGTCTTTGACTTCGCCATACTCCCGCCGGACACGTTCTACAATTCGCATGCCCATGAGCAGTTTCCTCCAGGTTCCGAGAACGACCTTCCGGCGCTTCTCGTCTTCCTTCCGTGCCTTCTCGGCTTCATCTTTAGCAAGCTCCTCCATGACTTTGTCGTAGAACTCTTCCGCAATAACAACCCCCTGGATCACCGGAACGGCCATGCGGTGCCCAAATTCGAAATCAACAACTGCTTCCGCGAAATCGATCTCAAGCCGTCGACAGACACGGATAGCCCCCCTGTATGGTATGTGCGCCGCTCCTTCTGGAAGCATGTGTTCAACGAAGAGGTCGATATTGCCATACTGATTTTTGGGGATGATGCCATCTCTGATTGGTGGAGGGATGATCCAATCGGTCTGATCATAGCTGTAAAGTCCTTGAAGAACCTTGCGGCCACTCGCTGCTTCCGCCTCCGCGAGCTCCCTCCTCCTATTTGTCGTGGCAGCTCTGTAAGGGGCCCGTTTGAGAGGCTCAGCACCTGGTTTCGGTGCTCGGCCCTGCTTGTGCCACGTCTCTTCGCTCTTGACTTGCACAACATCTTTTCGAAGATATACGGGCTCTTCATCGCCATCGCCTTTCTTGCCTTTGTTCTTGAAGTACTTCACCGCTTTGGCTGTTGGTAAGAGGGCCTCCTCACGCTTCAAGTGACGTTCCAGTACGAACTCTTTGGACTGCTTGTAATACTGCAAAGTTTCATCGCCTTCCTTGACTTCTTTCTTCTCCGGCTGCGCAGGCTTCAAGTCCGTCGAATCTTCGTCGTAGTCATACTCCGTGAGAGGATATTTCTCCCCGCCTCTGGCGTAGCCACGCATCACCGATCTGAACCAGTCAAATTGGTCGTAGCGTTTGACTTTCCCGTTCTTGTTGTAGACTGGGATCCTCTCGATCGGTATCCTCATGCCCTTGGTTCTACCAGGGGAAATCTGTCCTTTGAGATATCTGACGGTCACATCTTTGGCGGTGCCGTCCTGCGAGAAGCCAACAACATAGGCGAGTACTTGCTTCGCCTTGTCAGCTTTGGCTCCTTTCGGGCCCAAAGACTCGATGAGCTCTCGGTTGGTACCAACGATATTCTTCACGATTGCATCCACGGAAACATATTTATGTGTTGCAGGCGACAACACCTCGGTCCAATAGTGAGGGTATTCCAGGTCCCGGTCAAATTTGAGAATTTGAGGGTTCTTCGTTGGCGCAAGCGGTGGGATCTCGACGAGCGAGTCGTCTCCACTATCTTCTTTCAACTCAAGATCATCGTCCCCAAACTCATCGGGCTCTTCTTTGAGGCCCTTCCGGCCCTTTCGACTCGCTGATCGAAGTGGTTGACGCGACTGCCTCTTATCAGAGGCACTCTTCTGAGAGGCTTTGGGTTGCTTCTCGGAAGTCTTCTTCACTGAACTGCCGTTGACTTTGTCGGTGCCGCTATCTGCTGACGCCTGTTTGACTTCTTCGGTTCGGTCACTGATTTTCTCTGGATCAGCTTCCTCCAGCTTGTTGAAACCGAAACCAACTGGTTGCAAATTGGCAACCATCCGCGCTTCTAGTCCAAGTGCTCTCAAGAGAGCCGTGAAAAGCTGCGCACCGACATCACGGCTTCCGGAACATTCTTGGGCGCGCAATCGAAACCACTGCAGGGTCGAGATCCGCTCACCGTATCGATTCGGATTGCTGGCTCCCTCATTATATCCCTTTATCAAATTCGCGCATCGCCGTGTCTGCATGTAACCTATCTTCCGGATACCAGGAGCCGTGATGCGGAATCTTTTACGCCACCATGCAGACAGGGCCCTTAGCAGGCGGAAAGAGGGATCCCCCTGGCTGAGATCGACTGCTCCCTTATCCAGTCTCTCTGCGGCGCCAGTCCAGTCTCTTGTTGGCTTTGCAGCAACTTTCTTGCCCTTTCCTCTGACCTTGCCGCCAGATGCTGCCTTTGTGAACTTTTTAGGTGGGTCTTCTTTTGATTCTAGCCCACAGCTTCGTCTGAATCGCTCGACCTCGTCCCACATACCAGGGGGAAGATGCGATAGCATGATACCTTGTATGACCGGGTCACAAAGCCATGAATTTCGAAGAGCGTTATGCCACATCAGAAATTGAACGTGCATGCAGTGAGTGGCCACTCGAGCCTGTCGCTCCTTCTTCGATGGCCCTTTCTTGCCACCGAAGTCAGCGTAGGAGGTGGTAGGTATATGCGACAGCGTGAGCTCCAAAGCACCACCATTTGGACCTTGAGCCTGCTGAGGCGCCAATGTTGGGTAAGCAACATCCTCGAACTCAACATCGTCGTCGTCGTCTTCATCCTCGGCGCACTCCTCTTCAGTCTGCGTCCGTTTCGCCACAGGCACATCCTCGAACTCGGCGTCGGAAAGCGATGTCAAGGAACTATCGTCATCACTCAATTCGGCAAATTTCTGGAGCGCTTTGCCTTTCGCTTGCGGAGATATGGCAGTATCGAGATCGTCAAACAGAGTTGCTTTCCGCGGCGGTGCGGTGGCTGTAACCTTGGGTTTGCCCCTCTTTTTTGTGAGCTCCTCGCTTCTCTCGGGCGTGTCATCTCGCAGTCTTTTCCGGGGAACAAGCGGTGGCATCTTGTCAAATCACGTCCCAGCATTATATGGGTGAAGGCATGTCGGTTTTAAGGTTGCAGCGTCGATACTATGGGGACTATGAGCACCGTTGAGGTCGATTTGCACCTGGCGATCAGTCGTGCCGCACGTCATAGACTTCCGCGGTTGCCCAAAGACTCGCGAAAGCAAACGCGCTGGCACGTGAAGGTTCATTGATTCGGGTTAGGGTCCATCACACATGCCGACCCCCCCCC
>LKEB01000016.1:505388-521679 GCA_003795295.1 Cytospora leucostoma | reverse complement strand
TGCAAGCGCACTCTAGATGGTACGCTGTTTTGGACTGCCATATCTCTATGATTACTCGGTTGAAATTGGCGTTATATATTGGTTGGTATATCCCGAAGTATTCATTTGAGGAAAGAGTACACATGGACATGTCTATTGTCCATGTACAAAAATTGACAGACCATGGGAATGGCACCGCCCCCGCTGGAAGACCCGCAGCTTCTAGACTGTTCCAGGGGGCGATCAGGGGTCCATCATCGTGTTGGTCAGCACATGGGCAGCCTTGTCGCAACCCCATCCACCTATCTCCAATAGTCACTTCAGCCTTGGCCTCTTTGCCTTCGACCACAGCGCCACGCGTATTGGTAATTCAGCCTCTTACGTGGCCGCTTCTGCCTTCTGCCGCTCTATATCAAGGCCCGACTGCCCAATACCCCTCCCATCATCAAGATGGCAGACCGATCCTCCTCCGCTGAGGGACACGATACCTCATACGTCAAAATGACCGAAATAGAACGATCAACCGCTATCGACGCCAGCCTCGTCGGAAAGCACTGCGAATCCGAATACTGCAATCAGCTCGACTTCCTCCCCTTCTACTGCCAATCCTGCGAGAAGACCTTCTGCCTCGACCACCGAAGCGAGACAGCACACAAGTGCGCCAAGGCAGGCGCCTGGGCCGAGCGCAAGCGGCTGGCGGAGCTCGCCAGGCCCAGCGCCGGCGAGGGCAAGCAGGTGCGAGACTATGTGTCACAGAAGCCGTGCGCGGCGCAGAGCTGCAAGACAACCGTCGGCACGAGCCTAGTACCCGGGGTGCACTGCCAGGGGTGTAACCGCGACTACTGCCTGAAGCACCGGCTGAAGGAGGAACACGACTGCGACAACCTCGTGCCGCTGGGCGCGAGGCCCGGGCTGCAGGCGGCGGACAAGGCGCGCTCGGCGCTGGACAAGCTGAGATTGTGGGGCGCGGCGAAAAGGCAGGCGGCCGGGCGGGCACTTCCTAAGGCGAAGCCGACGTCTGCATCGCAACGCATCGTCGCTGTTAACAACCTCAAGAAAACGGCCAAGGGCGATGAGAAGCTGGCGCCTGAGAAGCGCGTGTATCTTTTCGTAGAGGCTGAGGCCGCAACGACGACCTCCAAGCTCTCCAAGGGGCAATTCTTCTACTCTAAGGACTGGGTCATAGGAAGGGTTTTAGATGCTGCGGCGCGGAATTTACAGATTGAGAACATCAACAACCAGTCCAGCAATGAACAGGACAAGTTGCGGGTGTTCCACGTGGAGGGCGGGCGGCTACTGGAGTTCAACGAGAAGGTTGGCTCTGCGCTCGTCTCGGGCAACACTATCGTGCTGCTTCGGGGTGTTGGACCGCCACCTGAGCTGATTGATCTTTGAGGGTCGCATGATTAGGAACAGCGAAACTGCATAGCGCCGGCGTTGATTTTGAGGCAGGAATGGGAGAGGCAATAGCATCACTTGCAGATCCCATCGCAAGGGTTACTTGCAAGATGATTGGGTAATGTTTCACCCGAGGACCACAATACATGATTGCAAATCCGTGCCTTGTTCGCATTTGTCCCACAAAATTGTATTGTTAGAGTGGACCTGTATGCATTGCACTGCCAAAAACAATAAACCTCGAAGACTAGCGTATTTGACGTTGTAGATGCCCAGCATGCTCTCTCATAATTCCTTTTCCTTAGGTGGCCTACCCAATGCCTTCTCCCTCCCCGTCGTGGGTGCCTCTCCGACGTACGAGTGGCCACCGAACGTCTCGAAGCCCTTGTGTAGGGCCCACTCAACAGCGCTCTCTACCGGCTGGTCAAACAAGGATGGCAAGAAAGGCACGACGGCCAAACCCAAGCCAATCGGGCCCCACGTCCTAACGGCCTTGTTCTTCACATCCTTCAGCGCCCTTCCGGAATATCTCACGACGCTGTGGATTGTGAAGGCTGGCAGGCCCATGGACGCGATACTCTGGAAAATAGCGCGCTGCACAACGACTGTCTTCCAGTTCTCCAGTGGGGGCACTGCCTGCGGGTGAGCGTCCGCAAGCGCCAGACTCTCTGAGCCCGTGGCATTTGCCGTGCCCTCCGCGTGCTGTAATGTTCGCGCCTTGTTTTGCCGATAGGCCTTGTAGCCTTCGTATGATACGTCTCCAGCTATGTACGCCCAACTGATACCGTATGCGCTCCTAACCAGCCAGGGGTGGGCGATGGGCCTGAATGACTCGCCAATGTCGGAAGTGTATGCTACATATCGATGCGCTGACAGCATAATCGTGCGCACTCTGGAGGCGTAAGCAGCAAACCGCAGGTTCGAATCAGTGGACTGCGGCACACTATCCATGGCGAAGGCAAATGGTCAGCCTCCCGGTCCGTCGCGCGTCGCGCATCACAGGGACGTGGGTACGAATTGACCAAGGCCCAAGGTGCGACTTACTATCCGTCCACCAACTCGTCGAAGAAGTTTTCCTCCTTCTCCGACTTCTCTACCAACTTCTGCAGCGCAGGCGGTAGCTCCCCGCGGCTGGGGGGTTTGTTCGGGTCGGTTGCGCTGGCGCTCTTGCTCTGCACCGCAGGCGTCTCCTTGGCCGGAGCCTTGGGATCTTTGTCTGAGTTGTTGCCCCACCACATCGTGAATATTGTGGAAATGTTATATGGTGTCGTATAATCCGTTAGAGGTTGCGATGGTCCACGGGAGAAGGGAGATCAGTTTGAGTCAACCGAAGTTGTGAAGGTAGGCGCTAGTGAAGGTCCCGTGATGACTGTATTTATACTTCCGGAGCTCTGGATGACGTCGTACCGACCTGGCCCGAGAAGGACCCTGGCGCCATGTGCAACTGCCAGGCTCGAGCCAGGCATTCCAAGGTGGGGAAACCGCGCTTGGTAGGTCCTCCCCACACTGTCTACCAAGATACATTAAGCTGTCGCGGCTAATCCCGGACTTCCATGCCTGAGGCATCCGCAAATTCAGTAACCGCAGGGGAGCTCGTCAATTGAGCCGCTGCGTCGTTTTCGTGCAGAACATTGATTCCGATAGCTCTCTACCCGTCAACGCCACGTACAGCCCGACCCATTGTGAAGTCCGGTCTGATTCAACTGTCAAGATGGTCCAATACTACAACCTGTTCGGCGCCAAGGTCGGCTCCCACTACGTCAGTCTCCCCGCTCCCCGGCACCGCCTTTGTTCGCGACCGACAAGAGATACCGCGATAACCGATTGACGCTGTTGATACTGACTTGGCTTCAAACAGCTCGCCATGGGTGTTCTGGGCGCTCTCTTCGGTGGTACCAGCCTTGCCTTCAGCGGCCCCAGCAAGCCCGCCACCCAGACTCCTCCCATCAACGCAGCAAGCTCCGACGAGGCCGACTTCATCAAGTACACCCTCCCGTAACCCCCGAAGCTAGGCGTGTGGGTCACTAACGTCCTCCCAGGCAATTCTTGGAGGAAGCAGATGCGGGTTCGAAGTCAACAGAGAAGCACTAGATTGCATCAGACGCGGACGCGGTCGTGGACACGGACACGGACATGGATCGAGGATTATGAAGAAGCTCTTACGCCCGGATCAACTGTACAAACATAGACGGGACGAGAATCAGAGCAATTGAACATCCCCACGTTACCGTGCGTGAGACTGCGGACCGTGATTGGAACCACGAGGAGAATATCTCTACCGTGCAAGGCCAATGCCCTCCCATCTTTTCAGCGAGCCCTGAGGGAGTGCCCCGTCTTGGAGCACATTGTTCTATTTCGAGGCGCCTTCTCCAAACACCCAGCACGCTCAGAAAAGTAACTGCGTCTTCATCGTTTTCATATGCTTTAGACACTCTTTAATGGTCTACTTCCTACCAGGTCATTGTTATCAGTCCTTATGAAGCCAGGCTGGACACCAGATGGCGAATTTCCTTGATGTGCCTGAGTCCGACTTATCTGAATCTGGAAGAGCAGTGGCAAGATGCCTAGGTGTTCCAGGGAGGTTTCGACGTTTTGCTGCATCAATGATAGCGCCAAGGGCTGGCTCCCTAGCTACTGATCAGTGTCGTTTGGTTCTAGTAAGGAGCAAGATGGCAATCGCCGTGTTGGGCTTCGATCATCTTTCTTTAAGTGTAAGGATGGTTTTGCTCAAAGGCAACCTGCAACGTCTCTCCTTAAGACGCTCCACGAGTGAAAGATGTCAACAGCATTATTTACTTAGGATAGTGCACATACAACATGCTGGTCACATGGTAGCCAAGCGTATTGCAGTTCGGATTGGAAGTCTCCGGTATAGTGTCCATGACAGTGGTCTTTCGCTCCAGGCATCTGAGGAGAAGGCATTCAACAAGAATCTACAGCCCAGGAACGTCTAGGACGGGAGGCATGCGTTGAGAAGGCAGGCATGTAACATTAGGGCAAGCAATGAGAAGGCATCAAACGAGTAGGCATGCGAAGTGGATGCACCGGCCGGGGAGTTCTAGGACAGCAACGTCTAGGACAGCGACGTCTAGGATAGCAAGTCTAGGACGGGAAGGCATCCGGCGAGAAGGCATCCGGCGAGAAGGCACAAGCGAGTAGGCATGCGGAGGGGATACACCAGCCGGGATCTTCGAGGACAACAAAGTCTAAGACGGGAAGGCATCCGGCACTGAGAAGGCATCAAGCGAGTAGGCATACGAAAGGGATGTACTAGCCGGGATCTTCGAGGACAACCACGTCTAAGATGGGAAGGCATCCGGCACTGAGAAGGCATCAAGCGAGTCGGCATACGAAAGGGATGTACTAGCCGGGATCTTCAAGGACAACAACGTCTAAGATGGGAAGGCATCCGGTACCGAGAAAGCTTCAAGCGAGTAGGCACACGAAGGGGATGCACTAGCCGGGATATTCGAGGACAGCAATGTCTAGGACTGGAAGGTACACAGCGACAAGGTACTTTGCTGGTAAAATCACAGACCCTGCCGTCGTCACCCTCACACTAGCTACGCAACCCCGGTCTGAGCTTCTGTCAACCCCTCGGGATCCGCTTTCTTTCATAAATATCAACCCAGTTCACACTGCCCTCTTTCTTCACAGCAAACCTTACCAGCTACCCAACGCAAGCTGATCGATCACCTTTGATTGATCACACTCCGGTACGTACAAAGACTGATCACCCTGGACTGATCACAGCCTTCTGATCAATCAGTCCTTTAGTACCACAAAGACAAGACAAGCTTTCAAGCTCCTCTGACACTTCCGAAGCAAGTCTTTCACAATGGCTGATCTTTACTTCACCAACAAGCTGGACGAGCCCAATGGTCGTTCCGGCGAGCCTGTCAAGCTTGGTTACCCGGCCCCTCCTGGCGTTTCGGACAGGTTCTGGTACCGTCTTGCCAACGTTGCAAACACAAAGGTCTACAGAGTGGTGAAGAGAGGTGAGCACAGAGGCGAGAGTGACCAGAAGATTAGAGCTCGCAAGTACCGCAAGGCTTTGATGCGGCTCGCCCAGTGCCTCGGCGAGGCCAAGTCCGAGGCCGAGATCAAGGCCAAGAAGCAGGCTGAGGAGGAGGCCAAGAAGCAGGCCGAGGAGGAGGCCAAGAAGCAGGCCAAGAAGCAGACCAAGAAGCCGACCAAGACGCAGACCAAGAAGCAGGCCGAGGAGCAGGCCAAGAAGCAGGCCAAGAAGCAGGCCGAGCAGGAGGCCGAGCAGCTCGCATTGTACCAGACCCGTCCCAAGTAGGTTGACAGCATAAGCAAACCCACTTGTAAGGGCAAAGAGACTAACATCATATACTATCAGCCTTGGTGAGGACTTCTATGTCTGGATGTTGGAGCATGGCTTCTTGATCGACACGGCGACGTGGGAGTTCACCTGTGTCTAGACAATTTGAACCACACAATTCTCGGATTGACTGACTTACACTTCCCCACCAACAACGATGTCATCGAGGGGTCGACTCGGGGCATGAAGAGAAGTCCATAGCAGTCGGGAAGGAAAACATGGTTCATTGCATGGCACTGGAGAACAGGAATTTGTGAGGGTGGTACATGGGACGGAATGACATGGGACGGATCGATATGGGACGGATCGATATGCGACGCGGTCATGCAATGGAAGCTATGCGGAGGGGTCCAAAGATTACCAGAAGTTCCTCAACAATCCCAAAAATCCATCCCTCAATTGCTTTGATCCTTGACCTTGTGTTCCTGTTTCCTCCTTCTCATATACCTTGATCTCGAGAGACTCTAACCAGCCGGGCTTTGCTTTACGACCTATGTCCGATTGCCTCAAGAGATCCCGGGCCCTCTCTATCAGGTATTGCCTCTCCTCATCTGTCAAAGTTGGCACTTTCCTCTTCCCGGATGCCATCGCCCTCTGCCACTCACGGTAGCGTGTCCCCCTTACGTTTGGAACGGGCGCGTCAATCGAGCGCGCCGTCTCCTGCTCTACCTCTCGCGCAGGCGTCGCCTTGTCTGACTGTCTGGTGGGCGGCGCCGCCGCTGCTCCATTCGCAGCAGTGCTCCGGCGCGTAGGCTTGACCTTGAACGTCTTGCAGAAACCCTGTACGAGATTCTCGAACTCCTTGAGCTCTTCCGTGTGCTCCCCGACGCGCGACAAGACCTGCTCCATCGACTTGGACTTGGAGACGCTGAGGCGGCCGTGGCCGTCGAAGTCGTCGTGGCGGTACTTGATCTTGCCCTTCTTCGGAATTGTGAGCATCCAGACGCCTGTGCCCGTGTCCTTCAGGACCCAATGCCCCGTGACTGGTCTGAGACCGAAGTCTTCGAGCAGGCGGTTATATATATGGGCGCCATGGCTGAGGACGAGGATGAGCCTTTGCCTCAAGTCGTCAAGGGCTTTACTCCGATTGGCTGGCGGCGTCTTCTTTGGGCGTTGGGCAGAACTCTTGTCTGTGCCACTGGCACTCTGTACATAACGTCGCGGACATGCCGCTTGATGGTCGAGCACGCAAGAGGACAGTGTCTTGAGAAACTGCTTCGATGAAACTGCATTTACCCGCCGCAATGTTGACTCCATCTTGAGTCTTGTTGTGCCACCTCTCTACAACCTGATAGGTCTTATGAGTAGCGGTTCACATACAGAGCCGTGTCTTTACCCACCAATTTGGTTGCGCCCAGCGAACTTGTGGATCTTGACTCCTCCAATGACGGTTCAGAGCAAAGTTACGTCCCGTCGAATCGCGTCGCTACCGGATTATACTCAAGCTACCTAGGTATGGCTAGGCAGACCGTTGACTCGATCGGACGCGCGCGCGCGCGCATGTGTGGGTGTGATTGCAGCGGGAGTGCCCGTCTGTTCCTTTACTGCCCTTGCTGCGTGCCTATCTAGCACGTGTCTAGGTAGCTGGTAGTAGAGATGGGCTTCAAGAATTTCCCTAATCCCTGAACAATTTGGAACCCGAGTCTCCCCAGAAGGTTAGAACATCTAGAATCCGATGTTGATCCGGATCCACAAGCTGACCCAAGACCCTTGTTCACGCTGCCGGCCATTGGCCTATCCTGCTTATCTCTCCGATCTCGGGTGGATCTCATGTGTAAGCTCTTGAAAATTCACTGGCGACCGACAAGTTGGATCGAGAACGTCAGACCATCCTGTCGCACTTGTTCAATATATAGTGCCATTTTGTGTTCCTCCACCCAAAGTTTTTGTAATCCGAAGGGGGCAGCAGTATCTCGTTCGGTCAGTGTCCAAGTAATTGGCGCAGAATGGACAGGATACAAGTTGACAAGTGAAATTCATTCTTTCTGTTCCCTTCCTCTGTGTCGAGTCAACTTATCTCCTCCCTCCCTTCCTCTCTCTCTATCTTATCGCGTCTCTGGACTGTCTGCGAAAACGCGAATAGTTGAGTCCCTCTCTCGTTCCGAAAACGGGGAGGAATTGCCATGGTCGAGACAGGCAGTGGGAAGCCGGCCAATTCGGCCTCACAATTCAAGATGGCGACGATAGACACAAAGCCAGTGGCGCTGCCCAAGGCTAAAGTCGAGACGGTGGATGCAGCATTGGAACCAGAGTCGAAATGGAACACCAAGAATCTTTTCTCCCGTCTTGCGGCTGACTTTGCGAGCGCTGCTTCCGCGGCCTCCCTCGTCGCACCGCTGATCTCCATCATCGACCGGTACGTCTTCCTGTCCTCGTGGAAGTCAACGACCGAAGCCTTGGGTCCATGTATGTCTGTATGCTAAACATCCAACAGATCCATCATGGAGAACGCCTCCGGCCGTGCCACACTCGGCGCCTCCGTGAAGAACTCCCTCCGACAGCTCCTTCTCCGACCACACACCATGATGTTCTCCCGGCCCGTGGCCCTGATCTTCATGACCTACGGCGGCACCTACCTCACCGCCAACTTCCTCGACACCGCGACGTCCACCGCCCAGAACAAGCCCGCGACGCTCGTGACCTCGGGCACGGCAAAGTTCGCCTCCTCCTCCGCCGCCAACATCGGCATGGGCATATACAAGGACCAGGTCTACGCGCGGCTCTTCGGCCCCGTGGGCAAGGCCGTCCGGTCCGTCCCCGCGTCCAGCTACGCCCTCTTCACCCTCCGCGACTGCATGACCATCTACGCGAGCTTCAACGTGCCCACCATGCTGGGGCCCCAGGTCGGCAGCATGATGTCCGAGGAGCTGAGGAAGCGCATCAGCGGCCAGACCTTCCTGCAGTTCGCCGCCCCGGCCGTCGTGCAGATCATCTCCACGCCCGTGCACCTGCTGGGCCTGGACCTGTACAACCGGCCGCGGTGCCCCAAGACCGCGGTGCCCACCATGGCGGAGAGGTGTGCGCAGGTCTACAAGAACTGGGGGATCAGCGTCGCGGCGAGGCTGTGCCGCATCATACCTGCGTACGGCGTCGGTGGGGTTGTGAACTCGAAGGTCCGCCGCAACCTGATGGAGAGGCTCTCCTAGGCAGCGAGGGACGTGCGGGCTTCGGAAGGCTTGGAAACGACACTTTGGATGTAGATTCTACCAGGGCTTGTGGATTTATGGAGCAAGGCGTACGGTTTCTGGAATGGCGTTGCGGTTTGGCTTATTCTGTCGATACCCGACCCGTGGACAACCTCCCATCTACAGTACATGGGATCTGTACGAGTATAGACCACTAGACGATAGATTTGACGATAGACACGGACGTAGCAGGGCTCTCGCGGGATCCTTGCAATATGTATGATCTCCAAAAGTTACGATTTTTGACCTGTATTGTCTATCTCTATGTTGTGATTACAGCATGTGGCTATATGAACCCGCTTTCCCTTAATGCTTTGTAGATCTTGGCTTGTGCCTCCTGCGCCTCGGTCTTGCTCCGCTGTCGGCCTTCGCCGGTGTCGATGTAGTTCTCCCAGAACTTGAGACCTTCGATACCCTCCTCACGACAGAGCGCCCCGCGCTCCTCGGCCATTTCCAGTTCCTCCTCAGCCACCCCGATGCTCCAGCCGAACCTCTCGGCGGCTTCGCGGGCAGTCACACCGCGGCCGAACTCCTGCCAATCCCATGGTACCTCCTTCTCCGGTGGTATCTCGTGCAGATCTCTCAACCAGGCCAGGATCGTCCTGATAGTCGACTCGTCTGTCCGGTCCATGCTCTGTACCACCATGACACCACTCTTGAAGGTACGCAGCCGCACCGGGAGTTTTAGGATCTCCCACAGCCGAGCTGCCTTCTCAAAATCCATGGGACTCACCAGCTCCACCCCGCCGCGAGCTCGGTTGAACATGGCCCACAGGTCTACCAAGCTGATGATGCCACCGGCCTTCCTGAGCACACCTCTTGCGTCATCGGTGAGGAATTCGGCCAGGTTCCTTGCCAGTTCGGAGAGGTAGAGTGACTCGTTACTGCCACCGCCACCGACGATGTCCTTGGTCGTCACCAGACCAAGCTGGCTCGCCGACTCAGCCAGCAGCGCGTTGGCTTCTGACGAACCAGGGCCTCCGTTGGTCGACCTCGAGAAGCTCTCGGCCAAGGCGACGATCTCCTTGGCCGACGCCATCAAAGCCTCCAGATCCTCGAACGCCGTGCCGATTACCAGTTCGTTATTCTTCTGCACCGCCAGTCCCCGCTGTTCCAAGCCAGCAATACCGACCGTCTTCTTCCTCACCTGTTCCCTGGTGGTTGCAGTCGCATCGACAGCGAGTGGGTTCTGGTTGGGAACAGGAGGTGCGCCCTGGAGGAGCCACTTGCGCTGTGTGATCGCGCCCTTCAGCCGCTCGTACAGGATCTTGTCGCCGCCCCTACGGAAGGATATCTTGACGCTCTCTTGGTTCCCCATTCCAGGTAGAGCGCCATAGCTCAGTATGGGACCAGGTGAATCCGTCCTGTCTGGAGTCTGGGCTGGCTGGACCGGCTGGCTCAGCTCCGGAGGAACATTATGTGAGATCAGCGGCCCACCGCACATCTCGCACGATAGCAGAGAGGGATGGTTGAGGAAGGTACACCGGGGACACTGGAACGAGGCGTCCGGATCAGACGTCTTCGGAGGGCTGGCTCGTGCTGACGGTGGTTCGCTTCCAGCACTCCCTGACTGGCCCCGCGGCCGCACTGGCAGAGGTGATGACACTGCCTGCCTACTCGTAGCATTATTGATGGTCGCCTTCAAGACGTGAGTCAGCGCAGGCTTGATCCCACAGGCCAGGCATGGTGGCAAAGGAGTGAGGGCGTTTGCCGTCGCAGGGTCGAAATTTGAGGGGACCGGGTTCGAAAAGCTGCATATGGTACACACCCATGTCGCCGCGCTGGCAGGCGATGAGTCGACGGGTGCAGGTCGCAATGGACTGGATATTCGAGGGGCTGGAGACGAGTTGTTGGTAATCCTGGGAGAGCCACTCCCGGCTTCCGCCGCTGGCAACCTCGACTGGAGCGAGGAGCGCTTATTCGGTTTGGGTATGACAGTAACTTTGGGCGAAGACTTGAGGAAGCCGGCCTGTATCGCAGCAACTTAGCAGGCTTGCCTTCCAGCACCGTCACAATGGCTCTGTCTTACGTAGTATTCATAGCGCTCTATGTCCTTGAGATCCAGGGCCACAGAGTTCTTTCTGGGATCGGCTTTATCTACGTAGCAGATGCGATGAGAGGTCAAGTACACCTGTCCATCTTGCTGGTTTGGCAACTTGTACTTTCTGCAGAGAAAATGGGCATCAGTGCTTGCACCACAACAGAGAAACGATCACAAGCTATATCAAAGGATCAAGTGCAGGGCAAGGCGAAGTGGTCAAAGACGATGATGGCGATGAAGCAGATGGGATCAACTAACCCCTCGTACAGCCCCACGTTATCTTGGACAAACAGAAGCACTTCATCTGGGAGATAGGCTGGCCGGAGGGCGGTTGTGAGGTCGAGCTGCTTTAGAAACATTCGTCATGTCTGTTCTGGGGAAGAGCCCCAAGAGTGAAAGGAGGGGGACGGTATAAAGGCAGATAAAGTCAAAGCCGTGTGTACCTCGAGGAGCTACCTACTACGTGAGTATGGTAGTGACTACTCTGTTCAGTGATGTCAGTGTTGTTACCTGATGCATATAGCCGGTCTAGTGCCTAAACGAGGGCCGTCTTTAGTGCACCACTTAGTGTATGATTTAGTGCTGGCTTTATGTAAGCACCCACTAGCGTTTTCACTGTCCACGGGAACCTAAATTCCATAAGCCCCCGTCACTTGCACCCCAATGTCGAGCGCCCGCTTCTTACCCGACAACCTCGAGCCATCTTCATTTCGCCGCAATCGACAACCTTCGTCGCCCTCGACATACAACGCGGCATACCCTCTACCAAAGAAGAGACTGATCTTCATAGTTGAACTGACTCCCTTCTGACCTTCTATTCTTCCTTCCACTCGTGCGCTGTCAGAAATGTCCACCAATATGATGGGCTGGGCCGCCGTGGCCGGGCAAGCAGCAGCAGCAGCACCGCCTCCGCCTGGAGCCTATTCTTATCCCAACCGTAAGTCAACTTCAATACTAGAAGCGTCTTCTCCAAGCATTGCTAACTCTTCTCCCAAACAGCTGCATACACTCAGGTTCAAGTTCGCCAGAACTTCAGTCAGCCGTATCCCGTCCCTCCACCAGTATATCCAGGGGTTCCTGTTCCACCATCTCCGTATGGTGCTTCTCAGTTGCCTCCTCCGCCCCCAGCTAATCAACCCGAACCGGCCAAGAAGAAGATCGAGTGGCCCCTGTCCGTCCGCCAATATGTCCAACGATCATTCATTCCCGCCAACCTCGACCCGTCCGTTCCTCGGTCCGATATGGAGACCAAGTTGAAGGAGGTCATCTCCCGCGCCAGTGACTCAGGCCAGCTGCTCACAATCGACTGGGACAACATGCCATTGCCCCAACAACTGATCAGAGGAGAGCGAGCTAGATTGCTTGAAGCGCAGAAGTCTGGTCCAAGCAGCAGCCCGGGTTCCAGCAAGAAGCGCAAATCTTTTGATGTGGATCATGACGATAGCAGCAATCCGGCCAATGCCGCCCCATGGCAACGCAATCCGCTAGAGTACCGTGTTAGTTATGCGGAGAATGATAGGCGAAAGATCATGGACGAGCCCCTGGCCAAGAGTAGTAAGTTCACAAAGGCCAACGAGAAGCGACAGAAGCGTAATGAGCGGGTCCAAGCACCGTCGCCTTCGCCCGAGCCCCCAGCTGGTCCAGTAGTCGGAATCTGTCAGAAGTTGGAGAAGTCATATCTCCGCTTGACTGCGCCGCCCAAGCCTGAGGTTGTCCGCCCCGAGTCTGTACTGCGGCAGACTCTGGATCTTTTGAAGAAGAAATGGCGGAAGGAGAGGAACTACTCTTACATTTGCGATCAGTTCAAGTCCATGCGTCAGGACCTTACCGTGCAGCGTATCAAGAACGATTTGACCGTTGAGGTGTATGAGATCCACGCCCGAATCGCCTTGGAGATGGCGGACCTTGGTGAGTATAATCAGTGCCAGACCCAGCTTATGGCGCTTTACAAGCTGGGTCTGAAGGGCCATCCCGATGAATTCAAGGCGTACCGTATTTTGTATTTCATCCACACCGCCAACCGCTCAGCCTTGAATGACGCCTTGGCGGATCTAACCACAGCAGAGAAGTCGGAGCCAGCCATCAAACATGCCCTGGACGTCCGTTCGGCCTTAGCTTTGGGCAACTACCACCGTTTCTTCCAGCTTTACATCGACCCATCCAACATCAAGATGGGTGCATATCTCATGGACATGTTTGTCGGTCGCGAACGCCTCGCTGCACTGTGCAACATATGCAAAGCGTGAGTATCTTCCCCCACTCCCCAACACCACAGGGATATAGCGAACAAATGCTAATACTGCCCTCTGCCCACAGTTATAAGCCAGATGTGAAGCTCCGTTTTATTACTGAGGAACTCGGTTTCGACGGCGACAGCGACGCCTACCAATTCCTTATCGACCAAGATGGCCAGGAGCTCCTGGAAGAGCGCAACTCTGAGTACTACTTTTTGACCGGCAAGGCCAAGGCGCACTTCGAGGGCGCAAAAGTAAAAGCCTTCGGCCGCGTTGACATCAAAGGCCAGATCTGATATCTGGCTTCATTCTTCATGCTCTATTTCATTTCCCTTATATTTTTCTTTACACCAGCGGCTGTGGTGCCTCGAACGCAGCCTACGCTTCCCCGTATCGCATTGCAATCCATCTTCGCACTGGCGTGTCGATTCATTGCTACGTTCCTTGCCGGTCCTGATCAAGTCTCGGACGAGCATCCAACGTGCACAGCTCTCAAGACTACAACCAGCACGTGGCTGGGCACGGATGTGCCAACATACTTGAGGAGCACAAGTCTCAGTGTGCAGTGCAGCGTCGTGACTTGGCTGCGAAGGTCGCCATGATTTTACGGCCTATTTTTCTGACTCCGAATTCCAGCTTCCTAATTAACGATGAATGATGGCTCCCGCTACTGAGGTGGACTCGCGGATGGCATGACTGTACATGGATGGTGAAGGCCAGTGATGGTGGTTTGGGAAACCCTCGGGACATCGCGCCGACTCCTCGATCATGTATGGTCTCGTGTTATGTCGGGACGCGTTGTCGCTTTCGAGGGGTGGCGTTTTGTTTACTCAGCGATCTTTCGGGCGGTCATATTGGTTTGAAATACCATCTGACTCTTCCGTTAGCAGCATATGGCTAGTAGACTCGGACGGCAACAATGGGACCCTGGGATTGCTGGCGGACAGCTGGAGGCGTTGAGGATGTTGTGTAGGGTAACCGCACTATTTGACTGACCAAAAGACACATTATTTCCTGGACTGAACGTGACTGGAGGGTGTACATGAAGCAGGCCAGTCACTGATGGCCGAAGATCTACTGAGATATGGCTTGTATGTTGGGTACCTACCTACTATATACAAAAAAGGTAGGTCGATATGCCCGTGGCCTGATTACCCTACAACCCCTTGATCCGACGGACCCCTGAACCCGTGACCCCGGGTAACCCAACGACCTGCTGGATTAATAACTGCTTACGTAATGATCTCTAGCAATCGAGTTTGGCGTTGCCGATCCTCCTTATGATCCCCGAACCCCGCAAGTTCGCACTTGCTTAGCAGAGACAATTGCCTCTTTAAGCAACACATCCAGCATCCACCCTTCATCGTAAATTGCATGAATTGCATCTTTCAAACACGCGCCGTCCCAAAAAACCCCCCGAAAGCGAATTGATACATGGACTAAGGGGTAACCAAAAAAAAACCGGGACCACGATTCAATCTTATCAGCATCCCGCCCACGACGGCCCGATAAATCATGGCGGCCGCGACGGCCACGACGGCCACGGCCTCGTCGTCGTCCGTCGCCAATGGCATGGACAATAATAACACGTCCTTCACCGCCAACAACAGCAACAACAGCAACCCCGTCAATAGCAACGGCAGTGGCACCCCGCAAAAGGAGCGACACTCCCTCTCCCTCGACCAGCGGAGGGCACTGCGACGATGGGCCAATTCGCAGACCGTGCGGCCCTCCCACAAGGCGTGCATCGAGTGGTTCACGTCGCAGTACGGCCAGACCATCAGCCAGTCGACCGTGTCGCACTCGCTGTCGCCCAAGTACGCGCGGCTGGACGGCGACCCGCAGCTCTCCGGCTCGCGCCTGCGCTTCGGCAACTGGCCCGACGTCGAGAAGCTGGTGCTCATGTGGCACCACGGCATGGTCAACAGCGGGCGGCAGCCGACCAACGAGGAGCTCGCCGACAAGGCAAAGTCCATCTTCCACCAGCTGCCCCGGTACAAGGACGAGCCGCCGCCCGAGTTCAGCCCGGGCTGGATCCACCGCTTCAAGAAGCGCTACGGCCTGCTCATCCGCCGCCAGCGCCGCCACGGCACCGCGCCCCCGCCCCAGGACGACATCCACTACCTCGTCGACACGGTGCCCAGGTTCATGGGCGTCACCCCCGACACGAGCCCCACCTCCATCCGCGAGTCCATCCACAGGATCGTCGGCATCGAGCCCTCGCTGGCCACGTGCGCCCGCGTGAGGGACGAGGTCGTCAGGAGGCTGGAGAACCCGCACCTCAACCACAACGGGCAGCCGAACCACGGCGGGGCCGCCGCCGCCGACGCCGGCGTTGGCGGCGGCAGCAGCGACCCGGACGATGGCATAGGCAGCGGCAGCCACCACCACGCCTCATCATCATCAGCCGCCGCCGCCGCCGCGGCGCCACCACCCGCCGCGGCTACTGCCCACTCGGGCGACTCGTACGGCGAGGAGGACCCGGAGCTGATACTCCAGAACGCGCTGCACGCGCTGCAGCAGGAGGAGGCCGACGCCGAGGCGGAGGCCGCGGCCATACGGGAGGAGCGCGAGAGGTCCGAGAGGGGCCTGCCGCCGCTCGGGGCCCTGGGGGTCGTCAGCGCCAGCCAGTCATACGCGCAGCAGGCCGCCGGGGCGGCGCTGGCGACGCCCGTCAGGAACGGCGTCGCCGGCGTCGTCGGTAGCGGTGGTAGCAGTGGCCAGCATCAGCACCAGCACCAGCACCAGCAGCATCAGCACACAGGGGGCAGTAGCAGTAGCGGCGGTGGTGCCAACAATACAAGCAATAACAACAACAGCAACAATGGCGGCGGCAGCAGCAGCAGCAGCAACGGCGATTACAAACCCAACAGCGTCGTCCTCGCGCAGCCGCAACAGCACCATCAGGGGCAGCAGCAGCAGGGTCAGCAGCAGCACCCGCGGTACTCGGTCGTCGGCGAGGACCTCAACCTGACGCCCATCCCGTCCAGCGTGCCCATCTCGAGCACCGACCGGCCCATGCGCTGCCCCTTCTGCATCAACCAGCGGATGCTGCGGACCATCAGGGAGGCGGTGGAGCACATGTCCACGCACGTCGTTGTCTGAAACA
>LKEB01000016.1:475212-505360 GCA_003795295.1 Cytospora leucostoma | reverse complement strand
ATTGGGGGACGAGGAGGAGGCACGGATTTGTTTTTTCCACTCCTTTTTTCCTTCTTCTTTTTTTTTCTGTTTGATTGTCTTGTTTTCTGGCGTGGCATGCGTGGCGTGGCGCGACCTTGGAGTTCTGGAGTGCTTGCTGTCCTGTTGGGTTTCTATCCTCTTTCGAATCATCCCCTCCAGGGCGGAATGGGTTCTGGCGTTTATTTGGGTTTCGCTTCCTTTGTCGTTGATAATCTCGAGACCTGCACTGTGAGAGAGCAAGGGAAGGAAGGTGGAGCAAGGACGGGAGGGGATGAAGCAATGGAGTTTCGAACTCATCACCGTACGGACGTGTTTTGCCCATAGGGCAGGACGGGACATATAGGCTTGGTCGGTCATGGGTGATACCATGAATGTGTTTGAATCATATATATAGTTCGTTGTCCCGTTGTACATACATATTGCTTTTCCGCCTTGTGTTATACGCAAGGCGGAACGCGGTTATCTTTGCTTAAAACTATGCTATGTCTCTCCCGAGGGTGGACGATATACAATACCGAAGTTCGATTCAGTGAGCAAGTACATCCACTACATCCAATACGACTTGGCCTTGCAGCGCGACATCATTCAATCATTTCGGAATGGATCAGGAACATCATATAACTTTGAATCAACTCTCATCATTCCGATCTCTCATCACTTCCCAATGACGATGCACTGTTCATGGCCCCCCCCTCCTGGCTCGGCCAACATCTATTTCACCCAATCGTACCTCTTCACCGGTATGACGAGCATCTTCCTATACCACACAGCTCACACCAACCCGTGGCGTCAACAATAAAGCACAGACATAACCCCGGCTTTGTTCCCGTATACTTCACCCCACCCCTCGACGCCAGCCCATGGACTTATGCCGGTCTGCTGCCCGTCCTCGACCTCGCATCAGAAATGGCTCGATCAACGTAAAGAATAGAAGAATTGGGTAATGATAAGACAAAAGAAATGAAAAGCCAAGAACCCGATAACCCTAGATATCTCTGATAGAAGGTAATAAGACCGTTAACGCCATAGCTTTTCCACCGGAGGAAAGCCCTCATATAGACATGGTCCATCATCATGAGTTGCTTGCGCTTCGTCAAGGCCAGGTGACAGACTTTATATGGAAAGGGGGAAAGAAGACATTTGTTGACAGTAACTTTTCGCAAGGAAACAAGGGTGGTATCTGCCGATCGAGTAGTGAACGTTGGTTGCACTGAGGAGCTGTGGCCCCAGCTACTAAGCAATATCCTTGTCGGGTGTCTGGTACAGACGGGTTTCTCAGATTTATTGTTTAGCTCCTTGGACCATGTTTGAATAGAAATTCGAGCCTGCGATGCAAGCAGATAGTAATAAACGCCGATAGGACGTTATGGTTTGATGCGAAGATGCAGCCAGCTAGGTGAGGCAGGCCCTGGGTATCCAAATGAAAGGTGCCTGTAAAGCAACTCAGACATGCTCCACATACAGAAGCAGCTTCTCGTTGCGCTCCAAGGCAGTGTCGAGATCATTGTTGCTGACCATAGGAAGCTTGTCTTGACTCCTCTCGTCTTTGTAAGATATGTCGATAGTCTCGCCTGCGGGGACCTTGAGCCGGTCACGGATCTTCTCGTAAAGGTCGCGGTACTGGATGTCCGTCGGTACGCGGATGGCGATGAGATCGCCGTTGTAGCTCAACTTGACCTTCATTGCCGCCGTCTGGTTCAACCCGGGGCCCGGTGACGTTTGTGATACTGACGATGTCTGACGAGGCATACCGTTGGCTCCCCGATGACCCGGTGCGGCAGGAGATCCGTACCCATTGCTGTTGATCCTGTCTATTGACGACTGTTGCGATAACCCAGTCGGTGGCGTACCCTGGCCCTGTGAAGAACGATGAGAGGCGCCCGAAAGTCGGTATTCATCACCTTCAGTGGGTGCGTCGATCTCGTAGTCCCCTTCCCTCGGCGCGAAGAACTGTTTGACCAGGTTACACCTTGATATGTATGGTGGCTGCTCCAGGAGGTTCTTCACGTAAGCGTCCAAGTTGTGGAGTCGGCCTTCCGTGATCGCGTCTGTCACGTAGTTCACGGGACCTGGCATATATGGCAAAGAGCGTTTTTGGGTGCCAGTGTTTCCTGCTTCGGCCGGGAACTCCGTGAGCAAGGCGATCTGGAAGTCGTAGAAATCTTCGTAATATCGAGAAAGCTCCCAATGTCGCCCGTCCTCCAGCGCAGCTTCAATGACGAACCAGTATTTGTCTTCGGCAAAACAGTAGCGGGGGATGCGAGCAGATATAGGAGCGTATAATTGCGAGCCTGGGCTTGGGACTTGGGGGGCTGCTTGGGGTTGTTGGCTCTGGGTGTTTCGCTGGGAATTGTACCCGGGCTGTTCTCGAGTTGTTAGCGGAGCTGGCCACGAGGGAAGGGTAAACAGATCATTGCTTACACTGTTCTGGAGCTGCTGGCTCGTACGACCACCACCCTGCTGAAGACTCATACGTTCCATGCCTTGTTCAAGAGCTTGTTGTGGGTTCTTCCCATCGGGTCCACCGTCGAACTTGCCCAAGGTTATACTACTGTTCTTGTAATCCGCCGCCATCTTCTTCCACTCCTCAACCCTTGGGATCCCTGCCCTCTTGATGGCATCCTGAGGATTTGGGACTGGTGTGTTGGAGGCCATGTCGCGGATCTCAATGAACGAGACCGGTATGAGTCCTGGACCGCCCAGCCTCCCTATCGGCTTCGCTACGAACCACTCCGGGTTTGATTGCGCAATGACGATGATGGCCTCACCGGCTTTGGCCTCGAGCTCGTCGGCTCTCTCGGCCTGGAAATCGTACATAACTATGCCGTAGACCATAGCTCCTGACTTAGTGGACATTTTTGAGTTCCGCTGGCTCACTGCAGGGGTCGGCGTTACGCTTGAGGCAGATGTTTCGGCGTATCCAGAGTCGTGATCGGGGTTCTTGGTGGTGGTGGGCGAGGTTCGGCTCGTGTCTGAGTTCGCACTGTCACGTTCTGTGCGGCCGAGGGCCTTGAAGTAGCTCACGGGCACGAGACCGCGGGCGTCGGGTAGGGCTGGATTGCAGGCTTCGTACCAATCGCTGTCGTTCTCTCGGCCTATAACATGGAAGAAGTCGCCACGCGAAAAGCTGAGTTCTTGGCTAGTTCGGGCATCGTAGTCGTAGAGGGCTCGAATGACCTGCGGGTTTTTGTCTCGGGCGTCAGCGGATACCTTGAATGCAGGGGGCAGATGGCGGCACTGGGGCAAAGCGGGGGTGTCTGGATAGGTGACTCGGTGACTCGATTGCCGCCCATCGCCAAATGACAAGGGCGAGATATGGGGGGCCAAGACATTTGTTTGTGAGGATGACGAGTGATGGGAGATTTCCAAGGTGGGTTTGCGCAGCCTACATACCTTTTTCGGTGGAACTATTGCGACGGCGGACTTTGGGGCGATTGAGATTGGTGGTTTCGAATCCCTCTCTGTCCCCTTGATGGACCGACGAAGAGCCTTGAAGACGCGCATAACGTCAGTTTGTTTGTTCAATGACAGCGACATCTGTGTAACAGCGGGCGTGGGTGCTTGGGTTCATTCGATCCCTCTGCATTCCAGCAGTGGAGGCATGAGCGCAAGGATGCTCGGTGAGGGGCGCTGCGACTGTAAAGAAGCGGCATCAAAAGCAAATGTGAATGGCTTTATGACCTATCGGCGCACGGTGAATCTGGTGATGCAACGAGAACGACCCGAAAGGAGGGGGGCGCTGGGGGGGGGGTTATGGGGCACACGCAGGGCATGTCTGCATGTCTGGTGGACATACCTTCATCGTGTCGCCGTAGCTCTTGCCTTGCTCCGGGGCGGATCCAGATCCAAGCGGTAGTAGTGATTGCGGTTGCGGTTGCAGTTGCGGTTGCAGTTACTCAAGGGTGACCTTCTTTGAACCTCTTCGCCTTCTCCTCTGCTCCTTCCTCCTTTCTTCGGGGAGGACCAGTTCCTCAGCCAATGATCGCAGAGATACTAATCCGAGGTTACGCCAGGTCTGCTCAGACGCTCTTGCCGTCGGAAACCCGTGTGAATCAGTGCGACGGGAATGTTTGAGGTAGCACCAGCGGCGTAAGGATCCAACAAGATGCAGGTTGACAGCGTGATGGCCGCTACAGAGAGTGAAAGGAGTTCTAATGATCGTGGGAGCACTTCGTGTCCAGGATACTACAGGTCCAGGGAGAAGAGACGGATGTCGTGATAATGGTTAAGTGCACAAATGCCTTCGTGATTGGGGCGCAAGTCGAGATATCCAGTGAAGGTGATCCAGTGAAGGTATCCAGGGCAAGTGAATGTGAATGTGAATGGAGGGAATGTCGTCACTCCAGTAGAAGAGTCATGCAAGAAAGACGAGACCCGGACTGTTGATACGTCTGTTTTCTAGATGTGGAAACGACCGAGAGAACAACGGTTTCGTGGAGGGGGGGGGGGGAAGCGGTTCGTTTCGCTAGGACGGTTTTGTAATGAAAGAAGTTGAGAAATGGGAAAAAAAGCCACGACGTTCGGGTCTGGTCCCTTCGAAAAAAGCGTTGAACGTTTGGAATCTAAAGCCAAGCCTTTCCCTTCCTGTATTGCGTTTTTCTTTATCAAACCGGTCAGGTCAACCTAGCAAGCCTGGCGGCATGGGAAGCGGAAGCGGAAAGCGGATGATGGCAAGGCGATCCCTTCTTCAGCTCCTCTTTGTCCGCGGCTGTTTTTGCCGCTAGTCTGAAGCACCCACTGAAATCCGCTGTTGGCCCGTGCTATCAATCAGTGTGTCCCTCTAGCCGTTGAGTGATCCGTGGTGTGAAAGAGACGAGGCAGACGAGGCAAGCCGACACGAGGTAGGAGGGGAGGGGGTGTTGAAGAAGGGGGGGGGGCGGCGGCAATGGGGGCAGATGGGGGCCGGAGCAGGCAAGTCAAATGTGTCGCGCGTCCCTCGAAGGCGTGATGAGTGGACCGGAACAGGGTATGTATGTAATTGTAAATTATGTCGTCGACGTGCGATTAATGCCGAGTGACAGGATGGAGCAAGCCTATGGAGTAACTGAGTAATTGACAGACAGTATGAAGAGAAGCAGAGCAGAGAGCAGAATAGAGAGCAGAATAGAGAGCAGAATAGAGCAGAATACTGCAAAGCGAAGCAGAGCAGAGCGGAAAGGGGTGCAACAAGATCAACAAGCAAAAGGGAAGAGATTAGCGCCCGTTTTTGTGTTTGAGTGTGTGCGAGAGTACGAGAGTGTGTGAGTGCTCTTGCTGAGGCCTGCAGATGGATGGATCGATGGATGGATGGATGGGCTTGTCTCCCGGCTTCCTTCAACCTAGCATTTTCCATGCGATCAGCGGAGAGGTCAGTGGGTTAGTTACATAGTTGCAAGGGCCGCTGCGCCAACGTGTGTGGAGGCGAGGGAGGGAGGAGGATGGAGGGGGGCCACACCTACCCCGAGCGTGCATTGAATGAGCCATTGGAAGGGCGCTCTCTTTTTTTTCCCTTTTCCTTTTTTCTTTTTTTGCACTCTACTTTCTTTCTCCCTCTCCCCTCGATGGGAGACCTCGGCAGTGACAAGGATTAACTGACATAGGTTACAAAGCTAGATACTGCACGGAGTAGACAGGGGATGGGGTGGGTGGACCTATGTATCTACATATGTACTTGAATACCTACCCACGTTCTTTTTCGTCAGAAGCACCACCAAAAAGAAATACTCCGGCATGATGTCTCCATACTCCATCCGATCAGTGTCCAGTCTTGGTCCTTGTACGCCTCAGAGCCCACCTGGGCATCGATGGTCGGTACCTGATAGGGTGCCATTACCACTACCACCCTGGGAGTCCGTGACCCAATCCTCATCTTTCCCGAGGGACGAGCGCGATGAGCTGCGACCATGGCGGCCCAGCTATATACTACCATATAATAATACACCATGAAAGAGGACATGACATCCCATAATATCCAACATCTCAAACGAGACTCTTGTGGATTATCTCCTCATCCGTCATCATCCATCATCATCCTCGAAGCCGCCGGCATTCAACTTCAATCACGGTCACGGCCGTGCCCGGCCCACTTTCTCCCTTCAACTTTGGTCCCGCGCTTTACTACTATACTATCCAGTAGACAAAATCCAGCATCGTGTGGATCTCTGGTGTTTTGTTTTGTTTGGAGTGGCAGACCTTGGAGCTAAATCATCAGCAGCAGCCCACCTCACTGCCTTCCTTTGTTACTATTTCAGGCATCTCGAAGGGGCCGCGGCGCACGGCGGCCCATATATACATACAAACTTGCATATGTATGCGTATGTCTATGGTGGGCCACACTGACGCAGACCAGACAGGACCAATGATACCCAGCAGCTGCAACGGGCAGAGAGCCGAGAGAAATGCCATTCTGGAACTGACGGCCCCTGTTCTAATGAGGCCATCCGGATTGAGACCAAGAAAAACTTCCGTCGAGGGTCTCCATCTCGTGAACCTAATCAGCTCAGCGGAATAACATGAACCCGCAAGTGTCGCTGCCAAGCTCGAAACTTCCATTTGCGACCTCTTGGACCGAGTCCTGGTGTGTTCCTGAGCGGCACCGGCGGCAAGGAGTGGAGGATGCGTGTCGCCGATCATCTCAACGGCCTGTGCAGTGCATGACTGGTACACGGGAAAGCAATTACGGATTTGAGATCTTCAGTTGTATCCGCACCGACATACCTACAGTACAGTACATCACCAGATTACGACTACCTACCTAGGTACATACGACACATACCCTTTGGGTGGCCCATCGAAAATCAATTGGACTTTCGGGGCAGCCCCCGTCAGTCGCAATGAGCCGCAGCGGCTGCGTAAATGGGGGATCCATCCAGGCTGTCCTGCATCATGCGGGGGCGAGGGGATCACATAGGTACCTAAGTATACCTTTTAAGTGGCTCACCATGTGGTAACCAGGTAATCAGGTGTCCTTCCGAAGCCTCGGGCACTCTAACTTGGCCTTTCCTGGACTCCTCAGAAAGGATTTCAAGGGTAATTGACTCTTCAAGCTTAGCTCCTGACTTCCCATGCAGAGGAGAAGGAGGAGATGTGGGATCAAGCCGTGGCAACCCAAGATCTTCGACTAGGTAGTTTGTCCGATTTCCCGGGCATCTCGACAGGGGAACCTGACAGCCTGACACCTCCTCATCATCATCACCAGCAGGACTCCGCAAGCACGTCAACCCCGTATGTACGTACGTACATACATACAGCACGGGCCCAAGGCCTGCAGCTGAGATGCAGGTCCGCAACGAGGGGCCACCGCGCGGCAACCTGCATATGTTCCGTATGACGGCGTCAATGATGCCGGATACGAAAAAGAAAGAAAGAAAAAATCAAAGTCGAGAAATGAGAAGAGGAGGAAAGAGGGCTTCGTTGCGAAACAGAAGGATGCGGGGTCGTTGTTCGCACTCGTTGGTTTCTTTCGGCCACTATCGATCTCCGGGGCTCAACCAAGAAAACCCGACCAGAGGACCGGCATTTTCATCTTCATTTCCAATGGCCTCACCACGCAGGCACGAAAGCATCCTCTCCCATCTCCCCGGGCCCAGGGGCCTGGTCCAACAGAGGCGCACACGGCCCGATCATTCGCAGGACCTTAAGCGCTGCTAGGGCAACTCCCCGATCCGCGCACGCGTCTCGCTTTCTCGGCTTAGGCCAAGCCTTCAAATCAGCTTCTTTCTTTGGGGTCCTCTCCGATGGTTCTGGGGGTCTGTGGGTGTGGGCAAATGTGGGTGGCATTTCGATTATCGTTCCACTGCTCTCCCACACGTAACCTGCAGGAGAATATGCCAGGAATACGATCTCGATGGTCGCGTGGGGCTAAGCTGCCCCCTTCATTGTGACAGCCATGCTGCCGGTGCCACGAAAATTGTCGCCCCGCCGTCTCGGACCTGCAGCTTGCAGGAGCTGAGGGACGAGGGGGACACAATTTCTACGGTACCGCTACGCTGCCGACCATCCAATGGCACGGTCGGAAGCAATTTGTCGAGCTGTCCGTCATATACCTGTCCGCCCTGCCATCCATCCTCTGATGATCCCCGTCGCCATGCTGCATGCCATGCATGGAATTCTTCCTCGTCATCTCACAGGGCGGGACACAGGGTTTTTCTCGATGAATGTCTCAGGTAGATTGAGGCCGGCCGGCCCCATCAGGACCCCCTCCCCGGCGAGGACCCAGTTGGGATGCGACTTCCTGTGCCCGATGGGGCCGAGACAGTTCCGGGCCGGGGGCACAGGCCCCACGTTAGCTTCTTTTGTTTCCTTCTCCTTCTTCTCCGCTTTGCTTCCCGTTATTCTTTCTGTGGCTTCCTATCTCCGGACGACATCGACGACGACATCGTGGAGCCTGAAGCACCTTTTGAGCAATAAGCTCGAGCTCTCTCGGGATTCGGGTCCGGCGAGCTGGGACCTGTGACCATTGATATCATGAAACTGCTACGCCTTTTCTTCACCATTGCAGCACATGTGAATATGTTACCCTTGCGCATAACGGGAGCTGGCTTCCTTCCTCGTGATAGGCGCTAGAAAGTTTAGGCGTGGCAGTATCGTCAGTCGCAGACCAGATCTACGCCATCCCGTGCATCTCTGAAACTTTGTCAGGCATGCAGGAAGAAGGGGGCGGCCCCTAAGACCCCGAAACAGTTGTCGCTTACTTGGGGACCCGGTTTTTGAGGCTCTGCTCGATATGGGGATGTGGCGTGGAAGGTTCTCAGCCTCTTCTTACTGTATAGGCCAGATAGGTAAACCTTGTACGGGAGTACCTCGTTCTGTCCTTTTCCCGTGAGAATACTACTGGGTCATAACCGGGTCTGCATTATGTAGAGGCCGTGATTTGGGAGGCCTGGATGCTATTCTGCATAAGGTATTGCCGTAAGGGGCGACGACCATCTGGGCCTTTGTTCTTTACCTCTTCCCTCATTTCCCTCACCCTCTCTATACCCCTTTCTGAATCCCTATCGCAGGACTTTCTTTCGCTGGCCTCTGTAGTAGGTAAGGACCGTGATTTGGGAGGTCTAGGTGCCATTCTGGGATCGTTGAGAAGTGAAGAAGATGAGGGCATGGTAACAACGTATTGATGCCATGTCATATTCTTCCCGATACCATGTGCGTCTCGCGCTATACGCGCAAATACGCCGAAGTGTGCACCGGATGCTCAGTGCAACGACTTGACGTCCGACCAAAGTTGCCTCGCCAATCGTCCTCGACTGTGCAGCTCCAACGCGATTCAACCTAGGGCGGAGATGTTTAGCATGTATGCCGGCCACCAAGAGGAAGTTCCTCGAAGATTTCACATACCTCTGGAGCAGATATTCAAGGCCATCAAGGAATATCAAGCCACCAACTCCTTTCCTGGGTATGTAGGCCAACCAACAAAACGCATGTTGGCACCTCGGTACTGCCTTAGAGAGGACACCCGCACCCAAACCACACCGCAAGAACAACAAGAACGACACACAACCACCCCACCCATTCAACTACCACCACCACCACCACCATGGGTACCAGCAGCAAGCAGCGCGCCAGCCACGGCCATCCCCCCGCGCGTCTTGTCCTCCACCGCCCGCCAGTCGCCCGCGAGGGCGGCCTCCCAGAGGCTCCTGAGCGCCGCGCGCCTCGCCCCCGGCATGAGCTCGGCGAGGGAGAAGTCCCAGTCCGGGTAGAGGAGGCGGTGCAGGTCCGGCGGCAGCAGGTCCGGCATGGCGGGGTCGACGGGGTGGGGCGCGGCGCGGCGGACGAGGTCCGGGAGGATGGACGAGAGGTAGGTCTTGGGGCTGCATGCCGCCTGTGGTTTTGTCGTTGTCACGTCCTGGTTAGCTGAATATCTCCTGGACCTTTGTTCTGCTGGTCTCTTTGGGGAAGAAGAGGGGGGTTTGGCAGGCAGGGGTGTATATGCCTCTACATAGTAAGTAAGGCACGTACGTACCTCATCGAAGTCCTCAAAGTCCTTCCCCGGGAACACGCCCATATCCACAGCCCGCCCGCACGCGAACATCAGACCCATGTGCACCGCCAGGGCCCTGATGCCGCGCTGGATCTCCCCCAGGCGCGCCGCGCCGTCCCCCATCGCCTGGTCGTAGTAGTCCCCCGGGTACCTGTCCCTCCTGCGGTGGAGCTCGCGGATGTGCTCGGCGAGGGGCGCCCGGGCGCCGCGGAGCTCGCGGGCGGCCCTCGCCGCGAGCGCGTCCTCGAGGGCGCCGAACCCGGCCCTGAAGGCCCTGAACCCCGCGTAGGAGGCGCGCTTGGATCCCACGGCCGCCTCCAGCTCGCCGGCGAGGCCCCGGAGGCTCTCGGTCATCTTGGCGTCGCTCCGGTGGCGCGTCTCGACCACGCCCTCCAGGCGGGGCGGGAAGGTGGGCGTCATGACGCGGTGGACGTAGTCCATGAGCTCGGCCCGGTCGAGGTTCGGGGCGGTCGTTGCTGCTGTTGTGTCGTCGCTGCTGCTGCTGCCGCCGGCCCGCGCTGCTGGGAAGTCGTCTCGCCGTGTTATGAGTGCGGGCATCGCGGGCTGCATGGCGTTGGTGCGGTGGGTGTCGCGACCTTGGAGGAGGCGGATGTGGACTGAGTTGAGGACGCCGTAGGGGTGATCATCGTCGGTGATTGTTGTTGTTGTCGCAGTATGATGGTTCGCTTGACCGTTACCATCGGGTCGCGCGAGCGCGTCGAGATCATATGGGATGCTAATGTGGTCGAGGCCAGGGTGAGGCAATGTGGGAGACTTGGGAGAGGTGGAGGGTGGAGAACTCGATTGATACGCCATCTTTACGAAAGCTGCTGGGACGACTTGTTGTGGTTGACGGGGATAGATCGTCGTCGTGCCAATCGAGAAGCGTGGCTAAATGCAAGGACGTGTAGCAGGTGGTGCATTTCCGACTTTGCAGCTGCTGAAGTGAATGTTCGTGAGGCGACGAGGTTGGTGATGGTTACTCAACGTTGTATGTACCTGCCGAAGCGGCAGGTGAGCTGCGCCAACGAAAGCTGCGGCGAGGCCGGGAAACCCTAGAGAGTGACTTAGGCTCCAGACAAGTACAGGCGTGTAGACTCCTCTATGAAGTTGCGATAATGCAATCAAGCCCTTTTCAGACTATACAGAGTCGAAAACTCCTCTTGAGCCTTACGAAGGAGCCTCCTTCCAAGCCAGACACATTCGAGATACTTGGGAAGATAACGATAATTACAGGTTATGTCGCTCTATGAAGCAGGTACAAATACAATCCAGCTTGATAAAGTGCTTTGACTACAAAGGTGGAAGCTGGATATGACTTACCAGAAGCAAGCAGCCCAAGCACCTAAGCAGTAACGGGCCCAACTGTCACACGCTCCCTCCGCTGTCTATCCTTGGCCTGCTCCACAGCCGCCAGCTGCCTCTCTACCTTGCGCTTGTTTGTTCGCAGGTCCGCAAAACGTCCCCTGGCGCCGTGTTTTACTTTGGTGATCATATCCGTCGCCTTACCCTTTGTGATGTCGTCTTCCGTGAGCTTGTCGCCCTCCGGCCGTAGCTTGTTCAAGAACTTGAGTTGTGCCTCCGTCGGCGGCTTCCCACGCCATGGCTGCCGCCGAGCGATCATGTAGAGCGGGAAGATCTTCTGGGCGTACTTGTCTGCGCCATGTACCGCATCAGGGAATGTTGTTGCCTTTAATATCTCCTGTGGCGGTGCATATGGCGACTTTGACATGCCAGCAGGTAGGGCACGGATGACGAAGCCCCTCCAGATGAACGATCCATTGACCTGGACATCGTCCTTTGCTAGTCTTAAATACGTGCCAGAGCCCCCACTCAGCACGTACTTGTCGTGCCCGACCTGTACCCACGCGTACTGGCTCAGCGAGTTGATGTGCCTCTCGCCAGAAGTATCCGATATCAGGTCGAACACGGAATCGTACTCTGTGAAGGTGACCTTCTGCGGCGGGCCTTGGGGAACCTCGACCGGTGCACCATCATAGACTTGCAGATGCCTGGCGTTTTCCTCCTCCTGCCGCTCTTTGGTCTTCTTCATGTCATCAACTGACGCAGCGTCGACCAGCTCACTAGGATCAAGGCCGAACAGCGTTGGGACTGTCACGATTCCAGTCTCAAGACTTGAGACCATGTCCATCACGTGACAATTCTCCTTGGCGTGGTGCAATCTCATTCCGCGGCCGATCATCTGTACCAGAAGGTTTCGAGATCGTGTTGGCCTAGCAAGGACAACACAATCGATGTTGGGGATATCGGTGCCTTCCGTGAATACGCCACAATTCAGCAGGACAGGGAAGTCGCCCCGCTTGAAAGCATCCAGGATCTCGCCCCGCTCTCGTTTGTGTGTATCACCCGTGACGAAGCGAGCGTCGAGGCCGTACTGTCTGAACTTCTGAGTGAGGCCGGCGACGTGGGCGAGGTCCACGCAGAAGACCAGTGTCGACTTCCGGTCGCCGGCTTTCGCGAGCCAGCTCCTGACTGTGACATCGTTGACCTGCTCCGTATTGACGGCACGAGATAGGTCCGAAGTAACAAAGTCCCCACCGCCGGCTTGTTTCTTCACTTTGCTGATATCGGCTGTGGATGTGACTGTCGTGAAGATGACACCGGTGAGCCACTTCTCATCTATCATGTCGACGTAGTCCTTGTGATAAACAATCTCATCGATTGCAGTTCCAAGTTTCAGACCATCAAATCTTGAAAATGTCGCTGACACACCGACGAGGTTGGGCGAGCTTTCTCTCTTGGTTTCGAGCCCGAAGTGCTCAAGGATCTTCATGTAACCGGCGGCGACGATGTGGTGAGCCTCATCGACAAGGACCAGCTTGAACCTCTTTGGGTTGTACTTCTGGAGACGATCATCCCTCTGGAGACTCGGTACACTGGCGACGGTGATATCTGCCACTCCACTGGCGTGAGATGAGGCCATGTCGATCTCGACCGTTTTGTCCGGATAGGCATTGGCGCAGTGTCTCGCAGCTTGCTCGACAAGTTCCCGTCGGTGTGCGAGGATCAACGTCTGGGTTGCCCCTTTTGACGGAGGCTCGACATATTGGATGAGTTGTGTGAAGATGACCTTGTCACTTGGTGAGCCAAGTTTCAAGATACATAGCAAATGATAAAGACGTTGGAAGCAGTTGGACAATGAAGTAGCACCGCATGCAAGATAGCGGAAAGAAAGGACCCAGAGAAAGCGAATGCGAGAATGAATGAGACACTCACAGTTTTACCTCCTCCGGTTGCCAGAGATATACCCAGCCTCTTATGTCCATTCTTGATGGCAGACACAACAGACTGAATGCATTCGAGTTGATAATCCCGAAGTTGCACCTGTTGAGTGGCATATGTTCTCAGACAACCGTATGATGTCTCAGGGCGACGGACAACATATCGTTGGGCACCAAAAGCTGTCCCCCGCGGCCTTGAGATAACGAGATTTCTGGTGCAAAACCTCAAACCTCTCAAAATGGGATGCAACATGGCGGTGTCAGCCTTGCGAGTTGGTGGACGTCGGAAAAACGCAGCGAGGCTGACGACATCGTTAACGGTTCCCCGAATGGTTGCGTGGGGGGTCCGGGGGTCTCAACGCACCTAAATACGGTACGCTAGCACTTCAGGTACCAGTGTGGGTCTTGCTAAACCCTCCAGACATTTCAATGTTGTGCTGAACAACCCTTGAAACCCTGGCCTGAAAGAGTCCGTGCGCAGCAATTACTGTGTATGAGCACCAACACCAAAACCACCACAAACAATGGAGATGGAGTCGCGCGTTCAACATGTCTTCCGATGGTCATGTAAGCGACCGCAGTCGCAGCGTTGTGGATGAGAGCGATGAGGTGGAGACAGAAGCAGAGGGAAATGCCCATCGAGATATCACCCATCGTCGACAAGAGGATCTGACACAGAGCTCATCCAACGTCGACGAGGAAAGCTCAAATGAGATTGAGAAAGATGGGGATGTGACCGACCACAGCCACCAGGCCGGCGCGAGAACCGATGGTGTCGAAACGGCGCAATACGCAGTACCGGAGGATAAGGTCATGGCCGGATCCGACGTTGACGAAGGCGACAAATCAGAAGGAGACGCCTCAGACGATGGACAGCATCTATCTCCAGACCAGGAACCACCTTCACACCAAGCGCCTTCCGAAGACAGCGAACTCTCACCCAACGAAGCTGAAATCAGCACTGCGTCCGAGGCTGAGTCGGTAGAAGGCTTGATGTCGATTGATGACGCGGGGAAAAGGTCGAAAGTTTCTCGGAAGCGAAAGTCGCCAACGGAAGAAGTAGATCCCAGCCCCGCAGAAGGACCTGCAGAACTACGACCCCTGAAGAAGGCCAAGGGCCCCCTCAACCGTGCCTACCTGGACCTCCTGAACGAGGACATCGAGCACGCAGCTGCACAGTATGTCCCATGGGACCAGGACCCCCACCGCCAGAGGACAGGCATGCCGGCATCCCAAATTGGCATGACAGCCTGGACACCGTTGGAAAAGGAGCGGTTCTTCGAGGCTCTCGGCCGACTTGGCCGAGATGATGCGGTGGGTATCGCCCGTCGGATCCGAACGAAGGGCGAGATGGAGGTCAGACAGTACATGAAACTACTCCAAGACGCAATAGCATTACGAAGGCAACAGAACGAGCTCGATCCACTCGAGCTCGCCGACTTTCCGGCCGCGATCGAGCTGAGCCACGAGTGTTGTCAAGCCCTGGAAGAGGCGGCGGACGGCATCGCCCTGAGACAGGAGCACTCGGAGCAGACGATCGAATGGAAAAAGCACGGCGAGGACTGGCTAGTGACGCAGGAGATTGGCAAAGAACACGGGGAAAACGGGCAGGAAGGTAACCCGTCAGACCCTGCGGAGTTCCTCAACGTACCGGACTGCTTGAAGCTGTCGGGGCGCTTATTTATGAATGGCCCGTCAGAGGAGGCGAATTGGCAATCGGTCGAAGGAGTGCCTCCCTCAATTCGGCGTACTACACTCGAGGATTTGCATTCCCTAGCAGTCACCTTGACGAGGCGTCTCGTGGCAGCATCGATCTTTATGGCAACCTCACGCATACGAGCTGAACGCGGTTACAAACCAGATCAGCGAAAGATCCTGCGCGAAAAAGATATTCATGCCGCAGCTGTGTCACTAGGCTTGGGAACAGAGACACGGTCCTTCTTGGCCCGGTGCCCTAGACGCTTGGGTCTGCATGTCTACGAAAAACCACCTAAGGCTACAGCAGACGACGCCGAAGGAGCCAGTGAGCTAATGGCCTACGACGATGTCGAGGCTGTGCTGGATCCGAGTGGACACAGAAACTTGGGCCGAATCAGAGGCGAAATGGAGCGCATCAAATTGTCTTCAGATGACGACCCAATGTCGTCCGCCTCCCAAACGGAGAGCGATGCCGGATCGGATATGGAAAGGTCAGGAAGCGGTGCATCAGACGAAGCCGACAGCGAAGACGACGAAGACGAGGACATCAAAGCCGAAGCAGACGAGATCATCTTCTACTCGGCCGTTGGTCAGCCGCAGACAAAGAGAGACCGCCAGGCGCTCTTCCGTAGAATAAAGGCGGAGAGGGAGCAGGAGATATTTGCAGAAGCCGTTGACGCGCAGTCGACATACCAGGAGGAGAGTCAATTATGGGGTTTGCTGGGACAGTCACCGCCAGAGCCTCTGGCCGATCCGGGGTCGCCCCCGTCTGGACGCAGACTGAAGACCTCGGTGGACGCTGCATACTCCGTGGGCAAGGATTGGAGGGCCAAGACGAAGGTCATAAGCCAGTGGGAATCTCAATATCAATTGCATGGATGAGAGATTAGTAAACGGCAGGATACAGCGAGCAAATTTCGGGTATAATGGTTGCCTTCGTTTATCTTGCTGCCTATCGTATACCGACAGTTTGGACACATAGATACTTCAGTACTCAGATAAAGACACATGTCATGCAACAGTAAAGTGATAGCAATGAACACATGACCGCAACATTGCCCAGGTGTGATGAATGTTGAGAGATAGACCCATAGGGTTGTCCATATTCTGGCGGTTTCAATAAGGGGTCACCCTGCAGTTACATGATGGGTTAGGGTATATGGGCGCGCACGAACCCTTCAAAGTCTACCGAGGTGCTCAATGACGCAGTAACCGCGATGACACTGGCATAGCCTCCCTGACCCCTGGAGTAGAGCGGGTCACTGATCGTCAAACGATACTTGGCAAGTTAGGCGAGTTACAGCACTGTCACATGTGCAAGTGGCCAACACGGGTTACAGTGACTACACGAGTTCCCGCTCTTCCATCGTTCTTTGTTCCAGAGATTAAGATACCCATAAACCTGGAGGAGGCTATTACCTCTCCAATTTACTTCTCGAGACTTGCCGATCATCTTCATCACCACCTTCGCCCAATAACACCCAATTGCTGTCTCAGACGTCTTTCTTCCTTTGTTCCCTCCTTTGTTGTCCTCGTGTTGACCAGTCAATACCCAAGCAGTCGGGACTCTCGAGATCTGATCCGTATAGAAGTTGCCAGATCCGTAAGCAACCGGACCATCGGGTAAACTCCGCCACGCGGCCAACACAAGTCACGGTCACAAGTCCACCCCATTCCTAACTAATCCGCATCGATCCGCCGCGGCATCCGAGCGCAACCGTGAAGCAGTTTTATCCCCTCTCATCTCGGACTAGGAACTGAATAACTACACTTTCCGACATTCCTCGAGTAAAACCCAATCCAGAGAAACTTGTCGCCTGACAATCCGCGCCTACAACCTACAAACCACCCACATAAGTACTCGAGTACATTACTACCTCGACACGCGAACTATCGATCACCTAAACCAATTTCATCACCAAAAAACAACAAACACAATGTCCCACAAACAAGACGCGCCACCAGCCTACTACGGCCAGCCCAACGCGCCCCAGCCCACCTACGCCTACCCGCCGCAGCAGCAGCAAGGGGGAGGAGCATACTACCCTCCGCAGCAGGGCGGCGGCGGTTACTACCAGCAGCAGCCCCCGATGGGCTACCAGGGCGGCGCCCCGGGGCCGTACCCGCCGCCCCAGCAGCAGCAGCAGGGCGGCTACTACGCGCCGGGGCCGGCGCCCACGGGCTACTACCAGCAAGGGCCGCAGATGCAGGACAGCCGCGCCGGCAGCTCGGGCGTCTGCGAGGGCTTCATGGCCGCGCTGTGCTGCTGCTGCTGCCTGGACATGCTGTTCTAAGGGGCCGAGGCGACGGAATCCAAGACAAGCAAGCAAGCAAGCAAGCAAGAGGACAGATTATTGAATAAGAACATGGAGCAAGAAAGGTTCATCGACATGTTTGGGGGTGCGGCGGTTCACAGAAACCGCCTTCTCCCCTCTTCTCGCCGGACCCGAGACGCGCCCGATTGGTTTAGTTCCACCGAGCCTGTCCGATGGCAGGTTTTCGGCATTGGGAAGATGGTCAATAGAGAGGAAGACTGGTGAGGGATTCGAGCGAGCCAGCCGGTCACTTAGTTCTGATCGCCCCGGCCAAACAACCATACGGACGAGCAAGCTCGATCCAATTACCATTGCAGTGTGGGAGATCGACTCCACACGCTGGCACATATCGCCGTTCTTACGATCATATCATTGCGAGGGGGAAAGACCGGTGGTGGCAGGACAGCCCATCGCCCCCCTATCCTCCCCCACCGGCGCGGTACTACCCCGAGGTCGATAGAAAGGGGTTCGACGGGTACCCCGAAGAGAATGGATAGAGGAGGAGGTCACGTTATTGTACAGTTAGAGTCTGCATTGTTGCACGGCGTTCAGGGGGGAAAGGAAAGGGAAGACTGGATTCCCGATTCTTATTGTTTTTGTAAAGTGAACACGAATTTATTCCTACTATGCCCAGGTAAAACTATGCGACGTACGTACGTGCTGTGAAGTGTTCATCGCATGCTGAAGGGCACCCACGGCTGATCCCCCGATTGACCCCCCTGCTTGTTATTTATAGGACATAAGGTGTTCGGTTTGCATATATCTCAGCCGATCCTCTAATTAGGTAGACAAAACTAGTCGACAGTAAGGTGTCTAGTGTACGTTTCAGAAACAGTAACAATAATTCACTACAATAAGCTCGGAACCAAACAGGTGCTATGCGAACGTATAGTACGTAGTGGTATCTCATTGATTTGGGCACATATTTAACTCCCCGAGAATGCTGTCCTCGGAACACTATATCTACTACGAGAAACCGATATGTGCGTTCCTTTTTGCCCCAATCTGAAAACAAGCGCCTCTCCATACCCTACCCCCAGACCGACCAGGTCCTAATGCAAAATAATAAAACGCCATTGCTGGATGCAGAGTGTAAAATGCAAAGACTGGTAAAGTAACATCACCAATTACAACTGGATGAGATCAAGCTCCGAGAAGTCCGGAGGTGACCGCCCATATACCGCACGGCATTTCGAGTCCAGCGCCGTGCCCTCGTTGCTGATCCAGATGTGCTCGCTGTACTCGTTGGTGCGCCTCACCTCGTCGTCCGATACCCCCAGGTCGTCCCGTGGGATCCATACGACGGGCCGCCTAGCCCGGATGGCAGAATGCGTGAAGGCCTTCTTGACCAGCTGGTCACGCTCCTCGGGCGTGAGGTCTTCGATTTCGTCCGCGAAGCCGCCGTACAGCGCCTCCCCTATGGCGCGTTGCGCATCGAGCTCCTTGTCGCGCCGCTGCTTCCGGTACGCCGCTGCCGTCTTGAGGTTGTCCTCCGCCCTTCCCAGGGTGGCGTGCTTGACGGTGTTACCGCTTTGCACCGCCCACGTGCCCGCGTGTTTCAGCGTCGATACCGGGTTCACAAGTTTCGAACGGAAGCTGCCTCCTCCTGAGGACATGTTTTTGCGGTGAGCTTTTGTTGCGTCCTCTTTCAGATGTGAGATAGGCGACTTGGCTGCGGTTCCGAGGTCCTGCATCTCAATTTGGTTGCTTTCATCGAAGCTCCTGGTGGTTCGGAGTGTGGTGGCCTCGTCATCATCATCGTCATCGGTAATTAACCCCAGGCGTCGATCTTGTGCCTTCTGGAATGCCCGGTCTCTTAGGATGGCCTCGTCCTCGAAAGTAATTGGCAAATAACGCGTCAACGGATCGAACTCCTTATTCAGCATGACCTGGTAGAGGACGGTGCAAACCAAGGCGATGATCATGATGATGGCCTCCGGATAGCAAGTTTTGGCTTGGATAAAGAAAAGGCCAATGAGACAGAGCTCCATAACGTACAGCCCGGTGAATGTCTGGTTGAGAGCCCTGGGGTACAGCACACCGCCCGTATCTGTCCTGAAACGGTTGACATATATCATATTGTACCGGTGGGCACACCAAAGCATGGCGAAGTTGATTATGGCAAACACCGACATGAGAGGTGCAATGACTGAAAATATCAGAGCAATGCAGGCAAAGTTGGTGTAGACCGGGAAGAAGGAGCCCCACTTGACAACGGGAAGCTTGATCTGCCGGTTGAACTTTGCTCGTGCAGTATTATCCAGGAACCGGGAGAGGATATACCATACGCCCAGTGACGCGACTTGCAACAGCGTTCCGGAGCTCACGGATGCGCCCTGCAGAACCAAGTACGAGAAAAAGTAGTTGGAAGAGTCGGGAAGGTTCGAGGCAAGAATGCTTGGTAGAGACTCGGGAGAATTGGCCAGCTGTTCGAGGGTCTTGATGGCTCCTGTCGCGATCGAGACGACTAACGTGACTTGTACAAAAAGGACTGCGGATGGTTAGTATAAGGTCTAGAAGAGGACTGCGAAGGTACACATATAGGGTGGTCGGATATGCCAGCAGGAGGTCAAGGGCACTTACAGCAAAAATAGTATGTCTGAACCCACTCCGCCTTGGACGAGCCTGTTTTGACCCCTTGGAAATCTGCGACCATATTGAGGATCAAGGGCACAAGGGCGACGAGGGCAGCAAGAATGACCTGCGGTAGCACACCCGCAGCCAGCTTGACGAAGCTGTACACACTGTCGTTCTTCGTGAGGAAGTCTAGCCAGGGGTATTCGGCGATCAACGTATCGATCGAAGAGAGCGAGGCTGAAAACGCTACAGGGAACGTCCACAAGACAATCATGCCAAAGACGAAGCCACAGCCCAGCAAAATACGGCCCCATTGCATCCACCAGCTCATGGCCATGTTGTCCCAGATGACATCGTCGGGGGATATCTCGACAACCCTCGGTGCCATTTGCTTGGGAATATGGTGGATTGTACTCTGGCAGGCCATGTGGGCCGCGACCTGGTTATTGAATTGAATGAAGGCGGAAGTCATGATGGGGAAACGCTCCGGGTGCTTTTGGTCTTCCTCAATTTCCACATTTAAACGCGCAAGCTCCTTCCTGCACCAATAGATGGTATCGACCTTCTTGTGGATGAGGGGAAGGCCGGGTAGCCAGCCAGGAGTAAAGTCGAAGAGAGGAAGTCTGTGGTGTGGGCGTTCCTTTTCCTTTAGCCACTTTTCCCATGCCGGTCCATCACCTTCCTGAGGTTCTTCATTCTGGCCGGGATTCACGAACGGAGGATACTCGAAAGTCGGCTCCTTGGCGCCCATGAATGGGATGTGATCTTTGAATTTTGCCCAAACACTTCTCTGGTCCTCGAATGGGAACTCGTTGTCCTCGGAGCCTTGCGGCACGGGTGAGGCATAGCCCCCAGATGGAGGTTTCCAGAACTGCCACCACCTGGTCCGCTCCTTGATATACATGTCATCGACATTTTCCAGCTTGCGAACAGTGTTTCCGACATCCTTTGGATGGAGTTCCTGTTGCATGGACCCCTTGGTGCTGTATTGATCCGATCGAGCTTCGCTACGTTCCGAGGCGAATGAAACCTTGGGTTTCTCGTCGTCTGCAAGTATTTGCACCCGTCGATCTGGGGCCACAGCGGACTTCTCGGGTACCCTGACCTGTGTACGCGCTGATGACGGACCAGGTTCGGGCTTAACAAATTCGAAACCACCGCGCGTATCCAACTCATCATCGACATCGTGACTAATGGCCTGGAGCCCTCCTTGGAGTCCTCCCACGAGACCTTGACGAGCCTTCTCCAACACGCTTGCGCCTTCCTTGAGTCCATGCCCGACCTTGTATAGACCACCATCCAGGACAGCCGAGGTGAAGATGTTGTGCTGACTGTGGTGGTCCTTCTCATGCTCGTGGGGTTGGATCTGGTTAGTCTCTGTGCCTTCCGCAGCCTGAACAGCATTATGTGGAACATTCTCGTGTTCACCATAGCTGATACCTCCGGAGGCCTCTGCTCTGCGCTGAGCGTCGTCATCTTCTTGCTTCTTCCGTTCATTTCGCTCGGCCTTGGTGGGCTGCTTCGTGCGGAGCTCCTTCCGCGTCCTGCGCTCTTCCTCTTCACGTTGTTTAAGCTGCTTCTTTTTGCAGTCGCGAACCAGATCGCTCTCGGCGCCCTCAAGTTGGTGGTGGATCTGGTTTCTCTTCTTGATTTTGTCGAGGAGGGCGGTGAAGTCGCGTGTTAACCAGATATTCTTAATACCTCCAGGAAACACGTCGAACAAGCCACGCAAGGCTTCTTCGCTGAGCCATTTCTCTGGGATGGAGGATACAAGGACGGTGTTGGCCGATGCCCTGAGCCGGTGCTCCGCACTTGTCAACCAGTCCTGTCGCACTTTTGTGTAGACACGCATCTCCGTGAAGATGACGACGCAGACCCAGACGATGACTAAAAGAGCCAATAGGAGATGGGCCCAGCGGCGGTCGTAGTTCTCATCCTTCACGTTGCTCCATGATAGGGTACTGAGCCCGACGACTGTGCTATTGTCGTCGTCGTCGGAGCTGGAAGTCCATAGGTCTTGACCTCGGCCGCCGACATAATTTACAGGCAGCAGTATAGGCAAGGTGACGAAAGCGATAGGGATGAAGATGACGAGGAGGGTCTTCAAGTATCTCATGAAGAAATAGGCATCGAGACCGCACTTCTTGATAACTTCCCTGTCGTCGTAGCTCATGATGGCACGTATAAGTGCCCATGGCCTAGAAGGTGGCGGATCGCTGCGAGGGCATGAGATTAGCCACGAGAGTCTCGGATGAAGTGAGAGCGCGGCATGCATAGGAAAAGCGACAGGGATAGCTACAACGGCGGGCCACTCACGTTCGCTCCCGTTCTGGGACAAGGAATGTTTTTGGTTTATAAATTCTTGCGAGTTTATTTCTCAGTAACAAGAATAACGAAACCTGAACCGCTGCAACAGCAACGGATACACCTAAGGAGGCTAGGAAAGTCTGCAAGCCCTGGCCAGCATCGGACTGGGCAGTGCCAGCGTTGGCATCGTCGTCGAGAGTACCCATGGCTACTTCGAAGGGCACGCTAGATGATCCAAGGTTCGTTTCTTATGTCCGTCTGCCGAGGCAGTGGAGATGGTAGAGGCAGAATAGCCAGAGTGTCGTCTGTCGTCAACGTCTCGATGGGCAGTCGGCTGCGTGGTCATGGACGATCAAAGTGCATGTAGTTTGCGATCAAACTCAACAAATCGGGAGTGTGTGGTGATTAGGTTGAAACCAGCATTTTGGATCCGAAGGCACCGTGGTATCAATGATGATCGGCCCCTTAGATACCTGTATCATGTTAGTCACTCGGCTTTTGCCCATTTTCAACGGCGCATCGGGTGTTCATGGTCGCGCACAAAGCCAGGGGATGGGGCTTTGTATCGTACGTACCGTGCCGTGATCAAAGTGTGGAGAAGAAAGAGAGTACCAGACTCTCGGCGTCAAACTCCTTTGATGGAAATGACAGGATTAGACTGGGGAAACAATGGGGAGCTTATTAGGCAAGTGGTATCAAGTAGGTTTGCGTACAGCGCAAGAGGAAACAGAGGGGAAGAGAGAAAAGACGTGTCTCTAGGGTCTGAGGGCCTGAGGGTCTGAGTGTCTTAGGATCTGAGGATCTGAGAGAGGAGAGGTGATGATGTCGTTGATCAAAGACGTAGGGCGACCGAGCTGCTGAAGGAGAGGAATTCAGGTTTATGCGCAGGTGCCCATTCTTGGCCCGCGACCTTGTGTCGGCAGGTCAGTCCGAATATTGTTGACAGGGCGTGACGATTGACGATTGGTGAATTAGGATTCGCGTGGCTTGCGCTGGGACTCTCTGTGACATCAGTGACAACGGAGACCCCCTGATTACAGTTAGATACAAGTGGATGCAGTTGGCTGATGGGGCCCACGGTGGTTCCAAGGTTCCAAGGGGCCAGGGCAGGCCTCTGCAGGCCGCTGCAGGCCTCTCAAAACATGCGACAGTAATCTCCTCAATGTGCACCACAGCTCCTGCTGATTGGCCGCGGCGTTAAGCGACACATTAACCTTTTCTGCCGGCCTGCGGCGCTGCTGCGCGGCAAGTACCTTGAAACAAACACATCTGGGCCAATCGTTCGAACAGATAGACGACGACATAAACCTTCCCTGTACCTAGATATGGCCAACTTGAGGCCGGTATCAGAGTCTGGCGCTCACCTGCATGACTCCAATGCCCCCCCTTCACGTGTCGAGCCAGGGCCGATGCGGAACAGAGCTGAGCAGCCCGAGTCCCGGACAGGAGTCTTACAAACAAGGCTGAAATAAGATGATGAGATGAGATGAGATAAGATGAGATCGGATGGAGATATTGATGGTGATGGTGACCCATTGCTCCCAAAGATTCTCTCTCTAGGTCCTCCAGAAGGTTCATCATCATCTGAAAGGACATGAATGGATCCACAAGTGACATCCCATCGACAGAGGCTCAACTGCCGGGCCCGATCTTACTGCCCGAGGCCGAGAGTAGCGCTCTGCCAACAAATATTATCGCTTCCTGTCGCTCCAGTTTCAGAAAGGTTATCAACAGTGTCGATTGATATGTGTGACTAAGGCCCCGTCACTTCGGAATGGCCAACTAGAGGCTGTGCGGAACGGGGAACGAACACTAGCTCACGTGACTAGTGCTAGTGTGTACAATGTTCTTGTTCCCTCCTCCAACGGCCCTTCCCGAAATAGTCAGATAGTCAGATAGTCAGATAGGTCTACCCTTGTTGGGAAGATCCAGGAAAACAAGACCTGCTGTGTCACCTGCTGTAATACACTCCCCGCAGCAGCGATGTCGGTATCGATTTCTAGCTACCGAAGAGTGGTGGAGGACCTCCTTCTCGGCATTATCTTCATCCATCCATCCATGGATTACTTCAGCCCGAAAACGCGCCCATAATGAGATGGCACCACGACCCTAGCATCCTTCGTACTAGTACCATGCTACACTAGAGTGCCGGAATGCCTCCGAATATGGGGAAAGCGGCCCACTCAACCATCCCGTTAGGCAAATTCTTTTAGGTTTTGACTGTGTCAGTCAGTCATGCCATCCCATATCGATGTTCCATTCGTTCTGGGTACCATAGTTGTATTGTATGTTATATGTTATGCTGATAACGTTTCCTCAGCTCAGGTATGCACGTCGGTCTTCACACAAAAAACAAAGACATTCCAGGCTGCCTCGCCCTCCGCTTCTCATATGCTAACTGTTCCCAGTTCTTCTTGAGCCATTCCCGTTTGTGCTCAAAATCATCTCCCTGGCACCATCTCGAGAACGGGTTCACAAACCATGGCAAACCAATTTGATCTCAGGATCGCCATTATCGGCGCCGGTAAGGCCCACTATCTCAATGATCGGCACACTTGCTAGGCTATTGGCCTTACCGTGAGCACCTTTGGGCTAACCAATTGCGAATATAGGCATGGGCGGCCTGGGATGTGCTCTTGCCCTTGCCAAGAAGGGTTTCAAAGACATCACCGTTTATGAGAATGCTTCGAATTTAGGGTTCGTGGGTGCAGGCATTCAGCTGGCCCCCAACATGAACCGGATCTTAGATCGTCTTGGATGTTGGCAGGAAATTTACGCTGAGGCCACAAATGTCAAGGAGACAAGTATAAGGCGTGAGTATGCGGTCTTTTGAAGTAAAAGGTCATCATCCTCTATGGTAAGGTGTGCTAACTTACTTTCGTGAATGCGTATAGAGGGCAGCACAGATCAGGAATTAACCCATGTCGACATGCCAGACGTCGAGGAGAAATATGGTTACCCACATTGTACCGGCCATAGGTCGTCTCTTGCCGGCGGGATTTACAACGGCTGCAAGAAGGAGACCGCTATCCAGTTCAAGTTCTCATCGCAGCTTGTCAGCTTCGACTCCTTCGAGCCGAAACCCACCTTCACCATCAGACCCCGTGATGGTGAGCCCTACAAGGTCGAGGCGGATGTTGTGCTCGCCGCCGATGGGATCAAGTCCCCGACCAGGGCCGCACTCCTCGGACACCTCGGTGAGCCTTTTGGTGAAGAGGATACAGGCCAGGCATGCTATCGGATCATGCTGGAGTGTGAGAAGATGCAGCACGACCCTGAGATGATGGCCCTGTTGGACAGCGACTGCGTGGTGCGGTGGATCGGCGAGAAGCGCCACATCATCGCGTACCCGGTCGCTAACAAGACAATCTACAACCTGTCGAGCGCGCAGCCTGACGACAACTTTGCCAAGGGCATCTCTGCCACATACACAACCAAGGGCTCTAAGCCGCAGATGTTGAAGGTGTACGAGGACTTCTGCCCCCTCGTCCAGCGCATGCTAAACCTCGTGCCCGATGGCGAGGTCTGCGAGTGGAAGCTCCGCCAGCACAAGCCACTATCGACCTGGAGCGTCGGCTCTGTCGCCCTCCTCGGCGACGCCTGCCACCCGACTTTGCCCCACCTGTCCCAGGGCGCCGCGATGGCCATCGAGGACGGCGCCGTCATCGCCGAGGTGCTGAGCCGGGTACCAGATGTCCAGCCCCTCTCAATCCACCGCGCACTCAAGACGTACGAGGCCCTGCGCAAGGAGCGCTGCACCATGCTCGTCGACATGGCCGGCTTCTCGGGCCGGCAGCTGCACCTGGGCGAGGGCAAGGCCAGGGAGGAGCGGGACCGGCTGTTCCGCGAGCACACGAAAGACAAGAAGGGCTCCGTCCCCGACAAGTGGGCGAGCCCGGACGTGCAGAAGATGATCTATGAGCATGACTGTGTGAAGGAGGCGGCGGAGAACTTCGACAGGCTCTTCAGGAGGGTGGGTGTTGATGGTGAGGCGAATGGTGTGGAGATACCAGAGGCGCTCACTGAGGCGTAAGGCTGGTCTGTTTTTTGGGCACCTGGGCACTGGTTGCCGTTCTGGACGGTGGTCTTGGATTCAACATTCTCGAGGCCATCCGTATTTTGTTCCATCTGCATATATTTACAACTGATATCTAGTAATCAATTAACTTGAACCAATTCTCGTCCATCCATGGTAGGCTTGCCGTTTGTGAGATGACCTGGCGTCATGTTGATCCCTGGAGGCCGTCGTCATCGCTGCAGCCCTACATGCCAGGAGTCTACCCAGCAGCGTCGTGACTTGGCTGCGAAGGTCACTATAATTCTACGACCCTATCTTTCTAATCTCGATGTTCAGCTATCTTAATAACGATAAATTATAGCTCCTGTTACCAGGTTAGGATCGCGGATAATACGGGGATGGTGAAGGGCCCGTAACGGTGGCGTGGGAAGCCCTCATGACGTCGGCGCCGGTGAGGCCTACTGTCTCAATCATTGGCATAATTAGTTCCTGCACTGTTAGTCTTACCGTGAGCACCTTTGGGGTGAACAACGGGAGTATAGACACGGGCGGTCTCATATATACCCTCGGCCTCGCTACAAGGGTTTCAAAGTAAACTGACAAGCATTCTGACGGTCCATGACGCCTTCCGTCAAATAGGAAGGGGCGAAAGTCAGTATTGACAGGCCAAACAATTTGTATTGTGGTGAAGCCAGTTTGTATTGTGGGTAGCAAGCTAGTCAAGGCTATGGAGCAGTGGGACCAGCAAAGCTAGGGCCTGAGGGCGTTGATGGCTGCCAACGTGGGTCGGAGTCTACGCTTTGTTGACTGGAAGCTGGCGAACTTGCTGGACTGCAGCTGCGTTCTGGTCCATCCACCTTTTTGGGTCCTTGCAAACCTCCTGTAGGAACTTCTCAAGGGGCGTGCATTCATGGATGATCTCGAACAGCTTCTTCCACACGAAGAGCGGCATCTTCTCGTCGTGTAGTCCGTGGCTCATCACCCGGGTGAACTTATGGATCGGAAAGACTGCCCAGAAGTTGGAAACGTAGTACTGCTTCCCGAAAGGAAACCAGATCTCACCGAGGTTCATCAGCTCGAGCACCCCATCCCTTGTGAAATCCTATGATATGATGTAAAAAGTCAGATGTGCCAGAATTATGAGTGTTGATTGAACCGGAGCGACTTACCTCATTGACCTCTCCCTCGTTCAAGCGCCTGGCCACCTCCCTTGCCGTATCGCTTCGCAGCTTCTTCGTAGCTTCGCGAGTTCCACGCTCAATCGGGAGTACGGGGACTACAGTGGTACTGATTTGATGCACCATGACGGCTAGGTTGATGTGCTCCTCGAAAATCCTTTTGTTGCGGGCCTTCAACTTCTCCACGGACGCATTGAAGGCTCCCAACAGCTCATCCATGGAATATGTCTTGCGGGGGTCGAGTCGGTTGTTACTGCCCGATTCCCCCGAGGACTCCTCCGCATCAAAATGGGCAACGACCCTTGCGACTACCGATTGCGGTCGGAAAAGCTGGATCGCTTCAACGAAGGCGTCCGCAGCTGAGGCGATGCTGTCATCAGGAGCGTTGCTTGCAGCAAAGCCCTTCATGTAAGCCACGATCTCGTCACGAGAGATGATTATGACTGGCTGTGTTCCGGGCGCTCCCAGGCCTTCGTCCACGAGATCTCCGTCCTTTCTCTTGTGCGCATCGGTGACTTGGCTCTGCTGCTGCAGCTCCACTACGGCTTGGTTGAGCTGCGTAGAATGGGCCTCCACATCAGCCAAGTGCTTCTCCACGCTCTCCACAGCCTTCATATCCACAGGGGATGTCTCGAAGCCTTGCTCCTTCCCAAGACGGAGTTGTTTCTGGAGCTCGTCGGTTTTGTTCGTGACCTCAGAAAAAGCAGTGTTGATCGCGGCGACGTGCTTGTCAATGGCTGGTGAGTCGTTGTTGCTGTCGGGCTGGACCGCCGCAAGGGAGTTAGGAAATCCCTTGATGATGGCCCAATCGAGCTGGTGGTCGCCGCTTGCGCCAGCGACCTTGCTGCCCGCAACAGATAGACGGATTGCAAGAGCCATCTCTTCGTTCTTTGTTCGTTGCCTTTGTTCTGGATATCTGAGAATCGTTGTCTGAGGAAGTCAAGATCGACGGTGAGGTTTCATTCGTCGAGGGCGTAGTAGATGAAGTCGTGGTAGATGAGGTTGCGTTTGGTGAGGTTGTGGTTGGGAGGTTACAAGTTATCTGGAAGTTTACGATACCAGAACACTCCAGGCAACCACCTTCAGAAGTTCAAAGTGTACACCACACAATCTTGGTGTAAACGGTTCCTGAGTTCCCAAACTTCTCGAAGCCCCCCCACTTTACCTGTTACCAACAATGGTACGCTCAAAATCAGAATAGATGATTAGTGGTAGAATAGACTGGTTCGCTGGCCCTGCTCGCGGGTGGTTCCAGCACGGACAAACGGCCAATTTCGTTCACGCCTGAGCTGCGTTTTCTGATATGATGTTCCTAGAAGTCGGTAGAAGGTGGATGATGGTGAATGGTAGCATGTTAAATGCAGGATGGTCGTTAGGAAGTCAAGCAGTTGCCCTTGCCGGGGGTTTTGGCCATTATCAAGGTATAGCCCCCCACCTAGGCCATCTAATGTCATGCCCAGGACGCAGTAGGAAAGTCACGTCACGAATTCAGGCGAGTTATGTTCTTTATGAAGAGGAATAGCTTATTTTCAAGGGTAACAAGTGATATATTCAACAGTCGCGCAGTTAGTTTAGTCCCCAGAGTCCGCTTAGAATCGACCTTGAATTATTTTCCATAATCGGTTGCTCCAGATCAACAACGGCTTCCTTGGGAAAATAAAATTAGTGGGGGAATGAGACTAGCAGAGATAAATCGATGGGGTAGTAGGAACGAACTTGTACTAGAATTGAGATGGTGGTAACCAGGTGACAGATGTGTGATGTGAAGGGTCGCAACGTCCTCTCTCGCGCCGCAAAACTGTCGCGGCCAGACGGGTGTGGTATAGGCTCTCAATTAATCGTTATTAGATCGTGTCTTTCGGGGTTGACACCAAATATTGCCTACGCGGGACAGCTTAGGAGGGTAGATGAGGTTTGGAATGTAGAGCCAGGTAGGTGGTAAGGTAAGAGAATGCGGCTAAAATGTGGTTTAACTGTGTTTTTTTGCGAGACCAAAACGGGTGAAACGAAGGTGAAGCGATTCTCGACCGTTGTTGCCTTCTGCAATGTAGAAGTTGATTAGGTTCCATTGTATGTTGCGATTGGACTGAACAGGCAACCAACAAACCGTTCGTATGCTTGTAGCGGAGATAATGGGATCAAGCATCTTTCAAAACCGATTAGCCACCTAGGCAGCATTGTTGAAGGATTCATCATTGTTTGGCGAATGAGCAGAGCAAGCAGGGACGATGAGGTGAGTCCAAGAATATTTACCTAGGTACACAATACCTAGGTACTATAGTCAGCACAATTCGCCCCAGCATCACCGGCACAATCAACAAGCGCCCCTGTGGCCCCCAGAGCCCTCTCTCGGGACGGTGAATTGTTACTTATCGTGGGAGCCAGCGTCAGTCACGCGCAAACGCAGAAGGCTACGGAGCGGAGGAGATATTACACTGCGAGGTAGTATAAATTGACCACGAAGGCACTTTATAAGAACCCAACATCTTCCTCATTCAAGACCCAAGCTCGTCAAACGATACCGGAAAGGAACACCGCCTCCGGAGATTAACTTTCATCGCCAGAACAACATTCCACCAAAGGTTACTTACTTTATATATACCCAAGAGAAACCAAGAGTAAGTTAACGTGGCCATTGATTTGATTCAGGATCGCTGATAATTTCTGGATAACAAGTTACCAGGACATTCCCTCCAAACACATCGGAAGCTTCTTCTGACCTCTTTCGTACTTACCCAAGGGTACGCAAGCCACCACTTATCATCATCACAACCTCTGGACTGCCTCCAGCTACCTACCTAGGTACCTAGGTAGTCACATACAAACTCCCC
>LKEB01000016.1:456190-475191 GCA_003795295.1 Cytospora leucostoma | reverse complement strand
CTCTCTCCAGACTTCCACCGCTCAAGAAGCTCCAAGGGTTCGACCACTTCACACTCCATGTTGCTGCGCAGCGCAGTCTCATCATCCCGAGGTCTCAATCGAACCTTAGGTATGTGCGAAAAGTTCGAGCAGATTCCCTCATTTTGTTCTTCAAAGGCTCTCCCGCACCGCAGCGAACTTCGAGTGAAGCTTGGGATACCTTGCAATATAGGTCATATCGCGCTCGCGACGCCAGCCACCTCGTCGGCGCGGCTGACGATCTCTGTGTGCATAATTTGTTCATGAGATTGTCAATTTTCCCACGAGAAACCTCCCGTCCTGATGAGTACTGCAGCACACACTTGTACACCTCAACTCATCTAACTACGCCTGAGCTTCTACACCTGTGCCTCTTCTAATATTGTACCTGCGGTAGATATCGGGCAACAACAACGCGGGTGTCGCTCACCGCACCCAAACCATGGCCGATCGCGGCCGGACCCCGAAGCCTTTGGGTGAGTAAGATCAACGTCAATCCCGATCGAAGTTACACTGCTGATACAATGTCTATCCAGCGCAACGTCGTTGAGGACCAAAACGACCTGCCCCCGGCCTCGCGCTTCGTGCATACAGAGCAGTATATCACCACATCCGCTGTGGGAAGGATCATGAAAAGGAGTACCACGAGCGGTTGCACAGTCTCTTGAAAGACACCAACACACCAAGTACTGCTCGATTGATACCCGACCTGCCAACGATCCATCCCGACAGCGGGAAACCCAGGCAGTACCTCATGCTGGTCGACACCACCGCTATCCAAGAGATTGCACACCTCCTCCAACGAACTGGAGACCAGTGCAAGGTATTGTTCCCTGGGGTGGAGGTTCAAGACCAGCACTCGAAGGCGATCCCAATGCCCCGCAACCTCGAATAGATGAGGAGCACATCCGGCTCGCAGTTGACGAGGAGTTTCACATGAAACACGACACGCTTGAATTGTCTTTCTGGGCTTTGCGCGACCGAAATTATTGTTTGTATCGTGTGGTTGACCAACCGAACATCGAACGCATGAGTAACATACCCGATAACCTCTTAGAATCGTATGTAAGTGCGAGCAATTTCCATCTGATTGATTTAGCGAAGGAGAACATAGATTAGCTCCGCCCACCGCCCTCCGAACTTAGCAGCATCGACGGCCTCACGATATCGCTTGAGTGTTCAGCTATCCGCGTTACAGTCGCGGACGGGTTATAGATACCATCAACACGACTCTTTCGGCATAACTATCCCTAAGGACCTAACTACCCATAGTGCATGACTCCTATACGCACTTATATTCCTGACCCAACGGTCGACGAGAACGGCAAGCGTATAAATACGGATATTTTCACCAAGACGTTTATGAACGGGAAGAGCGATATCCCTATCCGGGTTAAGGTCAATGAGGCGAACAAGATATATAAGGCCCAGGCCAATGAATTGCAGAAGATATCGGCGCCTATAACTTGGCCAGTGAATGATCGCCCTTCCCAGGCGAGCATTGATCTCTTTGATGACCCGATCACGATGGAGTTACGCCCGACTCGCCCGCTCCGCGAGAATTTGCTATTCTTGGATCAACTTCACCGAGGCGTGCATACCAATAGACGATCTCCAGAGTATATATACACGACTTTCCAAGGACGAGCATCGGGGCATCGGGCAGCTTCTGGATGATCCGAGGGATCTGCATATGATCCACGGTATATCAGGAACAGGCAAGACAGAACTACTTATTGACATCGCCGCCTTCAGTATTGCCATTCCCGCGCCGTTGATGAGGAACAACGGACCCACGCGGTAATCCACGCGCAAACAGCAAGCACCGGTCGAGGAGCAACGAACCCACCTGGTCTTGTATGTCACAAACAACAACAATGCCACAGATGATGCAGTCCTCCACGTTCGGCCTTGATCTTGTGAGCGATCATCGAGACAATTCTCACCCCAAGACACCAGCGGGTGATGCTGAATCTGGGATAGGCCCCTCTCGACATATTATCTCCAAGAGAAAGCCGACTGTCTCTTCGATCACCTCCTCTCCTCCTACATCCTACATCCTACCCAACCCTGAGCCATACCCAACCAACACTGGTATCGGGTGTCGGATTCGGATAAGGCCGAACCTCTCCCTGACAATAGTTCGGTTGAGAAGTCCCGTATCTCGGAACGAGAACAACTCAGCCGCCGAGTGTAGTAAGTACTCACCTTCCGTCAAGGGCGCAAGGCTGCGGCGTCACCACCCAGACAGACGTTGACGAGGTCAGAGAAATTCGTACTAAACCCTTTGGTATGACAGAACCCGTGAGGATGTAAGCCGTCCCAAGTTTGCGGATACCAAAGGCTTATGCAACAAGACTGTCCCTCACAATCTCAAGCCTTTGTTCGGTCGACTTGATTACCATCCCCATATCATTTGCCGTCATGTCCTGCACCTACTGACGGACAACCTAAGATTTGGTAAGATGACTTGGATACCTTCCTGTCTACCTTGTTGTCGGCCTCTACTAACCTACATGTGGCACGAGACCGAGAAACCAACGGAGTCTGGATGATATGAAAAGCCACCCGAGCACTGGACTCTTACTACCCGAGTTGATTCCGAGGGTACTGAATTGTATTTTCTCAACTTGATGATGCCAATGCTGAGATGGGGAAAACACACAACAACATAGGTGGAACCATTGCTGAGATGAGAGAACGGACATAACGAGATAGATGAAATCAATGCCGACATGGGAGAACGGAGAGAATGAACAAAACGAAAAAGATGAAACGTACCCTTGAGCGTCCACTGTATCTTCCGCACGCGCGATGCATTCGCTGACACTCTTCAGCTCACTCCTGACCAGCTTCCTATTCTTTCGGATGGTCTTATTGTGTGTGGCATAATTCCTCTGCCTGACAGCGACATCGACCATATCCAGATGGTCTGAAATGGATGTCGACAATTACTGTCAGATGTTGGCATATTGGGGCTTTTCCCACCAAGGGGCCTGATGCATGATCGTGACGAGAGCACCGGTGCCACGCCAGGACGACCAGGAGAGCCTGGGGCAAGATGTACATACATTCAGTGCGAGTGGGTTGAGAAGAGCATCTTGAAGGGGCTCATCGTGGAAGGTGTGGGAACAAGCAATGTTGGGAGATGTTCGACAATGAGCAGATAACAAGAGGAGAGAGGATATGTCGATTTGATTTGAGATATGGATGGGAGATGAAAGAGGATTTTTTTGAAGGGTGCCTGGAGAGTTTGGCCGGGTCATATGTGTCAACAATGTCAACAATGTCAGCTTTGCCCTGAAGAGGAAGTCACGAACAATTCCAACTCCCAGCCAACTTCGATTACCGTCGACACAGCACCTTTGCTCTCGAATCACGGAAGAGGCGACTTCCATCCACAGCGCAGGCTCGATTGGCCTTAAATACCTAGGTACATTGATGGGTCGTCGGGTATTCAGGAGTTATCTTGCTAGGCATAACAATCGTTGCCGTGCGAAAGAACATCGGGCTTTCCCCGCTCAGGGGGGCCACTACCCTGCGGCCTCATCCAGGTGTCCCAAGCCAACCTTGGCAATTCTCACCATCACGGCTATTAGCGGTGCCCCTTCCCTTCCCTTCCTGAACGCATTGTTGATGACCCGGCAAGGCGGGTACGAGATGCTTGGATGAATGACACACGCTTCACTTCCGTCCAGGTCCTGATCAACATGTGCTTCCTTGGTAGCCATCTGGGTACGCATTGTTGTTGACATGCACTCTCCACTGTGTATTCCTTTCGAAAAAAGGGGCCTGCAAGCGCCATTATTTGCAAGCATGGTTCATCAACATGATGTAAAGTGTGACCCTCACAGAGGCCCTTTTGCTGCGAGCCTTGGAGATGATACCGCCGAGATATCGGTGCATACGATTGACTACCTCGTCGGGGGTTCGAGGGTCGTGTTCGTATTTTGACTGTATGCTGCCGTACTACGCAATAGCTGCGTTGACTTCGTGTGTGCCCGCCTTGTTTCGATGATTCTCGGTGAGTTAGGAGGTGAAGTACGGTGGTGCCTGACAAGTCACTCACTTGATAGTGGACCTGCGGAATTAGTCCGCGAAGGGTTGCTTGAATTACGGATCTCGTCGGCCGCTCGGTAGACCACTATCGTCCGTGGTGAGTCTTGGGCGCCCTTGCCATCCTCATGATACAGGATACTATCCACGAGTCTTTATTGCGCCGACTCCTTTCTTCGTATTCCTTCTGAACGGTTCCGGCTCATCTTCGATGTAAGAGTCTCCTCCCAAGAGATATCCCATAAGCCATTCGTCCCTTCCGATGCCTATAATCTTGATATAACTCTCAAAAAGCACATTTCCAATCACACCTAAGCTCCCCGACTTCGATGTTCGTAATGGAACCTCGCAAGATACGAGATCCTCCGTCAGTCTTTTGACAAACGAGCTCGAGCCTTTGCATCGCCCCAACCCGAAAAACCTTCCTTGCGCAACAACTCGTCTGCATATTCCATGACACCCAGGAGATCGACATCCGAGATATCGCCAACAAGTGATCGAATTCGTCTGGGCGCTCCGTTTCATCCTCATCCGTCTCTTCAGTGTCACCCAATGATCTTGATGGTGCCTTATCCTCAGACCCGGTATGGCGTCGAGTAGCTGCGAAGGCGTGATTCCGTAGGAAGTTGGGCGTATTTGGAATTCGTAAACGCTTTATGGAAGTCTTAGCGTATTATAGTAGTGCATGGGAACAGGACGTCGAGAGATTCCTCGACCGTAGGACAGGCGCCTTCTATAATTGTGCTCGATAACCTCCGCATATGGTCCGCAAGGCAGGGCTAGGAAAGAGATTTCGGTGATCCGAGGTCAGTCGAAGGTAGGAGGGCAGAAGGCAGGAGGATAGAGGGTAGAAGGGCAGGAGGTAGAAGAGTAAAAGCTAGTAGGGCAGAAGATAACAGGGTAGAAGGTTAGATAGTAAGAGGGTGGAAGATAAAGCGTGAAACGTAGCAGAGGCAGCGAATAGGGTATGGGGAAGGGAGGAGGGAGGAGTCTTAGCTCATCCGACTGCTATTTCAGTAGACGGTAGAGAGGCCGAGCATATCGATGACCTGAGCAGTATTCGACCGTGGGCATGACGATGCATGACCCCTGCGGTGTTGGCGGAGGTTGTATCACAGCGTGGACACGTTGCCGTGGACACGGTAGCCCGGTCGCCAACAACTCAGCAGCAGGCGGGGAGGGGGGATTACGGGACCGGGGGGTGCTCGACCCTTTTTGGAAACGGAAGCAGCGCATCATGACTGCCTTCGAGTCTATTATATCCTATTACATATAAACAAAAGAGGGTATTCTTGAGAATAATCCAAGCAAAATACGTGCCTCAGCAGCGTTTTCGCTATCCACATCAAAGAAAACAACCTCAAAATGCGAGACCCCTTTTCTTTCTCTCTTCCACCACCTTCCTAGACGCTCTCCTCGGTGGTCCTTCCACCCCTCTCCTTCTCCAGGACACCCTCCCCGGACCCGCTTCCGGAGCCGTTGGTCGGCAGCGCGGGGTTGAACTGGCCCTGCTCCTCCGAAAGCTCCTCGAGGGTCTTCCTCTTGGTTTCTGGGACCAGCAGCGTCGAGAAGACGCCGCACAGCATGAACAGGGCGAAGATCTCCAGGACGTGGTCGAGCCACGGGCTGGCGTGGGCCTTGGTGGCGCCACGGGTGCGCAGGGGGGCAATAGCACCCTGGCCGATGATGGAGCCGATCTTTCCGGCGGCGGCGGAGATGCCGTGGGAGGTGGATCGATAACGCGTCGGGAAGACCTCTCCGGGGATGATGAAGGTGGTTGCATTGGGACCGAAGTTGAAGAAGAACTGCGCCACGACGTAGATCCCCAATAGGCCATTCTCGCCAAGTTTGTTATAGGCGAAACCCATTGCGATGAAGAGGACGGTGAGGATGATGAAACCACCGAGCTGGATGGGCTTACGGCCGATGGTATCAACTGTCGCGACTGTGACCCAGTAGCCAGGAACGGCACCGGCAAGGACGATGATCAGGTTGCCAATGGCCGTGTTGTAGAGAACTTCGTAGGTGTTCTTGGCGTTAGACGACGAGTAGCCGATAGCGGACAGGATAGTAGCGTTGTTTAGTGAGAGACCATAGTAAGCGACATCAAGGAAGAACCAGGACAGGGAGGTGCTGCGAGGAGTCAGTTTGGTGTGTCATAGACTAGTGATGAAGGTGGAAGACAATGATAGTTTCTTACCCTGCCAACAGCAACCCGTTCTTGGGGATGCGATAGTGACGCATGAAGTCCTTGAAGCTGGCCTTTGGGATCTGCAGCGACTCGCCTGCGGCTTTCTGGGCGGCCAAGCGGTTCACCTCATCGACAGTAGCTTCGCCTCTCTTTCCGCTGATATAGAACTTTACATCCTCGTCGGCCCTCTCCACATCCCTCTTAACATCGAATGTATAACGAGGGGTCCTACAAAATTTGTGCCATCAGTCTATATCCCGTCAAGAGGCCAAAAGCTAGTGTAGCAACTTACTCAGGGATCGTCAAACGATAGTAGAGCGCAATGCAGCCCGGCACAGCACCGAAACCGATCAGGGTGCGCCACATCTTGTCGACCGCAACGGCGCAGCCATCAACGCAGTTGGCTGGCTTGGACGAAGTCTCCAGGGACTGTTTGAATCCAAGGGTGACGAAGAGCATGATGAAGGCGGCGCAGAGCTGACCTAGCCCCTGCATGGCGAACACTGATCCCATCATGGCTCCTCGCCACTTGGTCGTCGCAAACTCGGAGGTGATGATAGACGAAAGGGGGTAGTCACCACCGATACCGATGCCCATTATAACACGCCAGAAGATGATGATACCGACGATATTGACAGAGGGAGAGCTGCTACTGAGGGCCTGCGCGAGAGTCGCGAAGATGATGACCATCAACTCCAGACCGTACATCTTCTTACGACCGACCTACAGAAGGTGGACATCAGTATGATTCCAGACTTGGGTGTAGTCTTTGATGTGCGGCGACATGATCGAGAACAGCCCATGATTGGGTACTTACAATATCAGCCAGAAGACCGAAGCCGAACTGCCCGATAACAGTACCAGCGCTCGTGGCCAACTTGATGGCGGTATCGGAGCTCGTGGGCATAGTCCCCACGCCAGGGTAGTAGACAATGCCCAGCATGGTCGTAAGGAGAGACGCGGCGAAGATATCATACGAGTCCGTGAAGAAGCCGACACCAGCCACGAGGATGGCCCTCACATGGTACCAGCCGAAAGGAGCCTTGTCAATCTCGGCCAGGGCCAGACGACGTCGCTCATTAGGATCTTGAATGTGGGCAAAGTCATTGTGGAAGTTGTGGTAAGCAGCATTCCCGCCCGATGTTTTGTTGGCAGGGGAAGGGGCGGCTTGTGACTGCTGGGGCTCGGCCATGATGGGCGGTGGTGTGGTCGAGGTCGGCGTCTTGTGTAATTCAAGAAAAGATCTGCCCCGGCAAGGACTGAGCGCGAGGTAAGATGCAGGAGGAAAGTGTTCGGTCCACGATATGTCACCGTGGGTAAACGGTTTGTGCGCGCAATGAAAAAGAGAAAAGCAACCACGAGGTGCTGACTGCAGGTTGGGGAGAAGGTTCGTGGTCTAATATGTAAGATATAGGTCCCAAGTCCAAGGGTATGTATCTTGTATCTAGGTACCCTCACGCAATCAGGAAGGTGTTCCGGGCCAGCCCATTCCTAGGTGGAAACGGCGTGGAGGAGGATACCACGGCACGCATCTCTCAGGGACTACGGATGGGTCCATCCTCTCGGAACACCCTAGCCCAGGATGAGCTTGTACGTACTCATATGGGGCACTGTTCCGTGTGTGCCTGGTGATTGGCAAGGAGCCAGGCTTGTATACCTTTTCAGCTTGCAGGTGAACAACTAGATAATTCTCTTTGGTATGTAACTGCCTGTTCTGCTATGGGTCCGCATGTGTGTGGGATGTAGCTGAATCGATATTTGATGCAGTCAGTGTGCAATGTAACATCTTCAAACGAGACACGAGGCAGCATGAGGAAGCAGGTCTCCCACTACGAATCTGCCATGCCATGTAATGCCGTGCAGGATGTCAGCATGTGTCAAGAACATGTCGTCCAGTCGTCGACGGGTCCTCCGTGGCGGTAGTGGGTGAGCTAACAGTTGGTAATAACTGGGGATTTAGAGTGTTGTGTGCTTGAATCGCTTCCAATCATTCAAGACATGTGTCTCCCGTGGAGGACGCCCAACAGTCCGTCCTTGGTCAACCAGGCGGATTCTCAGGCTCCCAGAGAATGCCTGACCATGTACCGGAGATCAAGCCGAGAAACAGGGAGGTCGCCAAGAAGGCCTGGAAGAAGGCAAACATGCCCAGGTGTGCCAAGCACGGGCTCTTCCATGGGTAATTTTCTCTTCAAGCAGTCGAATTTGGCCGAAGGCGTTGTTAAAGCCCTCGAGTATTGGTGAGCACGCGAGGCTCAAAGAAGGAGAAGGGTCCGAAGCCCCACACCCCACTCTGACCAGCCGGGGGGGGGGCCCAGCCGTGGAGGGTGCCGCGATCCCCACGAATTGACATGTACTAGCGGCCCACGTTCCAAAGGGAATGCTTGCCATTGGTCAATCGACTTCGAGGTGTTCGGGGGTGTTGATGCCCCCACTATTTTCGCAGACGACATCGATGCTTCCGTTCATATACATGCCTGACCAGTTGAACATGGTGGCTGCGCAAGCGGCAATGATAAAAGACTCGACTATTGGGGCAAACAACGAGATGAACTGGAGGAACCAATCTTGATCCGTAGCTCTTACTCCGTCGCCAATAGCCAAGATAGACCGGGCGAAGAGTGGCGCCCCTTCTCAGAGCGGCAGATCCTCGGGCGGACTGTAGATGCCTGGCTGAATCTTGAGTTCCAGCATGAAGACCATACCGGCCTTTGAAAATGACCAAATAATAATGATCAACGAGCGTGAAGCAGACATGATAATCCCGCACGGCCGCTAGTATTGGAAGCAACCAGACAAAACTTATGCAGGACCCTTATGCCAGGGCCTTGCAGAGCCTCAGTGTTCCTTGCGCCTTGTCTGCTTGTATGACCGACATGAGACATGTGGTACGGACCAGTCCTCCCCGGATGCATTCGTACCATGATGCAACATGCTGCTCAACGCACCGTGACCACGTAAAGGCCCACGTTCCCCTGCCGGTTCCAAGCTGCCGGATCGGCCCAAGTCCGGTACCTTCTGCCTCGTACATACCTAGGTACCTACGCTGCTCCACGCCTTCGTCGATCAGCAGTTTGTGATTGCAGGCTTCCGTACGGCCTGTTTCTCGGGCGAATCAGTTTTTGGTTCTTGTCACATCTCATGATCTGCCCCTGCACCCAGACGGGTAACGTCCACTTTGATTTTTTCTGCTTGGCAGACTCGAAACAGACGTATGTCGTCTGGCAGGCCGATCAGGCTACAGGAATCATCAACGCCGACTCGTAAGAGGCTTGTTGACATGGAAAGTGCCATTGGCTTGAAAAGGATCATCCCACCGGCTGGATTCCACCGTCTGGGCAAGTAGACATCATGATTGGCATGCCGGCCACCGCCTGACCTCTAGCCCGCGCAGAGTGTTCTTGCCCGTTAGTAATTCCCGGAACGGGGAGTCGCCTCCTAACAGGGGTCACGGTTGGCTTGCCGGGAAGATCGACCTGGTGGAGCTCCAGAAAGTTTGGTTAGGGGTATATAAACTTTCATCGGGTGCGCATCGAGCCAATTCTGAACTAAGCCAAGCCTGACCGCAGGCCTCTCCCGGTTCGGATGCCAGCCGATAGCCTGCAATATCTTCAGCGGGCTGGGCCGGGAATGACACGGCATGTCTCTGTCGATGCAGACGCATCAATGTGGTCAAACGTTTCGACACCCGGTGTCGCGTGTTTCCACTTCGAGGTTGGCCGTTCCATCCGTCAAGTTCACCCTGTACGTGTAGCTGTGACCAATGATATCCCTTCACCTGAAGGTTCCGAAGGAGCCATCCCAATCTTCTACGGTGATCAAACCTCAACCACCATTTCATCGTCGTCTTCTATTTCCTCCACACGTGATTTCTCCTCCTCAACTTCGTCATCTAGCATCAGGACCTGAACCAGTCGCTCGCAGGCCAGCTTCACATTATCATCCTTGACACGTAGATGGGTTTCTCGAATGACTGGATAGACCTTGATGTTCCTCATGTGGTCTCGGCCCTGCCTGGTAGTTGTGAAAAGCATCAAGGTCTCCACGTAGGTCTGAATAATACTTGGATCGGTCTCGCGCTCCTTGTCCGGTGGCAACAATTGCAACTCGGGCAACATCGCGTCCATATCATCCTCGTCATATTCTTCGCCTCCAATGATGGGCAGCAGAATGTATGGGAAAATGTGGATCTCGTCCTCGGAGAAGAACAGCGGATGCGACGGCACATCAAAAGCGACGTTCTTGATGGTGCTCGCCACGCCCTTACGTCTGATGTCAGACTTATGCTCGGTGAAGACCTTCAGCTTTGTCAATGGGACCACGCCGTCGTACTCTTGCCGCTTGACAAAGTGCTGTCGGACTTCGGGATGCTTCGCCAGATCGGCAAACAAGTATGCCAAATAGTCGAAGTCTGCATCCTTATTGAAGGACCCGTCCGCTCCCTTGACGAACAGATCGACCAGCTGGTTCAGAACCTGATCGTCGGATCCCAGGGTCTCGGGTGCTTTTTGTTTTCGGTCCAATATGGTCTTAAGCCCATCCCATTTAGCGAGATTCGCCAACAGCATTGCGAAGAGATTCGCATTGGGTTCCGTGGGTTTCTGGACAATCTAACATCAGTAAAGGGCAATCACGTGGTGCTTAGCCGCCACGCCACTACCGCAGCTTGGCATGTGAGATGGAGTGGCCTACCGTAACCCGTGCGAATACAACATCGAGAAACTTCTCATCTGTGGCCATGAACTTGAGTATCTCGCCATCTGCTGCCAGATTTACCAGTATTGTCAAGGCATGTTCGGCGATTTGCTTGTTCTGGGTCAGCATATCTGTCCATTGAGAAATCTTGGGAGGGTCTCACATACTGTTCGATCCTGTACGAGGACTTTGAGATTCTTGACTGGTACCAATTGGTTGGCCTTGAAGATGGATGGTTGCGCCGTCGAGAATGGGACGAGGTTCTCGATGGCAAGTGCCCGGATTTGCGGACTGGGGCTGGCAATAAAGCCAACGAGCTGTGAGACATTAGCATTGGATTCTTTTCGGCATTCTCATTGACACATGCATACCTCTTCAAGTTCTGTAGGCATCTTTGAAGCGACTGAATTAAATGCACTCTATGTGTTTTGAATGTTCGGAGGCAGGCTTTTGAAGCTGTGACTTGATGAATCGAGTCTAAGTCTCAGTGCTAGGTCATAGTCCTAGTACGGAATACATGTGATTGGTGGGGCTGCCAGGGCTGCGGGGCACCAAATTTGTGAGCTTATCGATAAGAGTTCAATCGGCAGAAACCCTTCAATTTGGAGAAGTCGGTCAGAAAAAAAGTCCGGCCAAACCACAACGTCTCCCACCCAATACCACGATTGTTCACGAATGCGCCTGATACTCCGACGATCTCCCTGTGGTGCACGAAACACATTTCATGATGCCTAAAGCAACAACGCCTGTGTCAGAGCGCCAGGGGCGCCGTCACAACCCCCTGGACGCAGACATCCTCGGGGGCAGCGGCATCCTGAGGTCTGGAAAGACGGGGAAGAAGACAAAGGCAGAAAAGACCGAGGAAAACTTTGTCAACCCAAAACAATCAGCAAGGATTCTTCAACTAGGAAGAGAGCTCGCCGATGAGGACGAAAAACCAGAAGCTGGTGCCCAGCCCCAGAGGAGCGCCTTCGACGTCGACTCGAGATTTGCACCCGAGGACGAGGGAGATGCCGACGCATACGACGATGAAGAGGCATGGGGCGAAGAAGAGGAGATCGAGCTCGACGAGGCCGAGATCTCACCAGAAGATCTGGCTATGTTCAACAAGTTCATGACTGCCGAGGAAGATCCTTTGTTGAAGCATGGATGGGATCGGAAACCCGGCGAGGGCGAGGAGCAGCAAGCAGGTACCAATTTGGCGGATCTCATCATGGAGAAAATCCAAGCGTTCGAGACAAATGGAGGAGATCGGGAAGAGATGGGGGGTATGGACGATTTCCAGGAACCGGAGGAGGACCTGCCCCCAAAGGTTATTGAGGTCTACGCCAAGTATGTCGTCTGAGTTCTAGCCTCTTGACCTCCTCATTGGATATCATGCAAGTCTCGAGGTTGTTATGCTGACCGCTGTTACAGGTGTGGAATGATCTTGAGTAGATGGAGGAGCGGCCCCCTTCCCAAGCCAGTCAAGATCCTGCCGACTGTACCTGACTGGGAGCGAATTGTCGATATCACACAACCGGAAAACTGGACCCCCAACGCTATCTTCGCCATGTCCCGAATATTCTCATCCTCGAAGCCGGCAGTGGTTCAGCGCTGGCTGGAGATTGTCGTTCTGCCCCGAGTGCGGGAGGACATCTACGAAACCAAAAAGTTGAACGTTCACCTTTACAATGCTTTGAAGAAGAGTTTGTACAAACCCTCGGCCTTCTTCAAGGGAATCGTCTTTGCTATGATCGGTTCGGGGACGTGCACGTTGCGCGAGGCACACATCGTGTCCTCCGTCATGTCCAGGGTGTCCATACCAGTGCTGCACTCTGCGGCGGGATTGAAGGGTCTGTGTGACTTGGCCGCTCAGCAAGCTTCCAATGGCGAGTCTGCCGCCGCCACAAACATCTTCATCAAGACGTTGCTCGACAAGGGACTGGCTTTGCCATACCAGGTTATCGACGCCCTGGTCTTCTTTTTCCTGCGGTTCAGATCGCTTGACCCGGCCTCTGTCAAGGAGGCCGAGGCGTTGGATAGGCCATCAGAGAACAAGATTGGACGGCAACTACCTGTGTTGTGGCACCAATGTCTTCTGAGTTTCGCGCAGAGGTACAGAAATGACATCAACGAGGACCAACGAGAGGTAAGCATATATCTCGCTTTTTACCGGAACAAACGATGATGGGAGGCCATGGTCTTTCCAGGGAATTTGGCACGCAAACGCACCATGAAGCAAATGCTAACCCGCCACTTTACAGGCTTTGCTGGACTTGCTGCTCACGCACGGTCACTCAGGCATGGGGCCAGAGATTAGGAGGGAGCTTGTTGCAGGTCGTGGAAGGGGTGTCCCGGTCGAAGCACCGGCACACACGTTCGATGGAGACGACACAATGCAGGTGGATTGAGCTTATGGGACTATTTGAGGAGTAATGAAATACCCACGTTGTTTGCTGGGCTTCGGCATCAATTCTGGATTGCGGACACCACCTTCAGCAATAGGCGTACTAGCAAAAAGGGTTGCGGTGGGAATCAAATGAGGGTTGGACATATTTGGATTCCTTTTATGCAGCGTTGCAAATGCATGCAAGTCAAGAGGCGCACTCGTGCTTGCGATTCCACGAATACCCGTGTATTACCTCTCTTTAAAGTGACAGCCCTAGGTCGGTTCGCACATCGTTGTGTAGTAGCCCCAGCGATTTGTTTCCGGTTGGCGGACAACACGCAGACCTGAGCTTGAGTGTATCCCAGTCTTCAGTTCGTGGACCCATGGGCGATCTTCCTCCGTGCCTTCTATCCGAGCATGTCTCCTGCGCGAGCAAAAACTGATCGGCGTCTTGAGACCGAAACCACCCTGGTGTCTGAAATCATGTATTGAGTCTGGCTTTCCTGGCTGTATAAAGAGTGCTGTGCTTCGGAGATACATATTACCCTCACTCTATCACCCCTGTGTACGGGTCGGGTGGTCAGGGGTTCAGGGGTGACTACGCCACACCCGCCAATCGTGGCTGAAAATCAATTAGAAAAGACGCGTCCAGAAGACGCGTCTCGGCGGTTAGACGCTTCGACTCCACAAGCAGCAACATGATCGCGGGCAACCTATTCACATGCCGACAATGAGAGGTCTATCGGTATTCCACATTCTATATTGAATGATACCACTTGCTCGCGTTCAATAGTTATTTGAGACGTTTCCTAGTTGCCACCGGACACACTTTTTGAGTTCCACCTGCCACTCGTGTCGCTGCCATTCATACCCGTTGCCCATGGTAGGACAGATCAATACGACTTCGACAGACAGGCGCATCATATGATCCCGGATCCTGTGTCTCTGTGACTTAAGGAACTGTGTACACAGTATCATCAATGGAATCACAGCCAACACCGAAGAAGCGCGGCCGCCCACGTAAGGACGATGTCGACAGGGTTTCTGCCAAGAAGCCCAGAGTGGGAGGCAGGCTGTCCAGTGACAGGTTGAGGGAGGTACCTGACTCCGACGAAGAGAGGCAGAGAGGAGGGCCCAGGAAAAACATGGACAGCGTCTACGACTTCCCCGATTCCGATGAGGCACCCGAACCGCCGCCCAAGCTCAAAGGCATCCTTACTCCTAGTAGGAAAGTGAACGCGCGGACGAAGAGTGTTGCCTTCGACGATCCCAAAACCCAAGCCGCCGAGATCTTCTTCGAGGACCTGCCATCAAAACCAGTCAAGCCGGCCAAGTCGAGCCCCCCTTCCCAAGTAGCGCCAAAAAAGGACAAGGAAGAGAAGGAGGACGAGGAAAACGAGGAAGACGAGGAGGTCTGCTCGGTCTGTTCCAAGCCAGATTCTAAGGCAGGCAACCGGATTATATTCTGCGATAGATGCGACCTGGCCGTGCACCAGAAATGTTACGGCATTGCCAGGATACCTAGAGGCGACTGGTACTGCAAGAATTGCTCTAAAGATCTGCCCCCGGCACCGCAAAAGTCGGGCATAAAACCGGCAGACAAGCTTGCACCAACCCCGGCTGCGGAGGCTGCCCCCGACATCCCGAACTTCGAGCAGCACCTGCGGTCTCTACAGAGAGTTCTGCTAGATCGGTGCACCGGTAGGCGCCGCATCACACTCCACGACCAGGATGAGGCTTACGACAAGACGTTTCAGCTCGTAGAGCAGACGGTCTTGGCGGGAGAGGGGAATTCAATGCTCATTATTGGCGCCAGAGGATGCGGCAAGACAACGGTGAGTCCTTCGCAAACCAAACACCGAGATACGGTACTGACGTTGGTGGTCTAGCTGGTGGATTCCGTGCTATCTGACCTTGGAACCGAACACAAGGATCAGTTCCATGTCGTACGACTCAATGGGTTTATACACACCGACGACAAGCTGGCTCTCAAGGACATTTGGCGTCAGCTGGGCAAGGAAATGGAGGTTGAGGACGAGCTGACTGGCAAGACTAACAACTACGCTGACACCTTGGCCTCACTGCTCGCACTCCTGTCACATCCGTCGGAGATCACAGAAGCCGAAGACGGGATCACCTCGAAGTCGATCGTCTTCATCATTGACGAGTTTGACCTATTCGCTACTCACGCCAGACAGACCTTGTTATACAACCTGTTCGACGTAGCTCAGGCCAGGAAAGCACCCATCGCGGTTCTTGGTCTCACCAACAGAATCGATGTAGTGGAGAGCCTGGAGAAGCGCGTGAAGAGTCGCTTCAGTCATCGCTATGCGTACTTATCGCTCTCGAAAACGCTGCCTGCATACTGTGACGTCTGCAAGCAGGGTCTTATGGTGGACGACGAGGATTCCAAGTCAGAGGGCCTTGATACCTCCCTAGAGGGATTCACCAAATTCCAAGAGTACTGGACGCAAAAGATCGACACACTATACAGTAACCAATCGTTCAAGGACCACCTTGAGTATCACTACTTTAGTACAAAATCGGTACCGGCATTCCTCAACAGTTGTGTGCTGCCATTAGCGGGGCTGTCACCTACGAATCTCTCCTTGTCATTCGCCCCTGCGGCCAGAATGGGCTTGACGATCGATCCACCAAACTCCAAGCTCCATCTGCTCGAGTCCCTTTCAGAACTCGACCTCTCGCTCCTGATATCCGCGGCCCGGCTCGATATTGTCGCTCACACTGACACGGTCAATTTCGCCATGGCATACGACGAATACACGACGCTCATCGGGAGGCAGCGCGTGCAATCCGCCACGGCCGGTATGTTGGCCATGGGGGGAGGAGTACGGGTCTGGGGAAGAGGGATCGCCGAGTCATCATGGGAACGACTAGTATCGTTGGAGCTGCTTCTCCCAACCGGAATGGGGGCCCGGGGTAATCACGGAGGCATAGAGGGTAGGATGTGGAAGGTCGACGTGACCTTGGAGGAGATACCCACGGCTGTCAAGCTCAACGCCATCCATGCCAGGTGGTGCAGAGAGATATGATCAATATACTTTGCTGCTGGATCATCCAGTACATTGACCCAGAATACGGCATCCGAGTGGGAAGCGTGTCAAGAGGGATTGTCCTGAGGACGAAGGCGGGCGTCCCGGACAACCATTAAGCTCTGCAGAAGACTGCGAAGGTTCGGAACAGGCTCTGGTGGTCAGTGATTTATGGTGCGGAGGGGTGAGGGCAGCCAGTGGTAGCTTGTCCTTGGATCCGAAGCTTTTCGCCAGCTCAATATGTGTTCAGGAGCCTAGTGCGGCCGACGCTTACACTCTCCAGATACTTGATTCGACCCAGCTGTTGTGGCTGCAATACAGCTCGTCTGGCTTCTTCCGTCGTCAGTTCTATTTTCGGCAGCATAGCCTACCTTCCCACGTAGTGCGGCTATAGCGGCTATGCAGTCAACAACCTGGGCAATAAATTATATCCTATTTACTTGCATCGAATCTCTCAAATTGGTTCAATGGGTCATCTTTGGAATGCATATACCTCAGACTACCTCACAGCCATTATGTCAAAAAGAACAGTGTTCACAACGATCAGCCCGCTGCCAGCGGGTATCTCCCGTGGGGTCGTGATCGACTTCCTTCAAAATCACGTCGATATGATAGACCTGAACCCGCTTGTAAAAGAGCGGCATCCGATAAACCCGCCCCCGGAGGCTCCAGACGACGAGATAGACTGCGTATGGTACTCGCTGACGGACCGGATCACATACCTACCTGGAGGCCTGGCGAGCGGCGACGTCTCATACATCTGCGCTTTCCACGACCTGCCAACCGGGATACAGACCCACTGTCGCGCACCACTAAATGTCGATATCCGGGACAAATGGACTTTGAACGGCACACTCCCCGGTGAGCCTGCCGAGCCGGTAGAGCTCGGGATCGGGGCGCCTGCAACAGGGCTGTACATTCGCGAGGACGTCGACCTCCGCTGTAACATCCTGATGACCAGCTTTGTCAAGAAGAACATCAAGAGGTCCCATATGACGCTTGTGGACCGTCTCATTGAGAGAGCAAAGCTAGCTACCGCCGATGAGAGCAGCATACATACCAGCAGATCGTCCTGGGCCGCCGTGCAAGAGCAGCAACTTCAGCCATGGGCTGCGTCTCGAACAAGACAGCCCCAAGCGGCGGATGGATTCAGGCGACGCACTGCCCAGAGGACAAGGAGCCCGCCACCACAGCTCGGCAGCCCTTTCGTTGCTGGTTATCTCCCTGGCCGAGCACCGTCACTGAGATACCCCAGCCCGCATGAGGGCGGTGAGGATCAGGGTGCACCCAGCTACTGTCACTGCCCATCAAAGGTCGCATTCCCGAAACCAGCTTCGAGAGCCGTGCCCAATCATGCGGCACCAAATACTCTACCCAAGGTCAACTACTGCTACGGGAGTCTATAGGACCCCCCAATAGTAAGGTTCATTCTTACACTCGCTCAGGAAGAAACCGTAATAGATCGTCTTACGGTAATTCCTCGGCTTACGCTTGAAGGGCTGATTCTGATTGGCTCCCCAGGGTAAAGGGCATCGTACTTCCCTCTTCTCTTCAATATATCCTCAATATTTACTTCCGTTGGGAGGGAAGGCACGCCAGCCAGAACCTCGAGGGACTAAGGGCTCAAGAGATCAATCGTTAATTTATCAATCAATCAGTCGACACGTCGGAACAGCCACCCTCTAGAGAAAACTTCCTAATTAAAAAAAAAAGGACGGCAGATATGTTCTAGGACGGCCAGAATTCACCTCGAAGCGATTTATTAGTAGGGGGACCGGCTTACGGTTAGATCTGGTAATATCATTGGTCAAATCTAAGACGGTTTCTTTCCCTTTCTTACCGTAAGATGACCCCATAGGATTCCGTGTCCAAGTAATAACGAGTAGATGCAGACGTCTCATCATTTGCCAATCTTCAACTTACCCCCGGCGGATCGCCGTGGAGCAAACACCTGATGCAACAGCACCGTTCGTGCCAATCTGATTTTCACAATCTCCATCTTGGGCTGCCCTGACTTTGATCACCGTTTACTAATCTTCTCCTAACAGGTGAAGACAGCCGGACCCGGTATCGTGTAATTCGTTGCTATTGCATAATAATAATCAGCCTGGGTAATACGCCTCCAATGATGGGACGTAGAAGAAACAAGTATAATGTTTTCAACTTACCCAGATAAGCGTTGTAAGTGATCCCCGGGTCAGTCGCCTGGTAAGCCCCCGGGAAGGCGACGAGGCTGCTCGGGGTGGTTGTACCACTGCTGGTGATGTTGAGTTGATGGCAGCCCGGGTAGAACTGAGCTCCGGGGTACGAATAAGCGGAATGGAGTGCGATGATCTCGTGTCGGACGAGATAGTAGCCGGCCTTGAGGCAGGATGGGATGGTGTACTGTACGCCAGCGTTGCCGGCGACCATCAGGGAGGACTGCGTGCTTGATCAGCAGGAATATCCAACAGGGACAGCAGATTGATGCTGCGGGGACCCACATCGCCCCAAGTATCCGAGGTACCATCACGACCGGCCTCTGCAATCTTGAACCAGACGGAACTGTCATGTTGGGTTGAACGTGTCAGCTCGCTCCCTTGGACGACTTCCCATTGCCAGTATTAGACATCCTTGGGGG
>LKEB01000016.1:438690-456175 GCA_003795295.1 Cytospora leucostoma | reverse complement strand
CTTACGCGTTCCCGGGTAAGTAATCCTGGCAACCTGTATCTGGACACTGAGCCATATATGTGATCACAGGACCGACATGGCTATCAGGCCAGAGCGTCCAGTGAAGCGTGACGGTTGACCCTGCTGTGGCGGAGGCATGGAGGGCGGCAGGCTCGCTCCCAACAACGCCGTCAGCCGTGTCTCCGCCGCACTGAAGGTCGATCAGGGTGAGGTCTGTGACTGGGCCGTTGCCTTGTATGGGGCGTGAGATCCTCTCGGGCTGTATTTGGATATGAGATGTTAGCAAATAGATGAATCACGGAATCAGGGACGGGACATTGGAGTCGAGGCTGACCGGAGTGGAATAGTAAGGGTCCGTGTATGCTTTGATATTTGAAGTCAATATGATGTTGATGTTACAAGACGATACGGAGCCTTCTCCAGAGAATCCGGGGTGAGCTTACGTTGGTAGAACTATGGCTGGTCAGTACTGTAAGGCCCCGCCCATGGTTGAGATGGTGATCATACCGTGTAGACCTCTCCTCCTATTGTACCGTTGTCAACATAACCGTGAGCCCATGCCGAGGCAACGAAAGCAAATAGGGGAGCGAATTGCTTCATCTTTGTCTTTGTTGACTTGGTTCAAACCAGAATCAATGTGCGGATGGAATTTGTCAAGCCCAACTAGTCCCCCAAACTTTGGGCAACACAGCTACTCTTTATAAGCATCGAGATCCGAGTATCGATATTGATTTGAATGCAGACTTCTATTTAGGTCCACCTGACCCAGTATTTGCCTAGACCTTCCACTTTGGATATCACAAACTCGGAGCCCATCCTCCGCGTTTGATAGCATAAGACTGAGGCTCGACCTTGCCGCGTGTGTTCAACTCGTCTGATGGGAACGATCCCCGCAATAAAATGTGATTCTGTAACTTTATCGGTACTTGGCTGTCATGCTCGGCATCTGGGCAATAATGACTGATGTCGCGTAGTGAAGCAGTTGTGAAGTTTTGGTTCTCCCGTCTTTGGTCCGGAGCTGGACCACCGTTAAGGTTGCGAATGTTTCCGCCAATGGGGCTGAATCTGGAATTATATATCTTGGCCTCATCTACTTATGGCTGACTACCGGTTATATATGGCCGGAAGTAGTGATACCGTATGGCCCTGAGATTCAGCCATACCCGGACGGCCGTCACGGCATCCTTTTGTCGTCTGTGACAACTTGCGGTTATAGTTCTTTCAAAACACAGGCTTTTCTCTGTTGGCTTTGATGGGAATGACCATTGAGAAATCCTCCACATGAGAGAATTGGTTTATGTGAAGCACATATAAGCCGCAAAGTCTTGGCTCTCGGTGATCCTAGTGAATGCCACTGAGACACATGACTTGCTATATGAGTCGGAAGACCAGATTTGTGGCAATGGACAACCCTTGCCTGACATCAGCCTGGCCTTGTCTACTTCTCTTGTCTCAAGCTCGGACGTAAAGATGTAGCAACCGCCACCAACCCGCTCCCCAACCTCTTGACCGGATCCCGTAGTTCCTCCTCGGCACGGTGCGCCCCCAACGCCTTCCTGACGGGCGTCCACCGCGGCACCGCAAGTTCACCCTCGACAAACGCACACAGCCCCACTGCCGCCGCCGTCTCGCCGTTGTGCTCAGCCCATCGGGCGGCCAGCAGGATCAGCGCGTGGAGCGTGTACGTGGCGTCGTTGCCGGCATTGTGCAGGTCATGCCAGTTATGCGGAACGCCTAGCTCCGTTAGTACATCGGAGAGGGCGTGTTTCTGCAGCGGAGCATGTCCTCCTTTGTTCAGTGGAGATTCGGTGCCGAGGATGTGCCTGCTTAGTCTGTAGGTATCGACGATGGCGGCGACGGGTACAATGCGATCGATGGAGACGCCTAGCCGGCGGATGATCTCCAAGTCGCGCTGTGGGGAGTGGCCTACGATAACGACTGTACGTAGGCCGGGAGATGGTTGGTTATACTTGTCCCCGTCATCATCCGTCGTGTCCTGATGGGCGGCATCTTCTGGGAATTGAAAACACCTAGTAATAGTGGCGACTAGATGATCCTTCGCAACATAGAAGGTCTTTGAGAAGATACATTCCTTGAAATCAGTGGCGTCACAGTCCTCGAAGTCTTCAGAGGCATGAGACGTGGAGAATTGCTGTGTCAATATCGTAGGCGATTCAGACTTTGCGAGAGATTGGGCTGACTCTTGCTCAGTGGAAAACATGACCCGGGTATCGAGAACCGCAAAACCCACCTCTCTCACACCCTTGACCTCTTTCCTGTTCGGTCGCAGGCTGTGTCCCTTGGTTCCCGAGGTCTCTATGTCAAAAGACACAATGATAGCGTCAAGTGAGGGACTCGAAGGTAATATCCGAAGAAGTCGCTCCAGTACGTCTATTCCTCCATCAAAAGCAACGGGGACTTCATCGCCCACCTCCATGAGCGCAAAGACGAACCTGCAAGAATGTAAGTCAGGTCGCAACGGGCAGGAACAATGGCAGTTTCTGCTGGTGGCGCTTCCAGCTCTACTGCGAGGCGATTGTTAGTGATTGGCAATTTGTGATATCCAAGAAGCAGTGGCCGGACGAAACGAGGGTGTGCTTGGACTTAGAGCTAGCATCTTGAAGGAAGGCAAAGGTGCGTGCGGTCGCGGTGCGCCAGCCAGTGCTGCCATTGGTTGTCTTTTATATTGTCAGGAGTCGTCATCCCTCGGGCAAATCCGCGAGGAGCATTTTAACAAATAGGAATGCAAATTCATAAGGAGATACCTGAAAGCCCTGAACCCCTAGAATATCTTTTATGTTTTGACAACTCGGCAACCTGGCACCAAAAGTCAGTGAATCGGGGGCGTGTAAGACGAGTAATCAATCCTGCTACATTGCACCAGTGTTGAAAAATCCGCAACGTTGTTCATGGAGGGTAGTGATGATGGTCTCCGGTGAATGGGTGACAATGGATCGAGCGTTATAACAAGTCTGATGTTGCTTGCAGGCTCGAATGCTAAACTTCTAAATTATGTGCGTCGACCAACTCCAAGCCGCATAATGGCGGCAGCCGAAAAAACCACAGCCAGCGAATATAGACACGGGCAACTATTGGTTGCCAGCACCAGCTCCCGGTCCGGCGCCTGCTCCGGCACCAGCACCACCTCCGGCACCACCACCCATCAGGTTACGTGCCCTAAGAAAGGTGTTAGCTTGTGTTTTCATATGATATGTGTTGTAAGGCTGGTTTTTGTCCAATGCTTACATATCTGCTATGTTGGGGTCGTTCATGAGCGAAGACATATCCGGCATGCCACCTCCATTGCCGAACTGGCTGGCCATGTCCCTCAGCCTGGGGTTGCTCATCAGGTTGTTCATGATATCGGGGTTGCTCATCAGGTTCTGAGCCATGGAGGCGAACATGGGGTTGTTCATGATGGAGCCCAGGTCGGGCATGCCGCCGCCGCCGCCGCCGCCAGCGCCACCACCGCCGAACATGCCTGCCAGGGAGCTCAGGTCGGGCATACCACCACCACCGGCGGCAGCGCCACCGCCGGGGGCACCCCTGGAGGAGACCTCATCGGCCTCGAGCTCCTCGGTCCTCTTCTTCGCCGTCTCGTAGCCCTTCTTCATGGCGTCACTGCCGCCGTTGCCCTCGTACTCGATGCCCTTCTGGTAGGCCTCCATTGAGCCCTTGGCGTCACCAAGCGCAAAGCGCGCAAGGCCCAGGCGACTCCATGCCTTGGTGTACTTGGGGTCTACCGCGACAGCGGCCTCGGCGTCAGCCTTGGCGCTCTCGTGGTCCTTAGCGGCGCTGTAGGCAGCGGCGCGGTTGGAAAGGAAGATGGCATTTCCGGGGTGCAGGGCCAGTGCCTGGGTGTACAGGTCGATGGCCTTGGGGTAGTCCTTCTGCGCCATGGCGGCGTTGCCCTGTCCCTTCAGCTTCTCGGCCTCCTTCTTCGCATCCTCGGAGACTGGCGCTGGCTCTGTGGGTGCGGCAGATGAGGAGCCGGCGGCGTCGGCAGGCTTGGAGACATTCTTGAGCTTCTCGTAGACACCGTAGATCTTAAGCAGGTTCTGGTCGCCAATAGCCTCTGATACGGCAGCCTTGTCGGTGGGGTCGATCTTGAAAGACTCGGCGATGCAGTTGACAGCGACGTCGATGGATTCCTGGTCATCGGCCGGGAGTGTGCCGTCGGTGACTGAGGTGGTGAGGAAGTCGCAAATGGCCAGCGCAAGGCGCTGCTTGGATGTGGTGGCCTAGCAGGAATGGCAGATCAGCGGGGCATTCTTTGCTGGGAACTTTTGAAGGAGTAGCTGAAGGAGTATTTATCTGCAGGGACACATACCATATCTGATGGCTAGAAGGATCAGTGAAGATCCGAAAGGTGCGAGGGTGCGACGTGTAAGGCGTTGATATGTATGGAGAGCGAGGAACAGCGATATCAAGGAGTGGTAGGTTGTTGAGGTTGATAACGATGGTGTTGTTATGTGTGTGCTGAGTACTTGAGCCTTAGTAGATACTGTGGTGGGGAGTAGCTAGTAGAGGTTGAAGTGGCTGATCAGTGAATGCGATGGAGGGGCTGACAGGGCTGTCCAGGTGATTCTAGAAGGTCGTCGGACAGGGGACCATAGGGGGTGTGTGCTTTGGAGTATCTACCGTTTCTCGACTGGGTGCTTTTGAAAGTTCTCACCCTAACCCTTGGATGGTTGCCCTTACCCCCCCCCCAAATACTCTAAGAGGTACGTCCCAGGGTCCCAGGTACAATAGGCGATGGAACCCGGGCGCGCTGATGTCAATGGCGTTAACAGTAAATGGGTCCAATGATTTCGCAAACCAAAGTCCAACACCAACAACGCTGCGATCCAAACAACAAACTTCTACGATCAAAAGCACTCCGTGTTGGTCTCCCCTCTTGCGCGCCTCAATGGTATCACAATAGCAACCAGATACCGCAGACTTTGTGACCTTGCGACACACCAACAACGTTCTCTCAGAGAATATGCCCACCTAGTTGACTGCCTTGTTCTCGAAAGCAGAGGTCAATCCATCCTGAGGCTTAGCAACGGCCCCCTGCAGCAGCCACACGGCGCATTGCGATACCTATGTCATAGAACCGATCGCCGAATCATCCGGAGAGTCGTTTGATCTGATTTTCAATATTTCGAATATCCCGTCTACAGACCGTACACGTTCTTGCCTCAGGAAACCAGCAGCCATGTCCTCCTCCGATGCCGACACGAACGAGGCTCCAGTGGGCAGCCTCGCCTCCTCGAGCCAACCCCCAAACAACACAACAGAGTCCGCATCTTCGACACCCCCACCCCGTCTACAACGCACCCAGACCGATCCCAATCTTCGCAGCTGCTTCATCTGCTTACAAACGCCTGCCGAGACCCCCAAGGCCGTCTGGGTGAACGCCTGTCCGTGCAGTCTCGAGGCGCATGAGGACTGCATGCTGGCCTGGATCTCGGAACACGAGCGCGAGACCACAAAGACGTTGCGATGTCCAGCATGCAAGGGGAAGATACAGACCACCGAGCCCAAGGACCGTTTCGTCCGCCTGCGGGATCGTCTGCACAAGGTGTACAGTCGCATGACGCCCGCCATATTACTGGGCATCGTTACTGGTTGTAGCAGTAAGTTGCCCCCAGGTTCCTGCCAAGACCCAATACCACAGGGCGCATTCTCGCAGCGACTTCGTCTGGGTTATGTTTCCTTACCGTATTCAGTTGAGATCGCTAGTTGACTGACTGTTGCACCTCGATAGTGGCCGGCTCGAGCTACTATGGCATGCTATCTATGTGCGTGTTTGCAGGCCCCGGACCTGGTATGGGCTGGTTGGGCCTAGGTCGCGCGCTGGCAGATAGGAGAATTCATCCGGGCGTACCTTGGTACCGGTGGAAGGCGGGCTGGGATTTCTGCTTCCGGTTCTGGCTGTTGAACTTCATTGCGCCAGCGCTGATGATCCAAAAGGCGCTGCCGGCGCAATTGGTCGACATGCTGAGTTTGCCAGCTTCGGTCATGGTGCGTATTGTTTATCGCCGATCACATGCTTTGTGTACAGGCAGCTGACTGCGATGTAGTACGGCACCTCTCTCGTCCTTCGAGACGACCTGCCTACATGGCCCCCTTCCCCAGCCTGGGTTCTGACCTTGATGCCGTGGGTCAGCTTCTCATACAACCGTATCTACTACGACTTTTGCGGCGCCTATGAGCGTCGCCTCAACAAAGAGCTCCGGGGTCGCGGTCCCCCGAACGAGGAACCACCTCCTGTCGCTATCAACGAGGGCGGTCAACAACCCAATCCTGCGGCGGACAACCCCGCTGCGGCCGGAAACGATGACGAAGACGGGTACTTTGCCCAAGCCCTCAGAGTCGGTAACGCCGTTCTGAACCTATTGGGCGATGAAGACAACGAGCAAGGAGTTGTTGCCGAGATTGAGCTCCAGCTCGGGCCTGGCGAGGATGAGCAGGCCGCGATCCAAGAGCTGCAGGACGAGCTCAACGACCAGGGCATCATCGTAGTTAACGAGGAGCCTGCAGGCGACGACCGCGGCGAGGCCAATGAGGCGCAGTTGGAGGGTGAGGAGCAGGCGGCTGGGCAAGAGCAGGGCGCCGCAGCCGGTCCCCCCACACCAGTCGGCGCGGAACCTCAGGCGGACAACAACCGACCAGAGCCCAACAACAACGACATCAACAACAACCTAGCACAGGAGGAACCGATACGGGAGCGCAACGGGACGTCGACGACCCTGACCGAGCTGGTCAACGGCGTCGTCTCGGCGCTCACCTTCCCGATCGTCTGCTGGGGCGCGGGCGAGGTCCTGCGGCACACGCTGCCCGAGCACTGGGTGACGCGGCCGCACCCCCGGCTCGTCACGGGCATCCTCCAGGAGCAGTGGGGCCGCAGCCTGGTCGGGGGCGTGGTCTTTGTCGTGGCGAGGGACATGGTCAACCTGTATACCAAGCACAGGCGGGTGCAGGTCAGGAAACACAGGAGGGTCAGGAACGTCCCGAAGCGGAGGTCACGGCAACAGCGATGAAGGACCTGGCTCTGGGGACTTTTTCCCATTCTAGTTTCTAGCGATCAACATATGGCAGTATGACGATATTCCTGCTTTCGATGTGCTCCCGGATGGGCGTTGATACGCTGCTGCTGCTGCTGCGGCTGCTGCTGTGGCTTAAGCGTCAATGTTCCTATCGAAATCTGTACAACGTAGGCATCCTGGATGTGTAGAAAGACTTGGATCCACGGTCTGCCCTTCCTCTGGGGCTGTCTTTCGGGTGGTCAGTCCCTTACGAAGCATTCGAAGCGTTCTAGCTGTTGCTCATTGCAAAAGAGCCCCGCTTGGCACGAGAGCCCTACAAATTCACAGACGGCATCTGCAAGGAGAAGATCTGATGATACAGTTTGCAGCAGAGATGTACCTTTCCTTTCGGAGTCTCCCTATACCCTGGCTACGCCTAAGTGGACCATCATGTTGTACACCAACCACCAGATCCCCATACATACTACCTTTTACTATCCAGCCATCACCCCATCATCACAGCGTCCCCTCGGCGACAACATACACCGCACTCCCGCTGCCGGGCCGGCTCTCCACGACAGCCGCCTCCCGCTGCTCGGGCGTGAGGTCCCTCTTGCTGTAGTACTCCCTGTCCCAGGCCCCCCTCACAGCAGCCACCTTGTCCGCGGGGACGAGGTGCACGCTACACCCGCCCCACCCCGCGCCCGTCAGCCTGCTGCCGTAGCTCCCCGCGCGCCGCGCGACGCGGCAGAGGTCGTCGATCTCGGCGCAGCTGCACTCGTAGTCGTCCCTGCACGAGTCCTGGGTGTCGTTCATGAGCGCGCCCAGCCTCTCGTTGTAGGCCGTGGTGTCGGCGCCGGCGCCGCCGCCGGACGGGTGGTTGGACGGGTCCTCGAGCAGGGCCAGGAACTGCAGCACGCGCAGCGCCTCGCGGAAGACGTGCAGCGCGCGATGCCGCAGCTTGAACCTCTCGGCCCGCACGGGGAACTTGGACGTGAAGCGCGCGTCGAGCGCGTCCACGCTCACGCCCAGCCGCGCCGCGATCTCCTCGCGCGTGTAGCCGTCCTCGCGCGTGAGCGTGGCCTCGGCCAGGGAGACGAGCTCGCGCAGCTGCTCCTGGATGGGCTTGGAGGCCTTGTCCGGGTGCGCGGCGTAGTACGTGTCGTGGAAGCCCCTGAGCGAGACGCCCAGCGGGGCGGCGTCCTCGGGCAGCTCCGTACCCTTCGGGTTGAGCGCCGCGTTCAGGTAGGCCGCGGCCAGGCTGCACTCGACGACGCGCAGGTTGTAGTGGATGGGGCCCGTGACGTGCTTGTCGGCGGCGACGAAGCTCTGGGCGATGAGGAAGCAGAGCTCCGGGTTGGTCTTGGGGAAGTGCACGGGGCGGGCGGTCAGCTGCGGGGAGAAGGAGACGAGGAGGGCGGAGCCGCGCTCCGAGAAGACGGAGGCGGACTGGTCCATGCCGCCCGAGTTGACGCCCACGGCCCGCTCCGACACGATGGCCAGCTCCGTCAGCTCCGTCTTGTCGACCTGCTGGTTGCCGTTGGCGATCAGGACGGCCAGGGCCGAGGTGCTCGTGAAGGCGGCGCTGGAGCTCAGGCCGCCGCCGGCGGGGACGGTGCCGTCCATGAGGATCTGCATGCTCACGGGCTTGTAGGCGTCGCCGTGCTTCTTGTGCAGCAGGCCCAGGGCGCCGCGAAGACCGCTCTTGAAGTAGTTTGTCCACTCGTGCACTGTGGCGTCGATCTCCACGGCGTCAAAGGGTATGTCGAATTCATGGCTGGGGAATTTGCTGGACTGCACGTTGGCGATCTGGATCTTGTAGGTGCCGGGCTTGACAGACGCGGGGTCGACCTTTGTGGACACGGCGAGCAGGGCGTCTGCGGTGATGGCCATGGGCAGCACTGAGTAGAGACTGTAGTCGATGTGCTCCCCGATTATGTTGACGCGACCCGGGGAGCGGGCAACGAACTCGGCGGGTTGACCATATGTAGACTCGAATTGTGTCAGAAGGCTGTTCCATCGCTTGCCCTGAGGGCCGAGAGCGGCCTCGGGGTAGATCTGGTCCAGGGACCGCGCGAACGGTACTGGTCCTGCCATTGTGTGAAGCGAGCTTGAGGATAGTTTTGTAAATGTGAGCTTAGGTTTTCAGTCTCGTCCTATTATCTGTCCCGCAAAACCACTCCTCGTGACGATATGTAATTGTGTGATCTGGGTAGGTTTTGGTTTTCACGTTTCAGTGTTTAAGACAAGAAGGCGGGGATGAGCACGAGACCAGCTAAGGACCTGCTCCTCCTGTACAATATATATAAGTATATAACTCAGTAGATACAAATATGGAAGGATCAGATGAAAATCGTGAGACTCGAGAATCGACCAACAGACAGTCGGACATGCAACATAAAAGTCCACATAAGTTTACCTAGGTAGACAAAAAGTGAGACGAGGTGAGGTGACTGAGGTGTTATTCCTTGCTCGTGATCACGACCGTCTGCATTTGCGCCGAGGATTGTGCCACCAATCCCAGCTCTGCAACTTGTGTACGTACAGTACCTACCCTACCTAGGTAAGGTAAAGATACAAAGAGAGGGGGGATCCATCCCGCAGCCTCTCTCCCACACACACAACCTTGGAAGTCAATTGCCCCGCGTTTCTGGCCCCCAGAGTGAGAGAGGGAGGGGTCCACAGTTATTTCCCTCGGCGGTCGGGTGGTTCCAAGGTTACATCATGTCTGGGGCCTTCCGGGGTTTCTCAAAACCCCCCTCCAACACCCCACCACATTCCCCCCCCCAAACCCTGCTGCAATTCAGGGGGTAGTACCTACCTAGGTAGGCATTAGCAGTGCACAGGGATAGGGCTGCCTGGTAGTATACTTACTGCACGTATCGCGTGGTTTATGCCGCACATCAGTCTCCATCAGCAGGAAAATAATCCAATCCGTCTTCCCCGTCGTCTCGACGATCCGGAAGTCGCTCGTCGACAGATGGACCCCGACCCGCGCTCCGGGTGCCGTGTTTCCCGGACTCGGGTATCCTCTTGCTGACACTGACCATGAACTGACCATGTCTGTTCCCACCCATAATCGTCCGACGTGTCTCAATTCCAGGGGGGAAGAGAGAGAGAGAGAGAGAGAGAGAGAGAGAGAGACACAGCATACAGAGGGCTTTTCCAACACCACCAATGAAATTGGTATCAAGCTGACGCCATCACACATCCGGAATCGTTGGTCTGCGAATGATCACCATGGTGGACAACAACGGCCGGTCTAGATGCGTACTTAGTACCTACTTAAGTACACCCACGAGGTTCCCATGTAATATGTAGACTCGAGCTTCATGAAACATTTCATATCCTCATCCATTTCGCTCCGTCTGGACCTCCTTATGCATCGTTGGCCTGCATCTGCTGTCAGCAGGATCTTACATGCAGCAGGTCCCCTCCACCGTTAAGCGACCCCCACAAGGTGAAACGGAGCCGAAGGGTCTTGAATGTCCGCGCGCTGCCCCATCAACGAGCTGACATACATGTTGAGCCCCTGAAGATGCTGGAAGAGACTGTCGCATATGCAGTCGCGAAGGATCGCATACGGTACGACCCGACCCATGAAAGCCAAGGGAATCGCTTTTGAGACAGAAGACGCACATGTCCTTGTGGCAGGAATGCCAGACATCTTCTGGAAGTAGTAGGCGCGGTTCCAGCGAAAGGCGATGGTAGTGGGGAATCATCAGTTTTCTTAGGTATGTCCATCGCTAGGTACATCAGGAAGGGGTATATGAATGCAAATCCAGGAGAATCAAGCCAGCCGCACAGGTTTATGAAGTATTTAGACAACCGCCCTCATCCCAACAACATCTGACATTCATATCAAGACAAGAAAGACCGTCCAAATTGTAGTCTTCACCGTAAAAAGTATCCCTAGCCTTTCTATGCACCACACCAACATGACAGCCTCACAAAATTCGAAGCATGACATCAAAGGGAGATAGGACATGTGTGAGAAATGTACGTATTCGTAAGGAAACCGATGGTCAACATCCTCCAAGCACGAATAGGGTCCAATATAAGACAGATAGGTATAGTGGTACACAAGGAAATCAGCTCGTCATTATAATGACCAACTCTGAATCGACAAGAGCAACAATGAACATACACAAAATGACAAGGACAGTGTAGGGGTATCTCGATATCTCTCTCGCATACGAAACGTAGGTGCGTGTATCATCAGCCGAAGAAACGCTCAGATTCCAGTAGCAGAAGGCCAACCAGCCAGGGTGGTATGTGTGATAGGGTGAAAGACGAATAGAAGCCGTGAGTATGTGTTGTTGTAAGTTATGTGCAAGATCGAGTCTAATATTGTTGGCAGGTAAAGGAGATCGCCAAGCAAAATATTGTGCCTGAAAAGATGGGCCTCTAAGACCCGCCGAAATGGAAAACGCTCGACATGATGGAACCAGGTCGCGAGTCGCTAGAGTTGGTGATGGTTGAGTCTCGATAGGGGACACCCTGAGCACTATCACGCATAGGCACTACCGTCCGGCCAGAACTCGAAGTCCGCATACTCCATCGCCGCTTTTGCGCCGCAGCGCTTCCAGACTGTTGCTGCCCTTGTTGCATGTTGGGACCGATGGGCGGGTCAGGAGCTCTGGAGGTCGTGTAGTGTTGCTGCTGCATGGGGTGGACCTGTTGCTGGACGTTTTGATGGTGGTGCTGCTGCTGATGATGCTGTTGCTGATGGTGCTGCTGATCATCAGGACCCAGCATGGACGAAGGCATGTTGACGTAACTGTTCTGTTGCGCCAGAAGATCCGACCAGTAGCCGAATGAGTTTGTTGGCGCTGTCGGTAGCGGCATGTGGGAGACATCGGGTGTTGTGATGATACTGTCGTCCGGATCGAGGCTAGAACACCGCAAGGTTAGCTTCACCTGGATATTCGGAAGATGGTGGCGTTGTGTGACATGGGCTGTACAGCTGAGACATGTCGCACAGAGAAGCCTAAAATAGAGCACACTAGGAACCGTTGGGCTACGTACAATAGGAACGACGTGTTAGACAGGTCTTGTGCCGCACTCATGGCAGACTGAGGATCGTGTGGTGTGGTCCATGCCGCCGTGTCCGGTGGAAGAGTTTGAGGTGTGAAGTTCATCTGCGCCGGCACCATACTGATCTTCGACATACTTGTAGCGTCCTCTTCCACTTTGGGGAACGTAGGAAGAGGTGTCTCGAAATTGCTGAAATCAGGTATATCAACAGCGGGCTGCTGATGCGGCTGTTGCATGTGCTGGTCGATGGTCTGGCTGCGGTCCGCGCGGTGGTTGACTGAGGCCATCTGGCATGAGCCGCGAATCGGGATGAAGAACCCGTGAGGGAGTGTCGTCTGCCCGCTCTTTTTCGCATATCCCAATGCCGATGCACATTGCACGAGCTGGTGCACATCCGGGATGTGTCGACATTCCAGCATTTTTCGTAACGTGAACGATGAAAGCGCTTGCCAAGTAGGTGACTCGGAAGACAGCTTCACACGGCGTTTCCACGCTTCGTCCACCGGAGACTGGCGCATCAAGTTGCGGAACCTCGCTGAGTAGGACCAGTCTCGGTGCGTCAGGCCATCTCCGTCGAAGTGATCCGCAACGTGAGCGAAATACTCGTGTGCCTTTTTGTCGGCGTCCTCGTCACTCTGCGCTTCAAAGATACGCTTGCAGTCAACGAAACCGCAAGCAAAGACGACTTGTGGGCAGGTCTTGGCCATCGCATCGTCCGGCAGGGGCCCAACTCCCTGGTGACAAGACTTCAGGTGGTTAGTATATGCAGACTTCCACTCGAACGGCAACCCGCAGCCGGCAGCCGTGCACGTCCAGACCGAATGGTTAGTATGGAACTCGTGGAAGTGTCGCTTCAGATCGTTCTTTCGCTTGATCTCGACCGTAATGCCTCGTTCCCCACAAAATGGACATTCAAAAGGCTCCGTCTTCTTGGCCCCCCATGCGCTACCAATCCCTCCCAGGTTGGAACGCTTCGACGCGCCAGCGGCCCTGCGTACGACTTTTCGGCCGATAGACCGTACCGAGGACGTTTGTGCGCCAGTGTGTCCTGACATGACATTGTGGTTCGATGCCGGGGATGGGGCGAGGCTCAAGCTGTGGAAGGACGATGTATCGGAACATGTCGAATATAGACTGCCCGTGATGGAACTGGCATCCGAGAAGGAGATCGGACTCGGGTTGGCTTCAAAAGCCAACGCAATATGACTATTGCTACCCGATGTGGCAGGCGGCATGACGGAGCCTTGCTCTAGAATCAGAGATGTCAGATCGGAGGATAGTGAATATAATGTACCGGCACCAAAGCCGTATCTGTGGGACGTCCTCACCATTTGCCGCCATCGATCGCATCATCCCCACCAGGTCTGTCAATCCATACTTGCCCAGTAGATAGCGCATCATGGCGCTATCATCCATGTTGTTATTGTGGTTGTTCATGTCCATCCTGCCCGAAGTCAAGTGACTGAGTTCCGATGGGTCTGCTCGGGAAGATGCAAGCGCGTGAAGCTGGGCGACATGCGAGGTTCGGAGGCGAAGGATAAAGACCCGTTGTGAGCAACAATGCCCAGAGGGTCGCTCGGATTGGGGCCCAAGGAAAAAGCTCGTTCAGGTTTGATTTGGCGTAATTATCGATAAATTGGCGGCTGCTTAGCACCGATAGGCTCCGTGGTCGGCGGTGTAGAATTAGAGGTTAGAGGGGCCGTTTTCAATTGCAAGGACGGTAGTGGGAAGGATCAAGAAGAAAAAAAAAGAATGTTCGTCCTCGAAGGCGAGTATGTAGTATGATAGGTAGCACAAGGCTCTTCACATCCAGCAAGTGCCAAGTCAACATCAACAGCTGCACGGGAGGAGGAGTAGTAGTACTAGTACTAGGTCGAGTGGGCTACGGCCCCAATATAGATGAAATGCGGTAAAATCGGGTCAATCGCGGCTCCCACGACCTTATTATGCCAAGGATGGGACACGGATGTAGATGATACCATGCAAGCAAGCCAAAGCCGAGCGGTGTCCACGATAATGGGAAAGTGACAAGGTGGAATGTACCGGTGGTACGCTAGGTAGGCTGTAGATAGGTAATGTATGATTGATAGGAGGGTGCAGGCACACAGATGGGGTCCGGTCGGAGCTTCACCAGGCTTGCATCATGAGCTGATGATCTGCTGCGATGATTTAACCCGGACAGGCAATATAAACGGATATGACGATGATTGGGGGATAGCTGACGAGGCGGGGAGGACGAAATGCGTAGGTAGCAGCAATAAGTAGTAGAGTAGCAGTGAAGTAGTGTGTGTGGTAAAGGAGAGGGCGGGAGCTGATCTGATTGAAGTGTGCGGGACAAGCAAGGTACCGTAGGTCTCGCGCGAATCGGCTTCCAATCTCGTAGGAGCAGGCGGGAAAGAGAAGCACCTGGCAGGCCTGGCAAAGGCCTGGCAGAAAGGGCAGAAAGGGCCTGGCAAGGTATCTGCCCAGGTGGATATGTACTGTACTCCAGCTGTAGGTGGGTTATGGGTTATGTGTGTGTGAGTGTGGATCTGTGTGGGTGTGTGTGGGTGTGCGAGCCAGACCTCCTGTGTGTTTCTTCTCCTCTCGAGTGCTCCTCCTCCTCTCCCCTCTTTCTCTTTGCGTGGGTCTCTCACTCCGCTCTAGCCCTTTTGGCCATCACAATGCTTGGCTGTTGGTGGGCCACCGTGCCATTCTTGCCTCTGAGCTGCCAGGCTGCTGGTGGGCTGCTGCTAGGGTAATTCGGTACCGTGTAAGATGCATGCGCCATGGGTCGGGCTTATGGGTCAAAATGGCGGAAATGGGGTAAAGGCTGTTCATGGAAGTGCCTGACCCGTTGATGAGCGGGGGTGTCCATGCTCCTTGCAAGTTGCTTCATGTTTCGGCGTGCAGCGGAATGATCTTCGAAGGCCGCTAGAAGCATTTGAAACAAAAATACGCATGGATACGAGAGAGCTCGAGCGAACAAGGCTGGAAAGCTATTGGCTAGTGGGACGGGGAACTGAAATGGAAACTTTGTGTGGGAAGCTCATATAGTGCAGAGCGCCAGGAGCGCATCATATCAGTGCTCAGGTGCGGTTGTACAATAAGTAGTGTCTTGTACTCCGTACTGTACACTGGGCTCTATCCCCTGCTCGCCCGCAACCCGTGGAAACCCCCACCCCCTGCTAGCTGGCCAGAAGAAGCAAGCCGCTAGACTGCAAGCCTCCGCTTTGGTCCAAGCAACTTGCCTGCTTGGGTGGTTGTGCAGTGTGCTGATGGGATGGAACAGCAGATGCTACCCTCCATCTTGTCTCTAGAGTAGAGGCGAGGATGATTTGTTCCGCATAAGCCAAGGTAGCAAGCAGCTGAAATCTACGCGGGCCCAGATATGCAGCCAGCAGCCGCAAAATCTGCAATACACGTATAACGCCCAGTTGACGTGCATTTGCGCCTTCCTTTTTCATGTGATTCTACAGTACTTGGTATGTGGTGCATCTTGAGATGGCACGGATTGGTGGTGAGTCGAAAAGGACCGGGAGTGGTCCGAGCAAGCGGGTTCGATGTGACGGTGTTTACTAGGTACCTAGGTACCCCAGCGTGAGTTGGTACTTCTGGCTACCTGGCTCCCTCCAGATGCTTGGCAGGTAGGCAGGTGAGCGCAATTAGGTAGCCAGCCCCTACTACTAACCTGGAAGGTGACCAGGTGGGAAAATAAGGTTGACGGGGTTGACGGGTGACCCTGGATGTGGGCATCCCGGGTTTTGCTGAAGAAGCCGTATATAGACCTTGTTGCATTGTGTCTCGGGGCCGAGCAACACGGCGTTTCCGCCAGAGTATTAGGAAGAGGAGAGACCCGGAGTGAATGACAGCCATCGTACCGCGGGTATTTCAGGTGTAACCAAGGTAGGGTTATCGGGACCACACGTATCGGTAAGCCTACCTAGGTACCTAGGTGGTGTAGGTAGTTTACTGCATGATGAGTGATGAACCACGTGCTTGCATGCAGATCTTGGTTCGTCTGTCTGACTGTGACCTTGGCGGCTGGGACTCGAGCTGCCAGCAGAGGGTTCGCCGCCACATGAGAACTGTCTCACCATCAAGAGCCTACAGGTTTTGTCTTTGTCTGTCTCTCTCCCATCTGTCCATCCGTCGAAGCATGCCCGACAGCCGCGAGGAGATTGCCGCTGATCAAGATTTGGCGGATGTTACCTGGCCAAAAGGACAATTTATTTGTGCAGTGTGCAGGGTGCATTCTCTGGCTTCCGTGATGAGAGTGGTGCTGTGTACCGTGGTACGTACTGCAGACCTCGGGAGTACTAAGTATAAATTGGAATTGGAAACGGCTGCACGTCAAAATTGACCGTGTCGCAGGAAATGCGGGGCTGGAGTGATGTTTCTAAAAACAGAAGCAGCCACACACCCCCTTGTCACTTGCCCCGAACCCCTGTCAGTGCTTCCGGAATGTCATCATTATCAGTAAACTACCTTGTCTCTTGTGCACAGGTAAAGTGATAAAAATGGAATGGTATCGGCTCCTTGCCGACCTCCGGCAGGTGCGTCCCGTAGACCGTGCTCTCCCAGTCCTCCTAGCTGCCTACCTACTAAATACCTAGGTACCTAGGTAGGTATTACAATACGTACCACTGGAGTCCCGTGGGCGCCAGACAGCCTTGCTCGCGATAGGTAGCGGTCCAGGTAGGTTTACCGAGGTTCCAGGGGCTCTCCATGCCGCCAGGATATCTCCACCCAAGGTGACACCCTAGATGTCCATATGTCCAGAATGTTCACTCGGTCTGGACACCTGAGCAGGGACACACCTCCTCTTTAAAGCATGTATCTACTCACTCGGACCAGGGCGCGTACTCGACTTTCGTCGATCAAACTTCGAACCCGCAACGAGTGACAGTTGATGGGCAAGATGAACGATACAACGCCTCGACGCTCACTGCCCACATTGTTGTCTAATCTGAATCTCCCGACGTCGTCAAGCCTCATCAAGCTTGAAGCTCCGATAGTCTACTCCGAACTCTGCCACTCGTTCTGCCGATCGCTTGGGGAACCGCGCGTTTACGCTTTGGCCGAGATTGCTTGGTGCCGGTCCTCCCGCCATCACACAAGACCCCGAGGTCAGCACATAGCAATTCTAATTCACCATCATGCATCACTCGCCATGCTTCGAGGCCTGGCCCCAATAATGGACTCAGCTATTGACAAGGCCAACCCTTTTCGCAAGGAGATACCGAGAAAGGCTACGAGGGTGGTCATCCTCTTCCCATCAAAGCTGTTGCCACTCATCAAGCGAGCCAAGCGAACCATGTCTTCCGCCTCGTTGATTGGGAAAGCCGACGCCGACACTTCCATTGACGCCGACAGTGACGCCGACAGTAATGCCTACGTCGATATTGGTGTCAGCCAAATGCAGATGCGCCACAAAGTAGCCCGTCTTACCCCCC
>LKEB01000016.1:426421-438670 GCA_003795295.1 Cytospora leucostoma | reverse complement strand
ACACCTCCCCCGTTCCCACACCCGCATCTTCCACGTGGTTCAATTCTGGAGGTGGAGGACCTTCAACCTTCGGTAACGTGAAAAGCATGCATGCAGAGTTGCGTGCCAGTGTCGCACCGCCGTGTTTGGCCCAATCTGAGCCTGCTGACCCACGATCTGCATCATGCAAGAGATAATTGGCATTTGTTCCATGCAGAACCGAAGTCCCTAACCTCAAGATCCATCTCTCGGTTGCTGTGGGATTCTTGGACCTCCTTTGTTTTCCAGTCGATGACAAAGGTCTCTCCTGGCTGTGTGTACGACTACAGTGAAATGGCCACTTGCATAGATGCTATCAAGTCGATCGCGTGCAGATTGCGGTAGTCCATACCAAGGTAATCGCACCCTCGGCTCCAGACATCCACGTTCCCTGCGCGGATATATTGCCAAAGACAGCCGCCAGACCGGAGATTCGCCGCTGTCAGATGCAATATGCAGTGGTTCTGCAGCGCAGTGGACACATGCGGTCATGTCCAGTCCAGGCTTCCTTCCCGGCATCCTTCGAGCTTGATCCGGCAGCCTCGCTTGGGTACCATGCATGTCGTACCCATGCTCGGAGAGTACCTTGCCGGAGGATGGGCAAGGTCGTTGTTTATGTCGTAGATGTCGGCTGGGATGCGGACGCAGGGGGTTCTCATCCTATACAGGAAAGGCCTCCATCCTACAAGCAGCACCGCCATCACGACCAACAAGAAACTTCCCGTTTGCTAGGGCCACGTGCATCTGGAGCCTCCCAGTTGCAGATCCTTGATTTGAGGATCCATCAACCTGAGGCACAAGCCCAGCATGCATGCCTGTAATCGTACAGGTTACAAAGGCGGCTTCATCGACCTTCCGTTAGCCACCTGGCGTCATACCCTTGGAGCTCCTACCGCCATATAACCACAGCTGTAGCCGCGGCCCGCGGAGTTTCTCGGTATCAACTTCTTGTGCAGCTCCATAACGTCTGGATTTATCCTTTCTACTTCCCGGATTACAACATAATCCTGATCTTCGGTCCACTCACCGCCCGCCACTTACTCAGTCTTCTCCGGAACCACAGACATATAGTCAACGAAAGCCATCCGATTACTTACATGATGACCAACGCCACATCGCTAAGCACCAATGCGATGCCAGTTGTATACACCAAAAAGTTGCAGTATGATCTCACCGGCCATGGAGGAGGGAGGAGATATACCGCTGGCCAAGTTGGTACAGGGCTGGCAGCAGACGATGTGGTGCCAGGAAAAGAAGCAGTGAATATCGATCCTGCGTCGAACTGCTATTGTCGAGTCTGCCTGCCAGCTCACTACTCCTACCCGCAACCTGGTGGTCCTGGGTACATATCTGGAACTGGCCACATGGACGACTGCAGCGTTTTCCACCCACGTATTGAGGGTTGATCTCTCACTCGTAGGCGCTCTTGGTAGCTGGGCGCTTTCGAGAGTAGCCGCCGCGGGCCATGAATCGGCATGACAGGACGTAAGGAGCACCATGATATGGGTCGCAGATGTTCCAATTGAGTAAGAGTCGGTCGACTTGGGGCTCTAGTAGGTAAGATTCAAAATTCATGTGAACTCATGTGAACTCATGTGAAAATGATGACAGTACGGAGAAACTGCCAAATCCATCACATAAAGGCCAGTAGTCGACCGGCCACTCTATACGGAAGATCTGGAACTCGTGACTCCAGCACGCGGTCAAGCATCGCACCTCGTAGCCGACAATGGTCAGTATCGCTTTTGCATTTCGAATTGGTTCGAGGTGGAGGGGTGGAGGGGTGGAGGGGGCGTCTTCAACATAGCTGCGTTAGCAACACTACAGGCGAGCGAGGCACGATCAGATAGCAAGTGGCACGGGGCACGGTTTTATATGCAGCAACACATTTTTCCAAATTGCCCCCCTTAACCGATGCATCCCCATTGCGCCGCTGTGAATTATATACAGATCGTTGGCAAGTGACCACAGGCCAGGCCAACATGGTTCCCCCAAGCTAAAAGGCACCAACCGCGAGACTAACGAATCGGCTTTTTGTTCGTCAAGCTCCCCTTTTTGGTCCACATCCCTCCGCATCGATATTTGTTGGCTACCGCGCTGTTACTGAAATGATATCGTGAAAGCAAAATATGCTGCAAGGAACACCCATTAAGCTTTTGTTTCTCCTTTTTCCTTTGCCATGCGAGCTTTTTTTCGCTGTTTAGTTGCCGTGGAGGCCCTTCGTTCTCTCCCTCATCAGCTCTCTGCGAGCCTTATCCTTCGCTGTAATTTGAAATGTCAGTCATTGCTCGATCATTTGTGAAGCAGAGGATGGGGTGAAGGGGTGGGGTGGTACTAACCGGCATCCCAGGTGATGAACTCGTGCAGAGCGCGGCCTGCTGGCACCATGGGCAGGACGGGCACCTTCTTCTCCGTGATGACCTCCAACAGGGCAGGGCCATCGGTGTTGATCAGCCACTTCAGGGCGTCAACAACCTCCTCGGGCTTCGAAACGCGCTTGGCAACGAGACCCATCGACTCGGACAGCTTCACGAAGTCGGGGTTGACCTGGTGAGTATGACTGTAACGGTCCTCGTAGAACAGGTTCTGCCATTGTGTGACCATTCCCTGCTCCTCGTTGTTCAAAACGATAACCTTGACACCGATGTTGAACTGCGCAGCTGTGCTGAGCTCGGTCAAAGTCATGCACAGGGATGCGTCTCCGTCAATGTCGATGACCAGGGAGTCAGGCTTCGCAACCTTGGCGCCGATGGCTGCGGGCAGACCGAAGCCCATGGTGCCAAGACCACCGGAGGTGATCAAGGTGCGGGGGTGCCTCCATCGGAAGTGCTGGGCGGTCCACATCTGGTGCTGACCAACACCGGTGGTAATGTAGGTGCTATCTTTCCGGTCCTGGGTCAGCTCAGAAAGCTGCTCGATCAACTCTTGGGGCTTGATGCGGCCAGAGTCTCCGGCCCTCTCGAAGTCGCTCAGAGGCCACTTCTGCTTCCACTCCTTAATCTGGCCGAACCACTCCTTTCGGTCCTCCATGGACTTCTCGTTGACCATGGGCAGCAACAACTCCAGGTTTGTCGCGACATCACCCTCGACAGCCTCTGTGGCCTGGATGACCTTGTTGATGTTCTTGGGCATGATCTCGAATTGAACAATACCACCACGGCCCTCTGCCGCGGCAGCCTTGGCACCAGGAGCAAAGCCGGGGATGCTCAGCGTAACACGGTCGTCGAAGCGTCCACCAAGGGCAATGATCAGGTCTGCCTCCTGGATTGACATGTTGGCGTAGGCTGAGCCGTGCATACCAAGCATGTGCAGAGACTTCTCGTCCAGTTCGTCGAAGGCACCCATACCTTGCAGGGTGGTGGTGACGGGAATGGAGGCCTTCTCGGCCAAAGCCTTGAGCAACTTGGGGCCATTCTCAGAGCAGATGACACCGTTTCCAGAGTAGATCACGGGCTTCTTGGCGATGTTGATCAGTCCGGCAACACGGCTGATGGATGCGTGCAGCTGCTTCTTGCTGAGTTCCGACAAGGCGCGGGAGGCGGCACTAGGGAGGGTCGGGATGGCGGAGTCGGTGGGAATGGCTCTCCTCAAGATACCGGCGGTGATATCCTTGGGAAGATCGACGAGGACGGGGCCGGGCCTTCCACTGGTGGCGATCTCGAAAGCCTCGTTTATCCTCCGTGGCATCTCAGCAACGCTCTTGACCATAACGTTCCACTTGGTGCAGGCCCTTGAGATACCAATAACATCGGCCTCCTGGAAAGCGTCACTACCGATGGCGGTCGTGGGCACCTGTCCGGTAAATACAACCAGGGGAATACCATCGGCAAAGGCATCCGCAATGGGTGTAATGACGTTAGTAGCACCAGGACCAGAAGTCACAACAACAACACCGGGCTTGCCTGACGCGCGAGCATATCCCTCAGCCATGTGTCCTGCTCCTTGCTCATGTCTTGGCATGATGAAATCGAACTCTTTCGAGTTGTAAATAGCGTCGAAAACGGGAAGAATGGCACCGCCAGCGTAACCAACTGTCTCGTTGTTAGTTATACGACGTGTCGCAACCCCAAGTCTGCGCCAAGCTTACATATGTGCTTCACACCATGCCTCACCATCATGTCGTGGAAGATCTCTCCTCCCGTCTTGCCAATGAACCTGTATATACATTGTTAACACCACGTGCTGCTCCTCGGCCGGGTGAGTAAGATTTGGTGGCAACAGGGGGACGCACGATTCGTCCATATCGGACGTCTTGTTGACAAGGGGCTGGACATGATTTTTCGCTTCGTTGTTGAAGGAAGGACTTGGCTTTGCGCGGACCTCACTACAGCACCGTTGGCATTAGCAAGATGGTCTATGTGATGTATACCAGGTGAGTCACCATGAGGGCTCAGGGCCGATGCGACGACCACAACTTACGCGGCTGGAACCTGTGTCGCAGATGCTGTGGCCTGATTCCTTGCTGTAGAGTGAACCTTTCTTGTTGTGGAGGAGAGGGCGACGGCGCTTGTGGTGGTGAATGATCGCCTTGTTTGTGTAGTCAGGGCCTTCTTCAAGGCCCTGCTGGCCTGGTGGCTACCGGACCGGATCATGATTTCCCTAACGTTGAGAGAATATTCTTAGGGACAATATATGATAAAGAGAAATGGATTGCAGGCTGAGCAGAGAGTTTTCTGCTATCTCGGGTGCGACTGGAAGATTTGCGACGCCTTGATCAAACTGATGAAGGGTCAATAGAAAGTTGATAATGGGAGTTGACAGCGGTTGTCGGATGGGGGGCACAAGCGATTGAAGGGCGTTTTCCTCAATTGAGAATCTCAGTGGTGACTCCAGTTTGCCCCCCGCCGAATCCAGGTGTTTGTGGGCAGGCAAAGGACGGCAGTCGATGACTCTGTGTGTGGGGTATGGAGAAACCAGGGTCTGCCCTGTTACGACATGGTTGACCGTGGCGATATCGGCTCAAAATTTCTTTTAGGTCCATCTGGATTGGCCGGGTCAAACAGTCCGAGCTCCTACGCAGCTACCCGAGAGTCAACAGTGATAGTCCAGACCACGAGACACAATCGTTTCTCGTAACTATGAGGACTTGCGATCCCCACTACCCTCAGGTAGGTGAGCAACAGGGGCGAGCATCCATCAGAAGCCGTGCACATCTGCCACGGCTCCATCGCGGGCCCGGATCTCATCGAACCCATCTTCGACCCCTGATAGGTGCCCGTCCATAATCCTGCTGAGCATCCTGCTGAGCATCCTGCTGAGCATCCTGCTGAGCAGCTTCCAAATTAGTCATCAGGAAGTTACTGCCGGTGTTACGGAATTCCCGAGGTCCACGTAGGTACCTACGTAGTGTTCAAAGGGACGGGATATATGTATATCCATGGATCTCAATCAACGTTTCAACACCACTAGCGAGGGACAACAGACCCTTGTTGCATTTCCCCGTACTTTGGAAAGGGGGGGAAGAGCGGGGTTAGGAGGTACGTCTGCCCTCCACTGCGCCTTTTTGCTGGCGATATTGCTCTTGCATTCGCCTTGAGATACAAACCTATCACCTGTCGTTACTGAGTCACTCCGGGATTATGTCAGTGTTCAATGACCATGTTCCATTGGCCAGATAGACCCCCGAGCATGCAGGATTTCGCGGGGAAAGCTATTCTCGTCAGCCTGTGAGCTTACGTTGACTTCCAGTTTAGGTATCAATTCTAAAGTGACTCAGTAAGGGGGCAGGTCCATGGATGCTCCTCGGAAGTGCCTCGGCACTGCTGTTGGTGGAACAAACCCCAAAGGAGCGATACAGTAAGGTCGAGAGCATGACCAGACGTGAACATTTGGAACCAGGGTCTGGATCCACAGGGCACGATCCACGGCCGAGACATCGCTAATTCCATATCCCCATGATCCTATTCATCATCTCTTTCATGTACTCGAGAACCATGAGTTTACCGTGGACATGAGACGCTGCCCTGGGGCCATTGCGGTGTGTCAACCTCTAGCTTGGGTGCACTGCCGTAGAAGGTCGATCAGAAGCCGCACGCCAGTCAGTAATTCAGGTACGGCCTCATCCTCTCGAGCAAACGTTGGTCAGGTCTCGGGCGAGTAACGTAAGATAACGCCACTCCGCATTTGCCCTCCGTTGCACGACAAAAACGTAGACTGCTGGACCCGTACCGACCGGGCGGGTCTGACATCGACGGAAGGCCGAGATCTGCCGTTTTGGTGAGACATCAGAATGGCTCACGGGCTTTTGAGGCTGAAGCATGGGCCACCAATGTACGACAATCCAGTCAAACCACCTGGACCGATAGTTGTGGCTCCAACAAACGAACGGGAATTTTGGTGTATCGGCCGACCTCCGTCCGAGGACAGACGCACCGACCCCGGCCAAGGAGGAATATGTGATGACATCCATGGGATAGCCAAGCTGGGGGAGTTCGATCTCCTATTTGTTCGTCCGACCATAAGGCACCGTGGTACCAACCACTTCTGGTTGCAGTTTCTGTTTCCAGGCAAGTGATGCAAACCCTGGCTCGATCAAGTTCCTCATATGCCCTCATCAAGGTGCCGAGGAGATGCTCCCTGGGGGCAAGGGGTAGTTCACGGAGGACATAGGAGGCATTTGTCGTTTGATTATATGTTGGTCTATCTTCAGACATCGAACGAACGCTATCCAATATCGATGACGTTCTGAAGGACAAAGAAAATACACAGCAACGCTGATACTGCGGGAGGCCCTATATGGGAAGGATGTCCATCCATTGGGACGAACTCATGTCGTTCACTTGTTCATCAAATCGTTGATTGAAATATCATACAGCCACCACCTTCCCACACCGCAAACCAAAACACCACCGAACATGAATGGGGGGATTTTGTTTGGAAGAATTCAACGGTATTACCGTGGTTGTGATGTTTAACCGTCACTGTATCACATCGTGCTTGGTCAGCAACCTGAATTAGCCGGCCACGCCTTGTGTGAAGATACTCAGTGTCGTGGCAACGTCCGGCAACAAAAAACCCGGGGAAGAGTTCGGCCAGGCCAATATTGCGTGTCGTCGACGATGGGGTAAAGGCAAAAGGGGGAAGAGGGGGGGGGTGCAATGACTTACAGCAAAGCCAACTCCAGGTCACCGTGAATCCTCGCCTTCAGCTCAATCTCGATTTCGAGGTTCAGGTCCAGCCGCAGCTTGAGGGGGTTCTTCTTATCACCGCCGCCGCCGCCGCCGCCCTGCTGCTGCTGCATCATTTGCTGTTGCTGCATCATCTGCATCTGCTGCTGCTGCTGATAGTACTGCTGCTGTTGCTGTTGCTGCTCCCAGTCCTGGTCGCCACCGTCGTCTTCCTCGTCCTCGTACCGGGGCTGGCGCTGCTTCTTGCTCTTCTTCTTCTTCTTGGGCTTGGCAACCTGCTGCTCCTGCTCCCGCTCGGCCTGCTCTCCGCCCTGCTGCCAGTACGGGGTGCCCTCCTCGTTGTCCTTGGGCGTGGCGGGCCGGTCAGATGCTGGTGTGCCGGCAGAGTCGCGCGATTCATCGCGCTGCAGTTCTGGCTGGGCCTCTTCGTCGTCACCTTGTTGTTGTTTTGGTTCCTTCTGCTTATCTCCTTGCTCTTCTGGTTCTTTCTCCTCGTTGTCGCCACGCTGCTGATCCTGGCCATCTTCCTGCTCGTCCTCAGCGCTGGCCTGGTTGTTGTTGGGTGTGGCCTGCGCGCTCTGCTCATCCTCGGCTTCTTGGTTGTTCTCCTGCTGCTGGCTGGACTCTTGCCCTTCTTGGCCGGGATTGGAGGACCACTCCTCCTTCTGGTCCTCGGTCTTGGGCGATCCTGGTTGCTACGAGTGTGGCGGTTAGCGACGTTCTAACGGCAAAGCAACTGTCTGGTATGGACCACCTACAGAAGACGACATGGCTACTATAGTATGCTATTACAAAGGGGGTATTGAATATCTCGATCGACTCAAGCGAGCTCAAATTTGTTGCTGCTTTTAGGTTTGGGGTGTCAAGATACCAAGTCAAGAACAGACAATCTTTGGTGGTTTTGATGGGAGGCAAGTGCCCTTGCAGGTGTGTCTACAGTTTAAATCGCTCCAGGCTCGATGAGAAAGCGTCAGACGACCCTGCATGAGGAAAGTTGGCAGCCTTGACGCAATCCTACTGCTATTGCATACTAGTACGAATACCGGGTACCGGTTAAGCGATCCCCAGGAAGGCGAGACTCCAGAAAAACATGTTTTCGAGAGGACGCCGATTCGATGATATCGCAGTCTGGCTGTGCGTCAGTGAGGTCAGGGTGTTGCGCACGCCGAGCATGGTTTACTTGTTTTCCATGGCAGGGGTCCTCCGTCGTGTCACACACCATTATTATCACAGTTGAATACAAGGGCCGGACAGGTGCAAAAGAAATGACGTCGAGGAAGGCTGGAGTCAGAATCAGCATGTATCAGCATGTACCTGTATGGAGTCATTCAGGTGGATGTTGGTGGGTCTATTCCCAGGGTTCCATACTTGGCACCCCTGTGAAGTCATAGCTGAAGCCGGGGATGTGGAGACTCCCACGCGGGAGGGTAGGGTGAGCGCTCAGGGCTGCGGAGACGGTAAGGCTGGACGGCATGAGAAGTCTGCAGGAAAATGACAAAAAAAGTGCCTGAGATATCATATCCAGGCCAAGTCAATATCATTTTGCGCTGATGCTGTGCGCTCTTGCTCCCTAACCATACAATTTCGAACTATCCCCTATTGCGACGAGCGCACAGCGGCGACCCCGGCTTTCGTCTATCTGATTCAAGATTCCATAACGGTTTCCCCACATTGCACTACAACTACAGGCGCGAAGAAATCCGTCACTATGGTCTTAGGACTACTGGTCGTCACGGCGATACCGTCTGTGATAGGTGTTGCTGAGGCAATCAGTTCACAGAAGCAGCAAAATGCGCAAATGAAAGAGAAAATCAAGTTCAACATGACAGCGACCTTATCCATCGACGGAGGGCCACCAACAGAAGCCTGGATCGTCCTCATCGGAGGAAGGGTGAGTTCGAACAAGCATTTCTTCCAATATTCCTTTTCTGGTATAGTGGCACCAGCCACACCTTTGGGGTGATATGGCATCATGCCATATATCTTTTCATGGTCGGTCCCTGGAGGAAGCAGATCGACAGTTGGCGCCAACGGACAGTTGGCGCCAACGGACAGCCGACCATGCAGCCATGCCCAGGTGTAGCCATGCGGTCGTGCACACCAATTGCAGATGTGGCCCATGGATTGTCGGTTGTCATTGTCTGTCATGCGGCGCAAGGTGTGAAACATAACCGGACTTTATGAGCAACGGCATCACATCTGGAAACAACGAACGGAAGCTCGTACCGAAATCAAGAATCAGACATTCCAGTGCAATCCTACTAACCGATGAGAAACAACAGATGTGGATAGATCATCCACAAGCGCCATTACCAGGCCACAAATTCAACGGTTACTACTTCAAGTATCCATCAGAGCAAGGGTACCAAGGCCTTGTGTCGACCATCTCGGATGACCCACCGATGCTGAACTGGATGTACGCCGACAAGGACACGGGTGCAATACGGTACGGCTCACGGAAAGACACGACAGGCCACGTCGTCGGTCCTTGGGGGTGGTCCGAGGACGAGCAGTTCCTCACCATCGATGGGGATGACTGGCGATTCATTGCCGTCGAGGTGGAAGTGGCAGCAGGAGGGCAGGCAAGGAAGTGCTGGGAAGTGTTCCTTTCAAGGGACCAGAATGGAAGCTTGAAACCCAAGGCAGAACAAGAACAGGAGGAAGATGAGGAGGAAGAGGAAGAGGAGGAGCCATTCGATCCAAGGTTCTCTCCCTATAGGTGGGCGCCTATCAAGCTGCTCAGAAAGTTGCAATTGGGGGTGGACAGTCGATATGTTGGAGGGAAGGACAAGAAACAGTAGGTACCCATCAGCTGGTCTGGCGGGCTGCATATCCGGATACTTTTGGGTTCGGAGGAGGGGTGCGAAAATGCACCGAAGGAAGAAAGAACACGGCAACCGAGTTCCACGGGGCTGGCTGCATGGCATAATCAAGAAGTACATCATTTGTAATGTACCTAGTAGGTAGTTGGACAACCAATCACCAATACTTCCACTGCAGACCACCCAGACGTGGCTGTCAATTTCACGTGTGCACTATTCCATGTATCTCATGTATCAGTGGGCCCGACCGTCCCAGCACTGAGACTACCTCCCGTATTGTACCCACAAAAGACCCGCCACTGCAGTCATCGAGAAAACATAACCATCGAACGAATCAGTCGTGAAATGGTGTACCAATGTAGATCACACGTCCAAGTGATGAGAGCGCAAGGCTGTGGAGATGACGGCACGGCAGGACAGGGGAACCGGGAAGGGGGAAGGCTATGATCTCATCCTGTTCGACATGTCGTCGCAATGCAACGGACCCTTGAAATCAGGTTTTCCTGCCCACGGGGGAAAGCCCATATTAGATCGAGCCGTTTCTCGACCGGTTATTGTGTTGAGAGGTTGTCAGGTCAAGTTCCATCGGCTATAATATATATCGAATAATAACCCGCCTTGAGAGTATTGTTCATCCATCCCCTCCCACGTCCAACAACAACTCCTCCAACAAAACCAATACCCAGAAAACAAAAATCTGCCCAACATGTCTTCTTCTCAGGACCGCAACCCCCGCAAGCAGAAGCAGCAGCAGACCTACGAGGAGTCCGAGTCGGAGGAGTCCGGCTCCGAGGAGCAGTACCAGCCACCACAGAGGTCCAACCGCCGGAACCGCCAGCAGAACCAGGTGCAGCGCCGGCAACAACAACAACAAGGAGGAGGCGGCGCGCTCGACCAGGCCGGCCTGGGCGGCGTCGGGCAGACGGCACAGGGGCTCCAGGGCGGCGTGACAAACACCCTCGGCGGCGTCGCCAACAATGCCATGAACCAGCAGCAGCAGGGCGGCGGCGGCGGCGGCGGCGGCAAGTCCGACACGCTGCGCTTGAGGTTGGACCTCAACCTCGACATCGAGATTACGCTCAAGGCTAAGATCCATGGTGATCTCGAGCTGGCTTTGCTGTATGTGCTTACCTCGTCTTCCCCTTCCCCCTTCTCTCCAAATGACTCGCACTACGCCGGTGAGCCCGTCCTAGTGGATAGGCAAATTGCCGGGCCCCCCTCCCATCTTCTGTTTTTCTCGTCACAAGCTTCACAGGGGACAATACGCTTTTGCACCACTGCCCAGTTCAGAGTTATATAAATATCCCATCACCACTACACCACTGTATCGCATCTTTGTTCTCGGTTCTAAAGGACGGCTCAGGGATGTATCATAAACGTGATATCGAAGGGAAAACCGTGGACGGCGGCTAAAAGGAAAGCACACAGTGAGACATAAGAAACACTTGGAAAAAGAACGTAACCGACGAGCAACACATCATCGGATACGCAGGAGTGAACAAAAACTCAACAAACATGTACCAACACTGTGTCTTTCCTATTTTGGCTGGTCGGGCTGCGCAGTGTTGTCCCAAGCGATTAGCGTCCTGTTTCCCACCACATCATCATGTACCTCGTATATGCATTTTGCGAGGATGGGAAGAAGGAAGAGAGGAACTGGTCACTAATGCTTGGGACACACTAGGAACTGATGTGAGCAAAGCAAGCGAGCGAGCGATCAGAAGGAGGCTCTTGTGATGAGCCAACCATTTTGTCAAATGTTTTATATTTTTTTTTATATGTATGTCTTGTCGGTGTTGGCTGGTGTTCGGGATGGCGGGTACCCTCAAAGAGTCATGAGAACGGTTTACCCAACCCCTTTAAATCTTGGGGATGATGACGACGTACGGAATATCATCTGAATATTTCAAATTGTGCTGCAAACTTACCACTGCTTGTGAAGTAAGTGCCAAAGGAAAAATAAGATCTGAGATGGATATACCACGGCATGGGATCCTGTAAGCAGTGGGATAATAGACTGCACTACATTGCATTGTCAACGCCCAGTTGATCTCATGTCCATTTCGAGTTTCACTGAACACGGCGGCTTGCAGCATCTTGGGTGGACAGAGTTTCTCCCTACACAACGCCACTGCCGCGGTGTTGGTGTCAGGGTGTACAAGACCCAGCCGGCTGTAGAGGACCCTCGGGGAGTGAAGGGTTAAGTTGAAACGCTCATGGACTCGACTTCGCATCTTCGGTGGTATGAAGTCATGCTCACAACGTTTCGATTCCTTTGGAGG
>LKEB01000016.1:343736-423678 GCA_003795295.1 Cytospora leucostoma | reverse complement strand
CTACCATCGCAGGTGACGTAGTCAGCGGCATCCTAGGCCAGCTTGCTTCGGCCGATCCTCCAGACTCGATTTGTGCGCGTCGCCAATCTTGATCGCGGTATTCACTGCCTGCCGCCTGCCGGGCGTATACTTTGCGGCGTTACAGCAGACGAACCGCACTTGATGTCAACACAGAAGGTGTCTCATCAGGGGCCGCTACGAGGATCCTACGAGATTCCCATGGCACAGACCACTGAATCCGACGGCGAGGCCGTGGGCTACAAGACTGCTCTGTCCGATGTGGGCAGCGACAACAGTAGCGATGCCGGTGGGTCCCACCAAAAGACTACGCATGCAGCTCCAACCTCTGAGCGCGACGGTCCCAAGGACGATATCGAGGTCGAGGAGCTTCCTGACGATTATGTCGGGCCACAGGATCAACAGAGGCGGAAGCGGGATGAAACGCCGCGGAAGACGCCAAAAGACAGTCCGGCATACGTCGCGCCCATAGGCGGCGACATGAAGGTTCCGCCCATCGAGCCAATATCACCCCGCCCGCAGCACACACCTTCACCCGGAGCCTCATCCGAGACGCCCAGGAAGCCCCCTATCCATCAGATGCCCAAAGGTCATCTCGTGGGCAAGAAGATTGACGATTTCGGAGACGTTTTGGACGAGGATGGAAGCGTGCTCGGGCGCGTGGAAGGCGATTTGCCGTCCATGGTCGGCCGGACAATTTCAAATGCTAGAGGAGACGTACTCGGCGACGATGGAGAGCTTCTTGGTTACGTAGCCGAGGTCGAGACGGGAGAAGGCCAACAACAGCAAACAAAGCAGCAACAGCCAACGTGGAGTTTGGAGGAGGTCATGAAAGCCATGGATGCGCAGGGCAAGGGTCCTGGCGGCCTCAGGGTCGACGCTTCTGGAAACATTATGGATGAGGAGGGAAATGTCGTGGGATCGTTTCATGACAAGCGCAGCGGCTTCGGAAGGAAGAACGCACCGGGTACCAGTGATGGCAATGCCAGTGGCGGCAAACCACGCTCGCAAGCATCGCGATCCGAAGAGGTGCCGCAGGGAAGCAAGTCGGACGAGCAAGCCGGATCGTCCTCAACGCAGTCGCAACCCAAAGTCAATGCTCAGAGCCACAGGAAGCAGCCTGAGGAGAGGCAGGAAAGCCCCTCAGACATTTTCCTAGATGTCAAGTCAACAACTGAGGGCATACAACTCACCATTCGCATACCGACTGTCTTCAATAATGGAGGACAGCAGCTGCAGCCTAAAATTGTGTTCTCATAGTTAGCTCATAAAGATGTTCAAATGGGAAGGTCTTCAAGCTAATTAGACTAGAAAATTCGGCACCCCAGGGGTAATGGCCAGGCTGGCTAGGAACAGGAAGGAGCTGGCTCGTGTATATTACTTATTGCGTTCAGACCATCGGTCTGGTCAGCCGGTCAGCCGGTCAGCAGGAGGGGCTGGTTGGAGCAAGGTAGAACCTGGAACTCAGAAAGTATAAATGTGACGGATTGAGTGCAGCAGCCGGTAGTACCGGTCGTCTCTGGACCTCGAGGAGCGGAGGAAGGTACCTTTGACGAGGGTGGATATGACAGAACCCTTTCAAGGAATAGACGCACAGGAGGGAGAGCAGCCTGGAAGTCAAACTTGATTCCGGCTATGTTTGCCGGAGTAGTAATCATCACGAAGCGCCCACAGGATTCGTCGCATCAGGCCAGATGACGTAGCAACCTGGGGAGCTACCCTGGTCTCGAAGCTTCAGAGGTCGAGACCGGTGCATTGTCGATCTATGCCTCAAGGAAAATGGCAGATACTCGCACAGGAGGGTTGCGTATTCGTGCAGTCTGCTAGGGTGATGGAGGCGGCCCTCGCGTGTAAGTCCTTCGCCACACCTCTGGGAGACAAGCCACACACTATACGCGATCCTGTTTGTGCCCCCCATGTCGACATCGATGATACGTTGGGAAAGAGACCATCTATTCACGCTGGCCAATGGCATTACACGTATACTGACCCACCCATGTCCGATGCCTTCACTGTCCGGGAAAGTATCCCACCAGGCTGAAACACGAACGCTCCTAGATGGATTGCCAACCAGGTAATATGGAAGCTGCTTGGCAGACCCCTCAGGTTCAAGGTGCGATATACTACCATACACACAAGTATATCGCAAGTATTTCACAGACTGATGAAGTCATCTTGGGGGATCTGGGCCACGGCTTGTGGTAGAGACCCTGCTCCTTGACGCCTGTCACTACCTAGGTAATCACCACTCATCATCTGTGTGACGACCTCTTCTAAGGCTTCGGTCGGCAGTGATCGAGATGTGCGTTGGTTGTGACGTAGAAATTGGAGTTTCTTCTGCTTCTCCCTCCCACAGATGACGTCCATCTGAGGCTGTCGACAGCTTGATCCTGTTGGTGCTGCATGCCGGTGATGCAAGGAGGGTCCCCCGAGGAGGAGGGTTGGACGCATATAAGCTGGCTTCGCAAGGCGTAAGGGCTTCAAGATTGGTTCCTGCTTGTATCTGAAGTCAAAGCTTCTGAAAATACTCCCAAGAATCACCACAACAACCCATCATCGTATACAACGAGATTCCCATCTACTCACTCATCTGTATCAACACAACCTCGAACCATATTGCTGACCTAAAATACCCCCCTTACCTCAGCCATATCTTACCACACCACCACCTCATCTTTTTTTAAAATTTTACACGTTCTCGTGATTGTCTTTGTATAAAACCATCATCATGGCGGACACCCACCCACCAGGAGGCTGGCCATGGGGAAAGAACAAGCAGTCTACTAAAGGCGACGATGGATCCGAGGCCCCCAGCGGCACCACCCAGCAGCACCAACAAGACGCAGGCGTCCAAGAGCCCGAGCTATTGCAAGAGGTCCCGCACGAGCCCATCTCCGAGGGCGGGAAGGGCGACAACCAGTCACAGGCACAGTCCAAGGCCGGGGAAGCCAAGTCCGCCGCCGGCTCCGCCATCCGTGGCTCAGAGAGCGCCGCCAACAAGTCCGTCAAGTACGAGGACGACAAGCCGGTAAGCGCCAAGGCACCATCCAACAAGAGCTTCAGCAGGAGCGCCAAGGAGCCCAGCATCGCGTCCCATGCAAACACCAATGGTGGCGACCAAGATGACCTAGATGACCAAGATGATGATGATGCTAATGACAACGATGACCATGACGACGACTACGTTGACATCCAGAACGAGGCTAACGACTCCACTGAGGATTCCCAGGCAACTGCCGAGTCGAAGAAGGATGACCTACCCGAGGACGAGGGTAAGGATCTGAGCGAACCCACCGAGCACGCTGGCGAGCAGGAACAGGGAGAGGCTGGCGAGGAGGAGGATCAGGAGCCCAGCGAGGGCGCGGAGAAGTCTCAGTCCGGCTCTAAGTTCTCCAACTTCCTGAGCGGCGCAAGCAAGGCTGTGCCCTCTTTCGGCGGTGGGAGCAAGGAGCCTGGGCAGGATGACTCCCAGATCCCCGAGTCTATCCGCAAGCTCCAGGAAGAGGTCGGCGACGACACGAACCTGACGTTGCCAGGGGGCACAGAGGGCACCCAGTCCGGCACCCAGTCCGGCACCCATCTGCCCGAAGGCGTTGAGAGGCCAGAGGACCTGCAGACAGCCACTGAGGAGACCGACGACGATACCCATGAGGAGGGCACTGAGGCCGGCACTCATCTACCCGAGGGTATCGAGAGGCCCGAGGATCTGGAGACCGCCGCCTCGAGCGAGGGGGGCACCCATGTAGAGGGCCTGGAAGATGGTGAGGAATTGCGTCCCGAGGATTCTCTCACCTACGCCGCTGATAACAGTCATCCGCCAGGTGAAGGAACCGAAGGCCAGCAGACAGGAGAAGGGACGGGCGAGGAGGGTGCCACCGAGCAGGAGCAGTCCGAGCGCCAGTCCCGGGGTGCAGGCTCTACTAAGCGCGAGGGCTCTCAGTCCCAGGTGCGCTTCTCTGAGGAGCCTACGGAAGAGTTCGAGGACACTCGCGACTCTGGCACCGAGGCTGAGGGCACCACCCAATCCGGCACCAAACTTCCCGAGGGTGTCGAGAAGCCCGATGACCTGGAGACTGCTACTGGCTACACCTACGATGACACTACTCAGGCCGGTCGCACTCAAGGCGAAGGAACCCAGGGTGAGGGTACCCAGGCCGGTACCACACTGCCCGAGGGCGCCGAGAAGCCTGAGGACCTTCAGACTGCTACAGGCTACACCTACGAGACTGCCACCCAGCCCGGCCAAACCCAAGGCGAGGGAACGCAGGCCGGCACCGCGCTGCCCGAGGGCGTTGACAAGGCCGAAGACCTCCAGACCGCCACCGGCTACACGTACGAGACTGCCACCAACGCGCCCGAGATCGACTACTCCATCCTGAAGGGCTGCACCGTCAACAAGCTCGGCAACGTCGTCAACGACAAGGGCCAGGCCGTCGGCCGCATCGTCCAGGGCATCACGGAGCACCTGATCGGCCGCAAGGTCGACGAGAACGGCATCATTTGGAACGACAGCGGAAAGGAGATCGGCCGGGCGGAGCCCATCCCCGACAACGAGCTCCAGGACCTCCTGGAGCCCAAGCCCTTCGAGTCCTTCGAGGGCAACACCATCGACGCCAAGGGCAACGTCCTCTGGAACGGCCAGCAGGTCGGCAAGGTCATCGAGGGCGACCTCAAGCTCCTCCAGGGCAAGAGCGTCGACCCGGACGGCGAGGTCCTCGACAAGGCCGGGAACGTCATCGGCAGGGCCGAACGCTGGGAGGAAGAGGAGGAGCCCGAGCCGGAGCCCGAGGCCGAGATTGACCGGTCCATACTTGCCGGCAAGCGTGTCAACAAGGCAGGTAACGTTGTCGATGGCAATGGTGTCATCTACGGCCGTGTCATTGACGGCGACCTCAAGCGCATGATCGGCCGCATGTGCAACAAGAACGGCGAGATCCTCAGCGAGTCCGGCGATGTCCTCGGCCACGCGGAGCTTGTGTCCGAGGGCGAGCGTGAGGGGTCCAAGGAGGGCATCTTCGCCGACCTCGAGGGCCTGACCATCAACAAGGACGGTCAAGTCGTGACGCCAGCCGGCGAGATTGTCGGCCGCCTCATCACGGGAGACCCCAAGATCCTTGCTGGTCGTGCCGTTGATGAGGATGGTGACGTTGTCGACAAGAACGGCAATGTGCTCGGCAAGGCTGAGCGCTGGGCGCCCGAGGAGGTCGAGAAGGAGAAGGGACCTATGGCCGGCCTCACCGTCAACCAGGAGGGTAACGTCGTCGACAATAAGGGCAACCTGGTCGGCAAGCTGACGTCGGGAGACCCGCTCATCTGCGCCGGCAAGGAGATCGACGACGACGGCGACGTGATCAACTCCAAGGGCATGACGGTGGGCCACGTCAACCTCCTGGCGGACATCCCGCAGGAGCCCGAGCCCGAGGGCGAGACGGAGGAGGAGAAGGAGGAGCGGCTGCAGCGGGAGCAGGACAAGAAGCTCGCCATCCAGATGGCCGTGTGCCTGGAGCAGTGCCTCGACAAGATCAAGCCCATCTGCAAGCTGATCACGACCAAGATCGAGGCGACGGAGCGCAAGCCCGAGGACGAGCGCGACGAGGAGGCCCTGGTCAAGGAGGTCCGCCCGCTGATCGAGGAGGGCAGCAACATCCTCCGCGAGGCGCACGGCGTCATCCGCGGTCTCGACCCCGACGGCCACATCCAGGCCAACGCTAAGCACAAGACTGGCACGCGTGAGGCCACACCCGAGGAGTTCCACCTCGCTGAGGTTATCAAGGAGGTAAGCATCTTCACCATCCACTTATCAAGCAACACGCACCACCACCACCACCACCACCCACATATGTCCCCCCTATGCCAGACCCGAAGAAAACAAAAGAACAGCAGACACTAACACATCGATCCACACACACAGCTCACAGGCACCGTCACGGAGACCATCGACGGCGCCAAGCGCAAGCTCGAGGACCTCCCCCACGCCAAGAAGGAGCTCAACCCCCTGTGGGGCCTCCTGGGCGAGCCCCTCTTCCAGATCATCGCCGCCGTCGGCCTGCTCCTCAGCGGCGTCCTGGGCATCGTGGGCCGCCTGCTCAGCGGCCTCGGCCTCGGCGGCATCGTCGACGGCCTGCTGGGCACACTGGGCCTCAACAGGCTGCTGGACGGCCTCGGCCTCGGGTCGATCGTCGGCTCGCTGACTGGCAAGAAGAAGAAATAAAGGTTGGGCGAGCGCTTGATCTGAGATGGGTAATATGATGAAGACGAGACGAAACTTGATTCCCAACGTTATACTTGCTTGCTGGTTGGTTGGTTGGTTGGTTGGTTGGACAGTTGTACTATTGGAACGTTATGATGGTTGTGTGTTTCCTGTTGAACAAAAGCAGTTCTATTTTACACATGACAGTATACTTATGATAAGATAATGAATTATGGCTTTGTATCCTAGTATCATCTTGAGTGTTGACAATGAAGGATGGTTTACCAGACCGCTCATTATGCACAACAAAGTCTTGCGAACATGTGCCACGAGAGGGATCGTAGATGATCACAAAAGGCGCTATCAGGAGACTCTTGAAATGATTGTGATTCTCGTATACTAGCCTCCGAGCCAACCGTTGTGATATCTTCATAGTTTTCTTCATCAATGACCCCCTCATGTCAGTAGTGTTGGAGGGCGCTAAACTCCCAGAGCTTCCCAGGGTTTCCTCCTTTGTCAAAGCCCTCATGTCGGGTAACGTAGCAAGACGCTGGTCTGCCAGATTCTTCGTCAACATCATCATTAAAGTGGCGGCGGAACTATTGGAAACAGACCACTGTGCTAGCTATAAAAGGGTGACCACCCCTAGTAGAACTAGGAATGAATCTGGTCTATAGCTGACCTTCCAACAGGAACAGAGGTAAACTCTCAGAACCCTCGTCAACCTTAATATCTGGTGACGATAGATATCTGCAGAGATCTGAGCAGAACCGATGTAAAGTGATGAAACGCACAAAATAATACTTCAGCCCGCTGTGAGATAACACCGATACGTACCAAGTTTGTGTGGTCAAATCCAGGTGCTACCTCGCTTTGATGCCGCACTAAGCAAGTAAACATCCCACTATGTGTCTCCATCGCATGTGCCACCACAGATCCGTCCCAGCACGTGGCCGCGCAACCATCTCGTTCAGCCTCACAGGGACTAGCCGATCTTCAGGGCTCGGAGGTGGGACGTTCGTCATCCTGTGGGGAGCCGTCATTCAGAATACCACCCTCCAGTTCCCTCTGTCTCCTGTCTTTCAGCTCTCTGTGCCTGCGCAGCCACCTTCGAATATATTCCCTCAACCGCTCCAGCCGACCATCGGTGATAGCTGGAGCCTCCTCCTCCTCCTCCTCCTCCTGCGCAGCAGGCTCGTGGGGTATGTCGGCCCCGGGCTCCCCCGGCCGGGGAGGTGTCCCCGGCAGGCTCGACACGGGAGAACCGAGGTCGAGCGGCGGGATATCTCGCTCGGGCGGCAGCACGCGGGGACCACCATCCCCGGGCTCGTGGTCGTGGTCGTGGTCGTGGCCGTGGCCGTCGCCTCGGGACGCCGGCCTGCGCGGCGGCACGTAGGACGAGACACAGTCGCCCCCCCTGGCCGGCCTCAGGCGGGGCTCGCCCGGTCCCTGGCCCGACGGCTGCACCGTCCGGCTGAACCAATCCGGCAGCCACTCCCGCCGCGCGGGAGCTCGGTGGCGGCTGGGCCCGGGAGCCGGGTGCTGCTCCCGGGGCGGGTCTGGGGGCGGGTGGCTGCCAGATCCGTGGCTGGCATCGTCGTCTTCGACGATCATGCGCTCTTCCGGGAACTCGCTGAAATCTCCCTGGCGCAGCCTCTCCCGAGGCAGAGGGAACGCTGGGTTTTCTTCGTCCCACTGTTCCAGACCTGTGTTCAGAGGGTAGCGCGGGCGGTTGGGTCTGGACCTGGGGACCTCGTCGCCATTTGAGGTAGAGGACCTCCTGTCTGCCATGTTGAGAGAAGGAATAAACTGTTTGGAAAGACGGGATCGAACTGTGTTGGATATTATTCTGTGAGATGACACAGATAATACTCTATGAGTATGTCAGATGGTAGGTCTCAAAACAAAGAGATAGTGGATGTCTCGATGCGATCTCAGGTTGAAGGTCAACGAAGAGAAAGGATGGGAGAGAGGACGTGAACGAGAGGAAATGGAGGAGAAAATGGACGGGAGAAAATGGAAGAGACGAGGAGAGCGGATTAATTTCGCCAGAATCACGGCGAACCAACACGAATGTATTTGGTAAACGGGAGAAAACATGCTGTTATTGCGCTTCAAGGTCGGCCGCGAGCCACTATACTGGCACAAGTGCTAACAACTAGCACACGCTTGGAACACCAGAGAGCTCTCGCTATATGAGAAAGGCTGGGCATTGCATAGGGTAGGAGGCACTTGTCACACGAAGGTTCGACGATCCTGATGGTCTGACCAGGCACTACACCTTGTTGAGCAGCATCACGGCCCATGAATGGCGATGGCTTTGAGCCCGCGGGCTGCACCGGTCCCCAGCGCGTAACAGAGGCCAGCTAACACTCGTCGTTCCTGCAGGTTGAAACCAAGTTTGACCTACCGGAGCGTGGCCGCAGATGCTCCGGAGATGTTCATCATCTCCATTTCTACCTACAGAAGGCACATGGACCAAAGGGCGAAGAAGGACTGAACTTGTGTACCTGGTATACCTGGTATTACGGGTACTAGCTAGTACATGAGCAACTGAGCCACTGGGCCGGCCTCGTCGTCGCGCTGGGCCGGTCGTCACTCTCAAGCGCAGAGCATATCGCCGGTCACTTTGCCCAACCCGCCCAACTTACTTAGGTACCTGGGTAGTTTCATTGCTTGGGTCCATCGATGAGAGATGTGTAGCGGGAACATGGGCGACCGGTGGAGACTGGACAGACCATTTCCCCGAGCGTGGGTGTTCCACTAGTTTCCCGGGTATGTAATGATTTGCCTCAACTTTTGGATCCGTTCAGGCAGGTGCCGAGTAATAACAGTTGGAACTTCTTGAAGGTTTTCTCTGTTTGTGCGGCTCTCCTACTTGGTTTGAGTCTAAGTGATCCTGATAAGTCAATCTACTTACTACATAGCACGTGGGAAGAGACAGCTCGAAACGAATAGTGGGAAGAAAAAGAGTAACAAATGGGAACGAATAACGCTCCAGAAACTAGACCCTCCTCTGAAGCGCCGCTATGAAACGATCTTCCAATAGTCGAGGCTTCGTCACTCAAAATTGAAGTATATAGCATACCTTGTGACAAGGCGACAAGACGCTTTGAAGTCGTCCAGGAGTTGACAGGGATGTTCCCTGTACGCGGCCCACATGGTTGACACCCGTCTCGGTAGCGCCCGAGAGGACCGGTACGTACCTCCCGGCGGTTCGGAAGCTCAACTTTTCCGGGCGGTTCCCATCGATCAATGATTTTCTGGGTCGCAGGCCGAGCTCCATCCTCGACACCCGAGGCCGTATACAACGCCCCCTCTAGCCGTCCAGCCCCGAGACGACCAACCCCCTAAAGCTTCGAGGCAATATCGATCCATCAGGCCAACCGATCAGGTCAAAAGAAAAGACCGGCCCTCGTCTCCGAGATACGACCCTACCACCACCTCCGCAAACAGGACCAGGGCTTCACTGCCAGCTCTCAGTACGACGAGCAAGGACCGTTCACAACGCAGGTCTCTATATCATCACAACCGCCCGCAGGGACCGATTAGCCCTCCCCATAATCCATAGACCACCCATAACCTCGGGACTTCTTTCTTCAACCACAACACCGCCCAAGATGTTCACACAAACAGGCCTGCGCGGCCTCCTCCGACCACAATCGACGACCTCCCAGAGCGGCCTCCTCGCGGGCATCTTCCGGGCCACCACAGCCGCCGCACCATCTCCCGCCTCCACCTCCTCGCCGACAACACCAGCAGCGACCCCGGCCCCCCGGCCCTTCAGCACGACGGCCGCGGCCCCGGCGCGCGTCACCCCCAAGGCGCAGGCCAAGAAGCCCGCGGGCCAGAAGGTCGGCAAGCCGATGGACTCGGCGGCGGCGCGCGCGCAGCGCAAGAAGCGAAAGTCCCAGATGGAGGCCAAGCTGGACCCCAAGGTGTCCGGGCTCATGAAGTTCATCTACGCCGGGTCGCAGGTGCAGGCGCCCCTGCGCATGGCGCGCAACCGCTGGCTCCGGCACTGGACCGTCCACCGGGCCTGGCAGCTCTCGCGGCGCAGGGAGGGGGAGGCCGCCGAGCGCGAGATGATGCGCATGCAGCAGAGCATGGGCCGCGCCTGCGAGGCGCTGCGGACCATGGGCGGGCCCGGCACCAGGCCCGAGGGCTGGCTGTACCGCAAGGCCATGGAGAAGAAGGGCATCTGGGGCAGGGACGCCGTGCCTATCGAGTACGCGCGCCCCATGGTCGAGACGCCGGGTAGCAAGCCCTGGAACCACGAGTGGAAGAGGTCATGAGCTGTTTGCGTGGTTTTTTTTTCATCGTGTGAGAGGGAGGCCGGTGGTGTGTAAGGCCTGGGGGAGGGCCCGGTCGCGGTCGTAGACAGGGAAAAAGGACTGTAAAACATGTATCAAATGATATCAGAACGCCGATGTGGGGCAACACACACGGCGGCTTTGATCGATCACCCCATGTCTGTAAATACGTAGACTCGAAGGAATATGGAGGAAAAAAAAAAGAATGGAAATTAAATGCCTATCAAGTTAAACCCTGTTATGCTGCAATTCATTCTGAGAACGCGCATTACTGCTGATGATGCCCCCCCATGACCAACCTGCCCGATCCTATACACTGTCCATTTTACACTCCATTTCCACCTGATGCACCGGATTCTGGCTTTGCTAGCCAGCAAGTGACCCGTTGCTTTTCGAGTTCAAGCTCTATGGATTCGGTACTACACCAACGCGAGGCTCCGAGCGGGCCTTGGTGGCTGAATCGTTCGACTGTCGAAACGCCCTTAGCTGCTGTGTAGGGTAGCGCTCAAGTCGTCTCCCACGCCGGGGCTGCCGTATATCATGACAGCTGGGTGACCGGATAGTGGCCGCAAAACATGACGCTGTTGTCGATCCCTTTCCTGCTGGGCTGACACGTCCTCAAGCCTCTTTCGCAGTCCGTATAAATCCCCAAATTCGCCGTCCATTACGAATCGTGCCCGTGTCCTCGATCAATCACAATCTGAATGCCGGGTCCTGCCTCAAAGGATCACGCAGCAACCACCCCCTTCGCCCTTCTCGAACGTCAAGAGTGCTGCCCTCGTCGCTGCCTCGAAAACGTCGTCGACGCCCTCACCGCTTAAGCTCGAGCACTCGAGGTACTTCTTGGCCCCTACTTCTCGTGCCACCGCCTCGCCGTCGTGTTCTGTCACAAATCGAAGGGACTTCTTCCGCATCTCCTCAACGGCGACTGGATCCTCCCTCAGGTCCTTCTTCAACCCGACGAGTATGATCGGTACGCCCGGGCACTTCTCGGTTGCTTCTTCGATCCACTAACAGGGCAACTGGTTAGTCTGAAGTTCTCTCGGCCGCATATATGGGTATTGGTTTGAGGGCGTTGTTGTATTGGTAGCTCCCAACATATGTACGACATGGGATGTCTCGGAGGGGCGAGTGTTTGTCGCACGAAGCTCTGTGCTGCTGCTCCATCTCCTGCCCCTCCCCCCACTGTCTGGAATCTTGGCACCAGGGGACACTCACCTTATGTTTAACATTGTCCAGAGAATCTGGTGTATCCACCGAGAAGCCAATCAGAATAACGTGTGCTTTCGAGTATGCCAGGGGGCGCAGCCGCTCATAGTCCTCCTGTCCCGCGGTATCCCATAGCGCAAGCTGTACTGATTTGCCATCTACTCTGCAATCGGTGACATAGTTCTCGAAAACGGTGGGAATCTGCGCTCGTGTATTATCGTTAGATGTTGTCGTCATTATCGCATTTAGGCGGTGTCATTGCGATGGTCACGGTGGTTCGTAGTGACAATCGGGCGTAGAGATGGTCGAATTGATGGAAAGATGAGGACTTACGTAGTGCTACGATAACGGCAGGTCAGCTTCTGGACTCTCCACGGAGGATGATTGGGCTGGAAGGATAGGGAATGGGATCCATAAGGGAACTCACTGTAGGGAAGTAGCCCAGCGTGAAGACGCTGAGAAGAGAGGTCTTGCCACAGGCTCCATCTCCGATGATGACCAGCTTCCTGTGTAGCAGCAGTCGTGGTCAGGATGAATCCATGGCGATAAGGGGGCCAGACGGGGACGGTGTGGAGCAGCTATACATACCTCCGGATGACGTTCTGAGCATTCCCTGCGCTTGCCATCGTGGGGTGCAAGGATGGCGGCCCTCTTTACCGTGAAATTGGCTCCTCTCGGCTCTGGTTGTAGTGAAGGAAGGCGTCACCAGTCGTCAGAGATCGGAGTGGCGTCGGCGGGCTGGGCTGGTGTAGTTATCGGCGATGGAAAACAGAATGCGACGGGACGCTGGGGTCTTTTCGGAGCCGGGTGTTCGCTGCTTGTGCTGCCTGTGCTGCCTGTGCTGCCTGGCTGATAGGAAGTACTGAATCCGACCTGACCGCTTGCTGTCCTATTTGTCTTCTCTTCCCAGATTGTGCAGACGGAATGCAGAGAGTTGGAGGATATGACGGGGGTGGGGAGAAAATGGAGGATGAACGATTGTCAAGAATGAGTAAGTCAAAAAGGTCAAAAAATAAATTTGAACGCAATGCTAAATGCAAATGAAACGAATTGGGATTCCGGTTTCCGTGTAGTAGTAGGTAGTAGCAGTAGTACTAGTGTACGGAGCAGCAGAGGTAGATAAAGACGAGAGAAACAGACGGGGGATGGCTGGATGGCCGGATGGGATGTTTCGGACTGGGATGTGCTAAGTAGTCTATCTGTCTTAGTGTCTGTCTCCCCCAAAGCTTCCAAGGTTGGTCGTAGTTGGGTCTGTTGGTGCCTGTTGGTCTGCCCTGTCAGTTCAGTCAGGATTCAGGATTCAGAACTCTGGACTCAGGACTCAGGACTCAGGACTCGGGACATCATACTGTCAGGCCTTCTGTCTTTTAGTCTCTTTGCCTCTGCTATGCCCAGGTGCCCAGGTGGGCGAAAAAGGTCGCCGCCTACCGCGTCGCCTCGGCACTTAATTGGGCATGAGTTATAATAAGTTGGGGACTGCCTGACTGCTGCGCCGCGTCGACTGGGTCGGTGGGTCTGGGGGTACGTAGAAAGGCCTGACAGTCTGACAGGTAGACGACGTACAGATTACTTTTAGTACGCAGTCGAGACTCGAGCCAAGTCCGGGGCAGGGCGAACCAAACACAGATTAGGAAATTGATGGATTGGACAAGGCGCGGGGGGTTCGTGACATGTGTTATGTATGCTCATGTGAATGTGATAGAGCGTCCATGTGGTCTACCTAGGTAGTCTACGTCTTTATATTTATCTTTTTTCCTCCTTCTTTGCTTCGTAGGTCAGTCTCGTCAGTCTTGTCTCTGACCGCCGTCTGCCGTCTGTCGTTACGGATTACAGGATTACGACGACCTTGGAACCCTCCCTGAAGACCACATAGACTACGTACCACTATTACACTACCAACTATCGATGAGCTGCATGAACACTCGTGAGATGCGATCGAGGCGGTATCGAGGAACTTCCCTCCAATCCACATTGAACCACCAGCAATCACAGCAATCATCTCCCAGTCAGGGGCCGATCAGTAGATGCACCCGGCATTTTCGAACGACCAAGCTACTGCAATGCCACCTTACGGCCTCATCGCCGCATTACCTGATGGGTCCAGTCACCATGCCTGTTGACACTTTTCATCGGTTCACAAACACCTGCTTGCGTATCGCCAGCCCCCGCGCGCGCATGCGCACCCCATCCCGCAGTAGACAGATTCGCTCCATGTCGAATCGCGAGCCTCGTCCCCATCATGGACAGCAGCATTATGATTCTCGAGCGCATCATACTCACGGGACGCCTGGGGCATGGGCGCGCGCTGCAGCGAGTGAGGCTGTGCAGCCCCGGAGCCGTACCATTAGTAGCAGAAGGGCCCAGGGATCAGCCATCACGAGTCACGACACGAGCTTCTAATAACAAACATCTTTTTTTTTCTTCCTCTGGCGTTCCCAGCATTGCCAGCATTACAAGCTAGCATTGCCCGCAGTAACCACTGTAGGCATTAACAAGTGCCTTGGCATCATGCAGCATCGAAAAGCCGGGAAGATGAAGGTGATTTGTCGGGCCTACGAGACCAACGAGGCATGTCGAACCGTGAGCACCCAAGAATAGAGTCAAGAATTGAGACGTCACACGAGATGGACCGACGATATGCAGTGGTGTCTTGTCTGTGTCTTGTCTGCCCGAACCGGTTGCAGCCAAGGACGAGCGAGCCTCACGCACAGGTCCGATGACTCGCAGGCGACCATCGTCTTCCCGCTGGGGTACCATAGTTACTGAAGTGATGGTTGATCGCATAGGCCCCTAGGTGCTAGCAAAGTACCCATGTGTACACTAATACCTAATGGTAGTGTCTCTATCATGCACACTTGGAACTTGCATTGCTTACTTAGTAGGCTGGTAGGTAGGTAGGCGTGGTAGGGGGCCCCCTCCGCCCCCGGCGGGAGCAGTTCGTCGATCAGGGGGATCGGCACCGAAGCGCCCGCCGTGTAAGCGAACATTTGCCGGTAACCTGCCCCGGCATGTTTCACGTGCATCCTCAGACTGTTGAATGTTGCAGATATAGTACTTCAGCCTCTCTGTATCTTCCTTACCTCGAGTTTACTAGGCTTGAATGCGTATGTAGTAGAGTAGGGTGTCAGAAGCTCTCTCGATGCTGTCGACTTGGTAGAGATAGGGACTTTTGCACACTGTGCTGAGAGGGACCGTCAACCCTCAGTGATGGTAGTCCAACCCTCGAGGACTCCCGGAACATCCAAAGTCTGGCCGTTCGCATTGTCTTGCCGAATTTTGACTACGAACCCAAGTAAGTGCCCAGAGGTTAGTCTATTGGTTGAAGACGCCCTTGAGGCCTATATATATATATATATGTGAAAGCGCCAGCTGCTTTCCGGAATGAAGGTTGTGAACAGGTCATCTGGAGGCCAGCGCGAACAGGGTACATTGCATGGCTTCTTGGCAGTCATGTAGATATGCCATTGAGGTGCCTTGTCTGCTCGTCATGATATCACATACTCTCGCTGTGGAAGCTCGAGAAGGAAGAGCCCAAGTAGGGGCCTTTGTGCTAGCAGCTGGATCTCTGGTGGCCCATAGACAGTGCCTCATAGGCGAAAACCCCAGCTCCTTTTCCGTATATCACCAACTTCGATGATGTGTCTCCTTGGATTTTCTGGATCTTCCCGATTTTCCCATGATCTCCTATAAAAGTCGGCCAAAGCTTCGCAACCACCACCGACTGTCATGTCCAGTGCGGTCGCCAGGCCCTACACCCGACGATCTTGAAACCCGAACGCTCACGATGTCTGTCTACACGGCTGTTCTCCGGTCCTCCTTGGAGGTTAAAGACAGGAAGGACCCTGAAGAAACTGCTGCCGCGGGATCTGGACGTTATACCGGAATTTGACGTTATCTCGCAACTGTACTTACCGAAGGGTGGATACCACGTTTACCTCTTACAATTTCCCGCGGAGCGAATACCGTTGAAGCCTGCTCAGGCGTCGGGTTCCCACTCTTGTGTCGATTTCTTCCAAATCAACGACTGTTTCATTCGCTACGCTTGCGGACCGCCGTGGAGCGGATTCTCTTAGCTCATTGCAAATTCCAGAGCCTTGCGGCCCTGTTACATAAGGTTACCTGTGAGGCGTTGAGCCGTGTGGGACGGTGATCCACCACAGGAGTCGAGACTATCGGGAGACTGTCGGCATTGAATGGTGTCCCTGATTAGTAAGACACGCAATGGATCAGCCCACCTGGGCGAGCTGGGCACACAGGATCCAGATGTCCTAACCCTGACCCTTCTCTATCCTCCTCCTTCTGTTCTCAGGGCCTACCAAGATTGTCACATTATACATGTCACATATGTGTATGAAATATTCGACTATCTCGATACTATCTCTAGCTCTCCACCTGGTTTTCCAGGATATCAGTACGGCAAACCTCATTGTTTAATCTCCCACAGTTCTGTAACCTTGACTTGACCGTCTCCAGTGGGTGGCAAACAGGGCTCTACCCAGGCCCGTCAAGGTTCCCAGTTTAAAAGGGTGTCCGCAATATGTTTTCGACCCCTGACGCAGGATCCTCATCCCAGGCCCAGGCGCCTTTATCACCAAGGCCTTTGGGAGACAGCAAATCCCGTACAGTATGAGATGCACCCTCGCCTCTACATGTGTCTGTTCTCTGCAGTGGCTCCCGAGATCGTCTCCAGCGTGCCCACCCGACTAAGCCATGATTAGATAGTGTCTTTGTCCAGAATCGCTATCGCTAAAATACTCTGGATACTCTAAGCGACCGGAAGAAAGACAGTATCAGGGACGACGAGAACTAGCCACCGCACCGTGACATGGGATGATTAGGCGTGATTCTCGTGGAGTTCTCACATCAACCGGCACCCACTCACCGGGTGCCGGTCGCTTGCAAAGATCCCCACGAAGACGGTAAGAAGGGTGACAGAACTTTTGTCGAAATGAGCCTCGGTAGCTCGCGAAATAGCGTGCTGTTCTCGCCGAGACGTGCCAAGTATAAGGGGGCCCCGCGAGAGTCAATCAAGGTGATCAATCTTGTCCAGCATTGGAGGGTATATAGTGACTTCAACATTGTTGCTTTATCAAATTTTCTCGTTGACCTCACGCCACCGAAACCTCCTATAGCCTCTCGCAATATCAATCATCATGCTTCTAAACAACGTGCTCGGCGTCATCGCCACCATCACTGCTGGCGCTCATGCCGCAAGAATCCCGTTCAGCCACCCCAAGTCCAACCACTCAGGTGTTTCGGTCGGCTCCAGCACTGTCACCACTTCTAGCTCTTCGACCAGCACTTCGGTCAGCACAGTATACGACTTTCCCGCAAACACATACGCTGAGAACCTCGCTGTCCGATCCAACGGCCAGATCCTCATCGACCTTCTGACCGCACCTCAGCTCTGGCTGGTCGACCCTTCAACGCCTGGGCAGGCCGTTCTGGTCCACGAGTTCGCAAACGCAAATGCTCTCGGCGGTATCGTCGAGATCGACACTGATGTCTTCGCCGTCGTCGTAGGAAATGTGACGCTCGCAACCGGCAATGGTGTTGACGGCTCCTGGTCGATCTGGAGCATTGACCTCGCTAGCCGCGACATCACAACCAACGAGACCATCTCCGAGAACCCGCCGCAAGTGGCCAAGATTGCTGATATCCCTACAGCATCCTTGCTGAACGGCTTGGCTTTCCTTGAGGGCGACGACAGCAACCATCTCCTCGCTGGAGATATTAAGCTCGGCACAATTGTCTCCGTCGACATTGACACCGGAGACTATGTCACCGCCGTCAACAACAACTACACAGCCCCATCCTACATCTATGGTCTCGGCAACTCTGGCACGGATGGAGTGCAAGTCCGTGACGATGTGCTGTACTGGTCCAACATAGGTCAGGGCATCCTCTACCGCGTCCCCCTTGACACTACCACCGGCTTGCCCAACGGTGCCTATGAGAAGGTGGCGACTCGTGCCACATCCCTCGACCAGTGGGACGATTTCACCTTCGACTCTGATGGAAATGTCTACATTGTTGCTGGAGGAGCAAACACCGTCGAGAAGATCGATATTAAGACCCGCGAAGTCTCTCTCGTGGCTGGCGACCTGAACTCGACAACTCTTGCCGAGCCCTCCTCCGCCAAGTTTGGAAGGCGCAGCGCTGACGGAGACGTATTGTATGTGACGACCGCTGGTGGTCTGTTGGCACCTGTAAACGGCGACATCACCGTTGGAGGACAAGTAGTAGCGATCAAGACCAACTAAAGGGCAGTTTCGGTTATTAGCGAGAAGATACCATGCAAAGAACTTGCGCAGATATTATACTATATAATACACCACGGTCAATAATGGCCTAGATCCATTCTCATTCCAACACCTTTCTGATGCGTATGAGTGTGAAGTTGCGCACGTGGCATATTGACCTTGCTTTCAGGACGAGATTATTATTCCAAAGCCCGTTCCGTTGCGATGGTCCCAATCAAGTTGAAGTAGAAGGGATCGTCGACGGAATCGTTCCAGTGCGCTCAGGAACATGAACAGTTATGCCAAATGAAGTTACAAGAATGTCGTCGATAAGTTTTGATAGCAGGTTCCTTCAACAGCCGGCAGACGTCGCTCTTATTTACAGGTAGCACGACGAGCTCGTCTCGGAATTCCTGGCGCGGCTGCTTGCGGGCAGGTGACACAGGTTCTGGAACCGCATGTGTTGTCATTTCTGGGAATTGATGCTGCCTGAACAGACGCGGAACAACATCGTCCGGGGACTTTCAGATGCAATTCGGAGGGGTGAGATGTTTAATATATCTCGTGTCGCATCGGAGCTCCTTGGTGAACAAAGGGCGCACAGTGAGCGAGCTTCACACGAAATGGAGGACCGGTCGTTCAACCCCGAGATGCTGTGCCCCGGGATGGTATAAGCTCAAAACATGAGATTCGAAAGAATGGCAGCTGAAATATGGGATCATTTGCTTGGGTATAGGAAGTTTGATAATTATTTCCTTGCCTCGATGTTCAGGCTGTTGTCTCTCGGTCATGAGCAACGTTTGGACCTTGGGTCAAGGAACCTTGAAACTCTTGGGAACCCCATAAGTTCGACACTGGAATGTTGACGTTTGCTGGGTGGGCCGTGGGGGAGGAGCGACGAAGTGGGGCCACATAGGTCACATGGAAGTGTTTTCATTGGGTAGTTGCCGCAGCAGGTCCTCATCTCGTACCTCCCACGCCTGTGGCACAGCCGGACGGAACTTGACGGAGACCCTTGACCCGCGCCTGCCCTGCTGCCCTGCTGCCCTGCCTGCCTTGCCTGCCTATTACCGATTGATTGGAAAAGAAGTGATTGCACTCGCAAGTGTCACGACGCTCCTTTGCTTCCCTTTCCCGTTTGAAAGACGACGACAGCAAGCTATTGGGGGCAGCATCATCACCATTCTTTTGCAGCATCGCAGTCCCTTGTAGTCTCTGCCGGGCCCCAACAAATCGCCCTCTGCGCGGCTGAGTCGAATCTTTTGCTTGGGCAAGCTCAGCTTAGCCTTGCAGACGCAGTCAGGTAAGAAAGGCACTGACATTGGCAGCCCCTCCTAGCGATCAATCAACCTTCACCCCAACCTCCACGATGCTCTGCTTTGAGCACCCTCTACACCCACCTCAGCACCCACACCCAAACCAATATCTCCGTTTGTCTCCTGCATTGCTCGGTCCATATATCAAGGCACATCGCATATGCTATCGACGTCCCCTTGCTTTGAAGCAGAGCTCCCATCCCGCATCGCAAACCATCAGGGTCCCTTTTGTACTCAGCCATAGCTACCACCCCAGTGGGACAAAGGCCGCGCAATGGGCAGTGGATGACCAGTCCAGCTCAACATATATCTGAAAGTTTGCGCACCCTTACTGACCTGACTTTCCCGTCGAGCAGTCCACGATCCATCCACCAGGAAATCTGGACCTTGACACCCGACCATACGAGCTGTCGCCGATTACTCCTCTATGACCTCGATACTCGCCCCTTGGTAGAAGGATCAGTGTCAACATGAAGTCGAAGGGAGCCAGAAACCAGCCGGCGCCCCCAGCGCAGCCTCAACCCCCAGTCTCGCCCACGGCCAAGGGCGCGAAATACAGAAATAGGGACGGCTCCAAGTTCATCACCTTGCCCGATACCACCTCCGCTCCCGACTCCGCCCAACCTTCTCCGACACCATCCGCTGCCTCCGGCGCGAAGCTACAGACGACCGGAAATGCAGCCTCTACGAGCAATGGACCCGCGCCGGCCGCAGCACCTGTCAACCGAAAGAAACAAAAGCGTCGCGAGAAGCTTGCCGCAAAGGCTGCCGCCGAGGCAGCACTGAATGCAGCAAGCGATAATGGCGCGTCCAACTCCACATCTTCTGCAGGCCACGACCCAGCCCAGGATCCTGAAGCCGAGGATAGCGAAGATGAGGATGATCAATTTGACAGCCAGCTTCACCACGCTCATGCCCACGCGAATGGACATGCGTCTGCGATCACAGGGAAGACCAAGAAGCCCAAGAAGAAGAAAAAGAAAGCTGGCGCGGCGGCAGGCGACTCACCGATCCTAGAGAATCTTTCGACGTCTCAACCGGGCACCACGCATGGTCCAGGAATATCGAGAGAGCGAATTTGGAATACTAGTTCTCAGGAAGAACGGGAGAGGATCAAGGAGTTCTGGCTCGGGCTGGGCGAGGATGAGCGCAAATCCCTTGTCAAGGTTGAAAAGGAAGCCGTCCTCAAGAAAATGAAGGAGCAACAAAAACATACCTGCAGCTGTTCAGTGTGTGGAAGGAAACGACACGCGATAGAAGAGGAATTGGAGGGGCTGTACGACGCCTACTACGAGGAGCTCAAACATTTCGCGAATCATCCCCAACAAGATGGCCATCCACCAATGATGGGAGCTTCCCGGCACTTTGGCTTTCACCACGGCAACAGGTTCCCGAGCTATGCAGGGCATCAACCATCTCGGGGGCGAATAGTGGAGCACGTTGGCGATGATGAAGAAGAGGAACTCGACGACGAAGCCTACAGCGAAGACGAACTCGACGACGAATATAGCGATGAGGAGCCCGAAGAGGAGGTCCACCGCGACTATGCCTCGGAGTTCTTCAACTTCGGCAGTAGTCTCACTGTTCAGGGTAGGAAGATGACCCCTCAATCTTTTACGTGGGTGGTTCATAGATGCGGATGGTAACCGGTGTGCGTTTTAGGTGGCATACTAACAGTAGCCGATGATCTGCTGAAAAACGACGGCAAGAAGTTTATCGAGATGATGGAACAGCTTGCCGAGCGACGTATGGCACGCGAGGGGGATTATGCACAAGACCAGTACGCTCGGGGCTACGGTCATGGTGTCAACGGCGGTCTTCCGAGTCATGACCATCCTCCACCTCCGCCAGTCGACGACGAGGAGTATGAGGACGACGAAGACGAGGACTACGATTCCCAGGAGGATGACGAATACGAGGAGGAAGACGATGTACGTGCTCGGTGTTTGATTGGGGATTGATACTACGGCTCTACTGGATTTCTAACCTATTGCAGGACACGATGACCGAGGAGCAGCGCATGGAGGAGGGCCGTCGAATGTTCCAGATCTTTGCCGCGAGGATGTTCGAGCAGAGAGTGCTTCAAGCGTATCGCGAGAAAGTGGCAAGAGAACGGCAAGCTAAGCTTATGGAAGAGGAGGAGGAGGAGCTCCGCAAGGAAGAGGCACGGAGAGAGAAGAAAGCCAAGGAAGCGCAGAAGAAGAAAGAGAAGGCAGCTCAGAAAAAGCAAGCACTGGCCGAGGAGAAAGCACGCAAGGAGGCTGAGAAAGCAGCTGAAGATGAAGCCCGGCGGCAAGAGGAAGCTCAGAAGGCCGAAGAGGCCAGGCGAAAAGCGGAGGAGAAGCGCAAGAAAAAAGAGGCTCAGAGGAAGGCGGAGGAAGATGAACGGGCGAAGAAAGAGGCAGAGAGGCAACGCCAAAGACAATTGCAGGTCGAGCAAGAGCGCAAGGCGAAGGAGTCCAAGGAGCGTGAGAAGAAAGCTCGCGAAGAGGCGCGCCTCAAGGAGAAAGAAGAGCGCGAGAGGAAAGAGCGTGAGGTCAAGGAGCTGAAAGAGAAACAAGATGCCGAGAGACGCCAAAAGCAGTCCGAGAGCAAGCTCCCAAAAGCTGAGACGAAGCCGAGCCAGAAGCAAGAGCAGGAGGAACGCGCTGCTAAGAAAGCAGCGGCTCTTGCAGCAACCGCGGCACCAGTCATCATGACGCTGCCCAAGAGGCCAGCTCAACACCCAACTAACCCAGCGCTCCCTGTGCTACCTCAACACCCCTCAACCACGGCAGTTGCATCACCAAAACCCTCAGTTGCCACTCCAGTCTTACCCAAAGCACCGACGCCAATGCGTCCACGCCAGGCTTCCCAGCAAGGGGTAGCTCCGGGCCCTGCAACAAATTCTGGGTCTGCGAGTCAAAACCCGTCTCCCAGTGCCAACACACCAGCTCGGATCAGCCCTGGACTGCCCGGCCCGCCAAGCAACAGAGGCAGTATAGGAAGTCAACAATCCACCCTGTCGCAATTATTATCACCTGCGCAGTCAGCGAGATTCCCTTCGACTGCCCAACCAGCGCCTCTCAACATACCACCTGGCATGACGTATCCGCCCGGGCTTCATCCAGTGCCTCCTGGGTTTGGAAATCCATTGTTTGCACCTGGAGCACCCAGTTTCAGAGCGCCGCCACCGGGAATGTTACCGCCAGGATTGACTAGCCCGATGCTTGGCCGAGGCTTCCCGGCGCCTGCACCACCACCAGGGTTCGGTCAGCCAGGTACGGAGCAAGTGCCACCATTTTCCACATCCAAAGATGCAACGCCAAGCGCACATTCACGACAGCCATCAAGTGGCGGCTTTGACTCCCCATCAATACACGCTGCTCAGCCCATTAGCCGACCTACGCCAATTGGCCGACCATCGTCTGTTGTGCAGGGACAACGGCCACCATCAGGCTCTCCGTCGTCGAGAACTGTGCAAAAGGACTCAGATGATGCGCAGAATCACCTGGGGAGCAGTGCACTGCTGGACGACTCTGAAGACGTCCTCCCCACATTACCGGACTTCCAATCCGGTCTACGACGGGGCTATGTTGCACCGATCCGACCTGGGGTAGCTTTCCCGCCGCCGGCCCCGTTCGCCGATCCGGCAATTGCTTCGATGTGGGGCAGCCCCGGCCAGCCATCAATATTGAGCCCGTTTGCTCAGACACCTGTCGCTCCTCCAGGCTTTGGAGGTCCCGGTGGGTGGCCGGCCAGTCCTAGCCTTGGCTTTAGTGTTCCCTCCGGAATGGTCCGGCCTGCTCCAGTGCGTCCGCCTGCCAGCGTCGCGATACGACAGATTCTTTGCAACGTGTGTCGTGATCTGGCCATCAAGGAGCCTGCCAAGGATGGATTGATCCCGCTCAATTCCGTCCAGGAAGCGATGAAGACATACGTGGATTTCAACCCAATGGGTGATGGTCCCCTGACTGAGGATGACATATTGGCGCTCTGCGAGACCGAGGGAACTCAGGCCAACGGTGGGGGAAATTTTGACGTCCACGACGGCGAGGCCACCAGCAAGAGCATTCGGTGGAATCCGGACAAGACTCCCCATCCGTTGGGTGCCTTTGGTGCACCTGGTCATATTGGCAGCCCCGTATTGGGATCATCTTTCGGTCGATAGCGCAGCAGTCAGAATCAAGCTTTTTTGGCGGGTCTTGGGCAGATTTAGCCTAATACAGACCTTTTGGAGGCGCATTGCAAGGTCTTTGGAACCCCAGACGTCATGTAACGATTACGTGCCGCGAAGCAAGTTAGGGTGAGCCTCATTTGAAGGACGCTTGATAACCTAATGCCTGGTCTATACTAGAGACATCCGCGCTCAAACGTCCCCTTAGCATCTGCTATCGATTGTAGACGGTGTCTGTGTCTGTGCCAGGCGCGCGACATAAAGCCTTAGCCGGTCAGCTCGTTCCTCCCGGGCGTGCCTGAACTGCATGGATTATAAGTGTAATGCTAGTTGATATCCGTACTTACGGTACCCAGCCGAGTACGTAGATACGTGTAACAAGCGCCCAGACATTGTTGTCTCCCTAGGTACCTACTACTGGAGTGATCTCTGCAGTACTGGCCATTCTATGTGAACACGATTGATCACTTCCAGTCATATTCATGCGCAGCAACATTACAGCTTGGAGTACTGTCATAGCTTCGCCATCCGTGGCGCAAGTCACGCCCTCTAGGTGCAGGGTTTCAAATTCCCAGAAGAGGGCACGAAACCTTGTAATCCAGCCGAGACCGAATCTTATCGAGCCGAACTGGATCGTGGCGCCAGTGAAATGTTTTCACGGATTGTCTATGCCTTCCTACTACAGCAACGACAGATTTACGGGCCAAAGGTGAACACAAGCGTCTTTTAGATCATCAAATCCATCCCAAGCGTTTGATAGCACTACCTCTGACTACTCGCTGAGCGTATAAGCATGTAGGCGGCTTCCCACACAATCATGTTATATTTCCGGATGTTCAAAAACCGCCTCATAGATCCCAAGTCGACGTCCCTGATGTGACATGACCGACCAGGCAAAGAAGTCATCATACGGATCAGTCCCCATAACGCTGCTCTTGAGGATGCACCGGCGCTGCACCCGAGGGCCCATGCGCATCAGCAGCATTGACCAGAGGCGCATAGGCTCCCCCCGCCCCGCCCGCCCCGGCGACCTCCACCATCGACGTCTTCTTCAGCTCCTTGGCCGCCAGCATCTCGAGCTTCGCCTCGGCGGCCCGCCTCGCGGCCCTGGTCTGCCTGCGCTCCCGGCAGCACATGCTGCAGATGGTCACCACGGCGACGGCGACGCCGAGGCCGAACACGCCGACGACGACGAAGCCCGAGGCGTCGATGCCGCTCTTCCGCATGCAGCTCACGGCGCCGGTGGTGCCGCTGAAGGAGCACAGCATGCCCGGCAGGCAGGTGGGTACCACGGCCGAGGTCGAGACGCAGGTCGTCTCCTTGTCGTTGATGTACGAGCAGGCGCTGGTGGCCACGGTCTTGGGCGTCATGCAGGTCACCGTGGTGTATGCCGTCCCCGTGACGTGCTGGACCGCGACCCATGTGTTCGGGGAGGTCGTGGCCGCGAGGCTGCTGGAGGTCGTGGTAGAGGTCGAGAGGGTCGTCTTGGCGTCGCCTGATCCACTATCGTCGTCGCCGTTTGCTGGCTTTGGGACGCGGACTTCCACGACCTCCCGGTGTACCTGCCAGCGGCTTCGCCCGTGGAGCCGCCGTGGTTCGACGTCGTTCTCGCCGTTACCGGTGGTGATAGAGACGGCGTTTTCTTCGGCTCGAATTCCCCCGTTCAGTGCCACGATGGGCTGTGCTAGCAACAGGGCAAGCACTGCCGTAGAGAAGCTGCTTTGTACCCGCATTTTGGCACTTGGCTTTGGATCTCTCCGATGGTGTTTAACTAGACGAGGAATGCTATAAGGACAGGGAGGCAAGAAGTTCAACCAGCTTTTCACACTGGTGACAAGCTCATAAGTGACAAGAACATAGACGAGAAGGTCGATGGGAGGAGGCTTCCACCAAGATCACCAGCCTACCCAATGACTATATAATAAACCACCTACACAGGTACTGTAGGATCTGCTTGAGTATGGAGACAGTCCACTCGGACTTCCAGCTCAATGTTGAGGAAAAAGCTCAGCTCAGCTCATCGGTTGAGTAGCCGCCGCAATACCGGGACGCCATAGCACACCATAACGCATGGTAGACGCAGCAAAGCTCAGCACCAAGATCCGGAATTTATCCTATCACTGCAGGCCCACTGCTTCCTGGAGACGCGCTGGACTGTCCGATAAGGCATAGAGGAGGGTCTGCGACACATTCGCGACACTGCGGCGTCGTCTGGATTTGCATGTCCTGCAGGATCTTCTACTGCGCCGTAATGTTGCTTGAATGTTCGGGTGGTCGCTCAGTGGCTGAGCTGGCAGACAGGACAGGTGTGGAGGTGAGTAGGAGGGTGTAGGATGGAGGAGGATGAGCGGACAGAAGATGTGCAGATAAGTGCAGAGAGGCTGAAGGTAGGCGGCACGTCTGATAGGAGGATCCGCAATATCGCATGCATGTGGCGGTTCCAAGGGTTCGTCAGGGCCCCCTCAGTGGGAACATGGACCCCTTCGGTATGGTTTTACTGGGCTGTCCCGCTGCGCTGGGTTCGGATGGTCTCCATTTCGGGCCCTAGAGGCCTAGCCGCCCTAAGAAATGGGCGGTAGTACCTTGGTCGACGGGCCGAACTAGTGTACGACGTAGCATACCTACCTACCTATAGGTAGGTACCGTATGTGCCACCACGTGTACTGGTCTCCAGCCTCGAAGGATCTCGCCGAAGCTACTGCGATGCCTACTTACTTACCTAGTAGGTAAGCTTGTATGTAGACGACGAATTGCACCCATATTGCGAACTGCTGTTCCACTCTTGTTGCCATTCCTTTGCACAGTTGAAAAGTCTTTCCCAGCCAAGGCTCAGTATGGATCTCCACCAGGGCTGTTCCGACGGCCAAACGTCCGCCCCGAGGTCTCTTCAACCGGGAGACCATGTCAGGCGGAGTATTTACACGGGAACATCATTTCCTCCGCTATCAAGAGAATATGCCTGGTCGATACAATGAGTCTACAAGAGCAATGCCACTGACTCACTGAACCACTTGAACGGCAAGGTTGAAGCGCCTGCTTATAGCACTGCACATCAGTCGACCAGTGGTTGCCGGAATGAGGTAGGATACGAGGATAAGGCCCATCGTGATCAAGCAACCCCTATAGCGATGCAGGCTATTCGGCAGGATGCTATGACCTTCTTACAGATATCCCTATGTGCCTCCTCCATCGAGCTCTTCACGAAAGGCATCAGCATCGTGTTACACTCCAGGCTGAGCGTCTCTACCAGCTCATACTCCCCAGCCTCAGCCCCGCCGACCTCATCCACGATCTCCTTGCTCGACAGCCTCGCCGTCTTCGACTGCAGAGCCCTGTCGTCTCCCAGCCACCGCGCACCCTCATCTACAGCACCCTCTCCCACATTTCCATCGCCAGCCGCTATGCGGCTCACAACATGCTGCGAGTAGATGGTGACACCGGCCGGCGCTATCGCCCGCGTCCGGATCCCGTTCTCAAACCGCTGGAACACCGTCGGGAAACTGATCTCCTTGCCCACGCCCGGGATGAACGTCACCCGCTCGTAGACCTTGTAGGACGCGGTGCCCGTCCCGTCGGCCCGGAAGAACGGGTCTGCCTCCACGGAGGCGGTGTCGACGTCCGTCTGCTCGTAGTGCGTCACGAACGCTTGGTTCTGGATGATGGCCGTGTAGGACTGTAGCGCCGACACGACGGCCTCTGGGGGGAGGTCTCGGGGCAGGGCGACGCGGACTGTTAGGTGGTGTTGGCTGCGCATTGCGGATTTGCGGGTTGTGGCTGGAGGTGTGTGGGTGTGTGCTCCTTTATGTGCGTTCCTTCGTTCAGTTTAGGATTCTGATGGCTTTCAAGGAGAGTGGAACGGCATGCAGTTACCTAGCAGGTAGGTATATGTAGGTAGTGATGCTCTTTGTTTGACGCAAGATGCTATGGGTTACCTCCGGGCTGTGTCCGGCGTCTCGGAGTCATATTGTCATTATGGATACCGCACGTGCCAACGCTTACATCAATTGCATTAACTCTCTGAGGTCCTTGGTCAATTATAATATTAAGTTGTACAGTGGATATACATCTATGTATATAACCCTTCTATCTTCCCCAAATTGGTCTCACTACTACACAGATGTTGGGATCAATGCCTGTAGAACGGTATTAATATCAGTACTGGGACAGTGTTTCACTATCACTCGTACGGCGATGATGTACCGAGACCGGGCGAGGGATTCATGGACGTGGCTGGGAAATGCTTCCCGTACGTGGTTTGCATCAGGGTCGTCATGTTTATTACCGTGGGTCAGCCAATCATGGAGTTGATCCCGCCTAGAGCACAAAGGCGGTTTACGCATTGAAGAGCATATATTTGGTGGAATTCATCCAAATTCAATTCTCTCATCCACATTGCTGCAGCTCGAACAATATGATACCTTATGGAGCTGGCAATTAGATTCCCCAAGGACCACTGGCTGTTTACGTTGGTCGCCATATGCTCGCTCGGCCTTCTCAGGTTACTGCAACAACAGCCAGGATTTGGCAAGTACAAATATTGTTGTAAAGTCTCGGGATGATAGTGCGAATCACAATGCTCTTGTCATTGTTGAAGCCCCTGGTAGTGGGCCATTGAAGTAATCATGGAAGCAGCGCCAAGCTTGTGAAGCATTGAAAGGAGATCATGGATAATGATATAGTCAACAAAGAACAGTCTCCAGGGCCACCATTCATAGATTTGCAATTAGTACCATCAAGGCTTTCAGTCTACATGTGATCCAAAGTAGGCGATTTCCTCCTTGGCAAGCTTGTTTTATCACTACATATCTAAGTAAGGTTCAGATCTTCGCCTGTAAAGGGCACTTGCTCCGAGTTACCCATTTATATAGAGTGAAGTCATATTTTCAAGTACAACCACTTTCTCTATAGTAAACCTTCTCATTACTAGAGTGTAGATCTTCGCCTACGTATAGCACTTGCATTAGGAAACAAATTAGGATAAAGTAAAATCGCATATGCAAGTAAGGCGACTTTCTCTATAGCAAGCCTTTTTATTTTTCGAATTTAGATCTTCGCTTATAAGGAGCACCTGCTTCGAGCATCGGATTGGATATGGAGTGAGGTTAACTTGGGCGATTTTCTCTGTAGCAGGCCTTCTTGTTAGCAGGGTTCTAAGGTTCAGATCTTCGCCCACAGAAGCTACTTGTTTCAGGGCTCGAATGTGCCCAGGTGGCACATGGGTACAATGTACCTAGGTGTTGAGTGAGGTCAAGTAGGGCGATTAACTCCCTGACAAGCCACTCTAGTAGACTTTGGCTACAGGAAGCACTTTCTTCACCAAGAGATTGTCGTACAGAGTGGCATCAACAGGCATTTCAGAAATACTACACCTGGGCATATGTCGTGAGGAGATAGGTGGAATCCAGCCGAGGACTAGATCATTATGGTCCAGGATTGAGGTTCACCATCCTGAGAACGACCCAGTAACATATGAGAATATACAAAGGCACCATTGTAATGCGATCATTGTTTTTGGTTGCTTCATCATACGTCCCAAGCCAGTCTTGATTCTGGTGTGATGTTATCAAGGCGACCAGAGATCCTGAGGTCACGGCTGCTCCCACAACACCAATATTATCTTTATACACAGTACTGCCGCCCGATCCTTCTGGAACTGCATATGTGATATTACAACCCTGCTTCCCGATCATTCTCAGCCTGATGCTCAGTGTTACAGCCATGCTCTCACATGAATGACCTTGATCTGTAATCTATAGGCTGACTGACCCCAAGTGACTGACCTCGTTTTTTGTTCACAGGCTACTCCCGACTGGCTGACCTCCCGTCTGGTTACTCTCCCACCTTGTCCACCTGTTTCTGTGATAATTCTGAGAGTGCTCCCACCTGATTGATCTCCCGTCTCACTGATCTTGTCCGATTGACCAGCTCTGTGGTCTATGGACTGTTCCCGTCTAATTCAACATGCCGTCTTATTGCTCTCCTCCAGGGCTGCTATGTTGTCCTTACTCTGTGCTTCCCTTGATTGCTCTCCCGTCCAATTGCTCTCGCCGACTGACCTTCCCACGGGTTGTCTGTGATCCATAGACTGTCTCGTCTAATCCAATATTCCGGCTTGTTGCTCTCCTGCCACATCCTGCACAATTTAGACTGCTCCCGCTTGATCTTCCGGTCCTTTTGCTATCAAGTGATGCTCAAGTGCTACCGTCTAAGTAACCGCTCGTCCGAGCCACTCTGATCTAGAGATCTTGGCCTACTTCAATTTTCTCAAGCACTCCCGCCAGACTGCTCCCGCGTGATTGACTAACCCCGCCTGGTTGACTGCCCCCTCCTGGTTGACCTCCCGTCTCAGTACTCTCCTGCCTCATGGTGCAAAACATAGACTGCTCCCGCCTAGTCAACCTTCCGTCCTGTTGCTCTGCTTCCGTCTAAGTGTCCACCTGTCCGACTCACTTTATATAGTATCCTAAAGATCGTAGCCTGCTTCACTCTGTTTATGTGCTCCCGCCTGATTGAGCCGGCTGATTGATTGCTCTCGCCTGATTGAGCCGGCTGGTTGCTCTCCTTCTGGATTGACCCCTCCGCCAGCTTCCGCCTAATTGAGTGCTTTCGGCGGATTGTGTCGTCCTACTTCTCCCGCCTGATTCTTCTCCCATTTGTTCCACAACTTTTCATTTCCAACAACCTCCCTCTCACGAACTCTTCGACCGTTTGAGGACCTATCATCAGGACAACCTATCATCAGGACTAGCATCTTGATCGCTCATCAGCGTAAGTCTCCTATATCGTTGAATCGTTGCAGCGTCCTGACGGAAAGAAAACCTCTGCGTGCAGAACATGAGCTCCCCCGACGCCCCAGACGGCTTCGTTGCCATGGCTCCTCCCCAGGACGCCGCTGCTCCGTCGAGCGATGCCCCCGCAAAGGAGATCCGTATCGGCTTTGAGAACAAGAACTTCACTCTCTTCGAGAATCTGCCAAAGGATGTTCGCGATTTGGTCTGGGATGAAGTCGTCCAGGACTGTGCCCAGCCGGGCATCAACTTCTTCCAGGTCTACGACTGCACGGACAACGAGGACAGAACGCAGGTGGTTGATCACGTTCGACTCGACAAGAACTCCAAGGTGGCCATGCTTACGCGCTTCAAGCGCACCTGCAAGGATCTGAACAAGGCCGTCGAGCGATACTACCTGGTGGCTTCCAACAAGGGCGAGCGTTTCGTCCCCATCACTGTCAGTACTCACTCCGGTGAGACGCGGGTTCTGGTCAACGTCAACGACATCGTCTCCTTCGCCTCGATCACCGACGGTGAATTCCATGAGCGGGCCTGGCGCTTCCCCATCAAGCTTGGTAACATCGCTTCCCCTCGTGCTTTCTTGGGCCATGTGGCTCGCCCACCCTCTAACATCGGTTGCCGTCTCGGCGATGTCGGTCAAGCCGGCCCTCACGTGCATGGTGAGTGGAACTGGATCCGCCGCGTCGCCATCACCTACCCCCTCGCTCGCAAAGAGACTGAGCATGTGGCCTTGGCTGGTCACAACGTCGTCAAGATCCGGGACCCTCGATCAACCGTGCCCTGCTATCCTTGCATCGCTTGGAGCCTCTCCGGCCTTCCCAACCTTGAGGATGTCTTCTTCCTCGTCAAGGAGGTGGGACAGCCGCGCAAGAAGAAAAACCGTCTACAGTCTATCGGAGATTCTTCGCACGCCTCCGAGGATGGTTACTGTCCCTGTTCCCCAGGCCGGTACGAGGAGGTGCCTGCTGACCCCGAGGACCTCGAGTCAGACGACGAGGAGGGATCTGCTTCCGCTGAAGACGAGGATACAGACCTGCCGCAGTTAGAGCGGTTGGTGATTGGCCCTGTCGACCAGGCTATAGCGGAGAAGAAAGATGGTATGTTGATAACAAGAAACTCCTTGGAGAAGTCTTCCGCTGACGCTCGAGTATCATTAGGCTCACCTCTGCGGGTGTTTTATGGAGCTCAGCAAGAGTACTCCCAGATCACCTCCGATCGCGACGGCAATGTAGGTGCAGCCCATCACAGCCTCAAGCACTTCGTGATCCACTTCATGACCTGCGCGAACTTGCGCGTGCAGTTGAGCAAGGAGCCAAGGACCAACAACGTCAATTTCAAGCTACTTTCGCACAAGGAGAAGTGATCCTTGATGGCTCTCACGCTTGCTGTCTGCGCTGTCAAGCAAGGATTCTAGGCTGGCACTTGATCGGCTTTGCGCCATGATGGAGGACGAATTGCCTGGCGACGGACTCATACTGTCTGGGCAACTTTGAGGATGCTTGGACTGATTGCGGGAGGCGTTTAAGATTGATGCGATGAATTTGGTTTTGAGCTTTTGATGCGAGATTGAAGGTCCACGGACCATGGCTCTAAGGATCTCCTCTCTATGCAATAAGTGCTATTGGTCTATGGGGACATAATGCGTCAGTAGCTAGACTCCCGAATTCAGACACTCTACAAGTTTGTGGTATGATGCAACAAGCCAGCTCGTCGATGGTAGCTATGATCTTGTATCTGCAGATGACTTCTCGGTGTCCCGGAAATATTGTGCTCAAAATGCAAATAGCTAGCGTTCAAACTTCTCGGCACAACTCTGGACTCCATCACTTTGGGAAGGTGGCCCTTCCAGCCGCTCTGGCACTCGCTAGTGCCCCATGTAGTCCATGCTGGGTCGATACTCCCTCGATACGATGCGTGCTGTTGATATTCTTCACAAGTGTAACTTGGTAAACAGTGGCTGTTCCCTGACGTGAAGCGATGGTCCCGCTAGCAAGGAAGTATTTCCAGATCTGTTCCACCCAAGGTCAGCATAATGTGTGATTAGGCATGAGTTATGGTATTGGATATGCTCACTCTGAACCATCGCGCGCCATACTTGGCAACAACCTTTTCCTTGTTGCTCAGCCAGTTGCGGTACCATCGCCAGAGAGTTGCCGAGTAGTGGATACCACAAGTATCAACGCTGCAGGACAGTCAGGCCCAAGGAGTCAATATCAACCATGCAAGAGATCATGGCGAAGGACGTACCTTTTGACTTCCCACCCAGCGGACTCGACAAAGTCGATGTAGTTGTTGAGGGGGGTTGAAGCATCAGCCCCGGGGAATATATACTTGTTCATAAACAGACCCCAGTTGAGGTCTTCATACTGCCACGCCTTTCTCAGCCCGGCCATCTGCCAATATAGGACCCCGTCGTCCTCGAGCAAATTGTAGCATTGACGGAAGAACTTCGTGATCCTGCGGATACCAACGTGCTCTGCCATTTCGACGCAAGTGATCTTGTCGAATTTCTCTCCTTGAGGAAGGTCGCGATAGTCCATGCAGAAGATTTGACTTTGGCCTTGAGGGATGCCCGCCTCGCGCAACCATCTATTACCCCAAGCCGTCTGATTCTTGCCCAGGGTAATACCGGTAACCTTCGCTCCGTAGTTGATAGAGGCATATGTTGCTAAGGTTCCCCAGCCGCAGCCGATATCGAGCACCTTGTCGCCGGGTTTCAAGCCTATCTTGTCGCAGATGATCGCCAACTTGTTGTCCTGCAGTTCCTCTAGAGTTTCCTCTCTATTGGGATCCGATATAATGCCTGTGGTGTATAACATCCTCGGGCCTAAGAACCAGGCGTAGAAGTCGTCGCCACGATCATAATGTCCTCGAACTTGCTCTTCGTCCTGTGAACGACTGTGCCATAAAACATCAGGGACAAACTGGAACAAGATATGCCCGAACAGCGACCACGTAAAGCCCCACGAGGCCCAATCGTGTCTGTACTCGAGTATATCCAGTGCGTCACCGTTGAAGTCCACCTCACCGTCGAAGTACTTCAGCGTGAACGTCTCGATGGGAATTCTGTGACTGCCGCAGTACTTGGCCCGGTCGAGGGAGTTCTTGAAAGTCAGGTAGTGCTCCACGGGGCGGCCAGGGAATTTGGCTTTCTCGTTGATCCGCGGGCAAATTCGAGAAGCAACGGACCAAAATCCAAGTAGTATGGGGACCGTCGTCAACAAGGCGAACAGTAGGACTGTCTTGAAGCTACCACCGACTTCCCATGATAGGTATGCCGGTACGCCAACGAGTATGGTGAAAAGGAGGCCATTGCTGAAGCTGTCATTTCCTGGGCCATCCGCCGGCAGCGGAGCGTTCTTGATAGCCGGGTACTGATGTGTAACTTGTTAGCAGAGCTCATTTCGGCCAATTATAGGTGTCACTGGAGATGAGATACTTACTGAGGTGGTCCTCACGCCGCATTCTTTCCCCGTCTGGAAGGTTGGGTTCGGAGCGGGCGGAGTCTCCTTGAAGAGCGAGTCTTTCTTGCTGGTATCATGCGTGGCCATGGTCGCTTGTTTCAAACAAATCAATTTTCGATCTACTGTAGTTGTGAGCCCAGAACCTGCTTGCACCGAGTTAACCTTGGCGTGTAGGGAGACAGGTCGGATGACAGAAGATATATTTGATGATGGCTACCTGCTTAAGTAGCTAAGCCTAGCAGGCAACAGCCTGTTCTTCCGTCAATGGACATGCTGATAAACTTCTGGTCAATGTTGGAAGGCGCGTGCGGCGTAACTCGATGTTCAGCAGGAAGGAGCCACCCGGGGGTGGATGAGCCGGATGCTCTGAGACCATCCATGGATCTTCTCCTCCACTTTCACCTCACAACATGCAACGCATATAGGAGATCCCCTCGAGTTTCTCTCGCCTGTGGCTTAGAGTTGCGAAAACTGGCACGTAAGAGCGGGTGCTTGTGTTGTGGACTTGGATCGCACACGATGGCCTGTCTTTTCCATGCACACTTCGATCCGGCAGTTTGCCTTTCTCTTTTGCTCTGGTCTGGAGTATCAATCCCTGTATCTCTTTGGGTACCTAGGTAGTTGACTATAGCAAGTCTTCGCACACAGAAACGAGTAATCCTATCATCAGGTGCTCGCGCTCTTGATGGTATGTTACGTAGAGCCATGGTACTGAACCTCCACCGCCTAGTTCGCCCTTCCGCCGGTGATGGGTGTACAGTCTCAAGATATCTACGTTCAAGAATCCCACGTACCAAGGAGAACATGGCAACGAACGGGACTATTGGGAACATCATTGATGATCTACTGATCTCCACATCGGCTTGTCTGAAGGAGGTCTGAAAGCAGGTCCAACCAGTGAGGCGCTTCAAGCATCGTTCGACGCGGGCGTCTGACAGGACAGACGTTGGGAGGGTTTGGGTTATAGAGCACCCTCCTTATCAACAGGGGGTGGCGCAGTCATAGCTCAAGCTGTTCAGCCGGCTCGTCAGCCGGTCATTGACACTGGCAGACTGCGCAGGTGGGCAGTCACGAGCCAGGCGCCCATGCGGCCATGCAACCAACACTGATCTGCATACGTCATGGGCTTTGCAAGCGATCATGCCAGGACCCGTGGACGAGGTTCAGAAAGTACCCATAGTCTCCATCTCCTACAGCATTGCGTAGTTCAATAACTCAACTTCAAATCTGCAAAGTAACGCTCAGAATCATACCTATTCAAACCACGAGCTTAACATAAAAACTCAAAAGTACCGAAACCACAGAAACATCGCCCAAGATGCCGCTCGTCGTTCCCGGAGTCACAACTCAGCAGTCTGGCGACAAGACGGAGGAGTGGACGAACAAGCTGGTCGGTAAGAAACTGTCGGAGCAGGAAGCATCGAACGAGATTGTAAGTACAGACTTTGGCAACACCTGCAATATATGCAAAAGGAGCTCAGAGACAGGCGGATACTGACCCCGAACTCGTTCCACCTGCTTAGTCCTTTGCGAAGCGTGAGCTCCCGGAGTCGCACCGAGTCATCCAGCCCGGCCAGTTGGTCACCAGAGACTTTAATCCAGACCGCCTCAACATCCACGTACAAGACGATGGAACAGTCACGCATGTTACTCATGGTTGAGCAGGTGGATGGCGGCCATGTCGCAATGCAGTCGGCGTTGATAGTCCAGAGGGGGAAAGAGTGATGGCTGATAGACCTGAAGGGCACGTACCGCGTCTTCTTTCATACTAAACCACCTGTAACTGGAGACCTAGTATTATAATTGATATGAGAATGTTACCAATCTCCGTTTTGGGGTATCCTTGTGCCGATGCACTGTCAAGATGTTCCGAGAACTCACCTCATGATATAAGAAGCTCCGCCGGCAAGCGCCGCCCCGCTGACGGCATAGGTGTGGCGGTGCTCGCCTGCCAAAACTCGGCACGCGCTGCACTGTTCATATCTGACCCCGCGATAGCATCGTACCGTATCGCGGGGCAGTTTCAAAGTAACAACACAAACAACGTCCTTCATCACAACACGTCAACCCTTACAATATACTGGTACTGGAGCTTCCGGTGCCTCAGATAAATCAGCCAAGATGTTCAAAAAAGAGTCAGTACCCATTCCCACTTTCAACCTGCCACAGGTAGCTCCCGGTTTACCGCTCTGCCCCTCCTTCCCGGATCAACAACAGACAGATGATGTCCCACTCCACCACGTATGCACGTTACATAGACACTATTCCAACAGCTAACATTCTTTCCAGTATGCAATCCTCTCCCAAGCAGAAGCTTAAGTCCTCTGTCCAGCGCAGTCTACGCCAATCCCTCCTGACGACCTACCCCCTCCTCAACCCATACATCGATGAGGTCCTGCCCAAGAAGGCCTCCCTCGAGCAGATGAAGCTCCCCGACCGCGCATCCCTATACGTCCTCGACGGCGAGCCAGTTTTCTTCCAGATCGACAACAGCGGCACCCTCATGCCGCACCTGAAGCTCGTACATCGCTTCCCCAAGGCCTTCCCCACCGTCCGCATAGACCGCGGCGCCATCCGATTCGTGCTCAGTGGTGCAACACTCATGGCACCCGGCTTGACGAGTAAAGGGGGGCGGCTACCGGAGCCCAAGGAGGGCGACGAGGGCGTCGACGAGGAGGGCCACTGGAGCAGGGAGCTAGAGAAGGAGGAGCCCGTGGTGGTGATGGCGGAGGGCAAGGAGCACGCCTGTGCGGTCGGACTGTTGGTGGCTGGGACGAAGGAGGTCAAGGACAAGGGGAAGGGCCCCGTGGTGGAGGAATCGCATTTCCTTGGGGACGGCCTGTGGAAGCTGAACGTCGACTAAGCTGGATGCTCTGCTGGGCAGACTACCCTTCCGCTCCCAACTTCGGCCAGCTTATTTGGAATGAGTTCGAGGAACAGTCGATGGCTCAAGGAGACGGCTTGGGAAACCTTGGACTAGTGACCCCTTTACCGGATATATGCGATCGGATTTGGGCACGAAACCCCTCGTCGTACTCTGTTACCGGGAGGCTCTCACATACATGACGATGAAGGAGACCTCACAGCTGATGTTCCACCTGATCGACTCACTAATCGCCATGCGTACTCGGGTGCTTTTGAGGGAGGGAAGACCGCTAGGAAAGTCAACTACCCGACTCCACGCCCCCTGTTCGGGGCTAGGCAACCTGCAGACATACGAAGCTGTATTGACAGTCAAGAACGGGTTTCTTACCTGCATTCCAACCTCCTCCCTAGCAATATATGTCCATCGCCTGCATTTCAGGAGTCGAATTATTACCCAAAGGTCCCGGGACAGAGATGTACGCATAGCTGCGCCCCACATCGTACCATCCTGCAAATCTCACCGTTACAGCGAACGCCCCAATATCAGGATCTGGAGATCATACTATATCATCTATAAGGCAGAACAACAATCCGGAGGCAAGTAGATATATAGCAAATACAACCATCTACATTATAGGGCCTTCCAATCTGGACCCACATCAATATCCAATGTAGATAGTGGATATCCATATTGGGCCAAGAGACCTATACTAAGACAGAGGACCTAAGACAGGACGAAATCAGAGGATGCAAGACAAAGGACGAGAAAGCCCTGCCAGAAACACCTCCGTGCTTGGACAAAATCTTTCTTAGGTGTTCCCCCTATCTTATGAGAAAATCGCACTTATAAGTGATTGCCCACACAGATCAATCTGGATTTCGATATCTGTATATCTTGCTCATCAGAGAAAATTTCGCGTGGCTGTCCAACGAGATCTTCGCCAGTCCTGCAGTAGGGTGTCCTTCGCTAGTTATACAGTAGAGTGTTCTTCGCCAGTGCTGCAGTAGGTAATCTTCGCCAGTCCTGAAGTAGGTGTCCCTAGGAGTTCTTCGCCAGTCCTGCAGTAGGGAATTCTTCGCCAGTTATATAGTAGAGTGTTCTTCGCCAGTCCTGCAGAATAGTACCTAGGTATTCTTCGCTAGTCCCGAAGTAGGTGTTCCTAGGTGTTCTTCGCCAGTTATGCAGTGAGGGACCTTCGCATGTTTGAGAAGACTACAGTTTCAATATCTCACGTACGGTCGGTAAACGGACTGTAAGCGGCTGTATTTCTTCGAAACTGCCTAAGGTATGTAACTAGCATTGCAAAACTTTTGATCCTTTGATCTTGAAGCACTTTTGACCCCCTTCTCCGCCTCACACTAGGCCGCGAGATCATCCTGGATAATTTTGAGATATCGATGTCTCCTCAGATGAGGATGACCAATTGAAAACAACAAAACAGAACCTGAAACCATAACATTTCCGCATTCCATATGTACCTCGAAGGTCTAGAGTACCGTCAGCCGTGTCGAAGAATCGTCAGACGCATCGGGCATCGTTCGCCGGATCGAGTGTGTAATTTCGTAATGCCGTCAGCCGCGTCGAGGGTGGTGACTGTCGAGTGCAGGCATGATTGACTGACTTAGCCGCTCAGGAGAGCGACGCAGATGCTGCGGACGATGCCGGGGTGCATGCGCTGCAGGGTGTCGCAGAGCAGCATGCGAGGGCAGCAGTTCAGAAGCAGCTCGAGGATGGCGTCCTTCTGGACGGGGCGGTTGGCGCTAGGCAGGAGGGTGACACGAGTCCAGATGTCGTTGAAGTCCATGAGGAGCTCCTGGTGATCTGCCTCGGCACCAGGGATCGCGTGGTCGATCACGTCGTGCTGGTAAGCGTTGGCCCAGTGTCGGTGTCCAGCCATGTAGTCCGCCATCGCGGTGGCAACCCAAGCCTTGACCAAGGGCATGATGAAGCGGTCAGCGAGGATGTACACCTCGAGCAGGATGGACATGGTACGGTTCTTGGGGCCCAGGTTGATACCCAGGCTCGGCGCGCCATTGCGGATGACGGCCATGAGGTGCAGGAAGCTGCGGTAGTCGACATCGTCGAGGTCGACATATCCCTTGGAGGCCTCGAGCATGTTCGTACGATCGAGACCATTAAAGTACGCGCCGAAGTCCTTGAGCAGCTTCTTCGGCTCATCGATCGTGGCGAACCGAACGACCGTGCCATGGTCGTCATGCACTGCCAGGCGAATCTTGAACTTCGGTCTGTGAGGATGTTAGTAGATTCCCCTTGACCGAACTCGCTGTTTTGAGTTAGGGGGAGTGGTCCAGGCGAAGACTTACCCGTTCTCGCAGAACTGGACATACTCGGTGAAGTAGTTGAATTGGTTGAAGGGGGTATTATCCGTGCAAGCCTGTATGATGCAGGCAGTTAGCAATAGTATCACGTAAGAAATCAAGTGTAGAAGATTGATTGATGCAGGTATGAAGAGACTCACCATTCCGTTTTTGTCCAGAAAAACGACTGGCTTCGCCTCCTCATCCTCGTCATCCTTGATCATAAGGGTAGTGTCCTCGTCCTTGGTGCCACCCGTGGTGGCGGACTCTGCATCGCCACCGTGCTCAGTGGTGGCAGTGGACAAGACAGGAGAAGATGAACCATCCAACCCCAAGCCCTCAATGTGGCCCACCACCGCCGCGACGGGGTCAGAGTTGCTTGTGGAGGCCACGGCATGGTCCTGCTGGGTGTCCTCCATGGGCTCAGGCATGGTGACTGCGGCCAAGTTCTCGATATGGCCCACCACCGCCGCGACGGGGTCAGAGTTGCTCGTGGGGGCGCCGGCATGGTTCTGCTGAATGTTCTCCATGGGCTCAGGCATAGTGGTTGCGTCCAAGTTCCCGACGTGGTCCAGCAACGCCACGACAGGGCCAGAGTTGCTCGTGGAGGCCACGGCGTGGTTCTGCTCGGTGTTCTCCATGGGCTCAGACATGGTGATTGCGTGCAAGTGGTTAAGAGATATTGTGTGAAGGTGCTTGAAGGGGTAGAACTGTGGTGTTGTAGAAACGTTGGAGTTGTGGAAGCGTTGGTGTAGTAGAAGCCTTGATTGAAGTACAGTCTCGATCGAAGATGGTAGTTGGGGAGGAGGAAGAATCGAGAGTTTGGGGGGAAGGGGAAAGGGATTAAATACTGCCAGGAGAGGTCAGAGGCGAGCCTTGGGAACCTGTACTGTGTTCCATTGACGAGCAGGTACAATGCTTACTGCCCCTTTTAGCAGTGACTTCGCGATGTGCCGGCCATTGTGTATATTTGCAATCGCCAGATCCGGGATCTGCAAAGTCACCCGGGAGCCTATTCGCGACTCACTCACTGCGAACTTCCAAATGGGGCGAGATTCCATACACAATAAGCACAATATATTGGCAAGCGCCTAATCCAACTTCGCGAAGCAGGCACAAGGAGAAGCTGCGCGGACCTGGTCATCAGCGACTAGCATACTGGGCACATACAGCGGACTTCCCATTGCGGCGAACTTCGATGTAGAATAAGAACAATATATTGGCAAGCGCCTAATCAAGATTCGCCAGCGGGCACAGGCAGAAGCTACCCAGACTCAGGTATCAGGGACTTACATACTCTTATGGAGCATGCTTTCCAATGGGCGAATTTCGATATAGAATGAGGACAGTACATTGGCAAGCGCCTAATCGAAGCTTGCAGCAGACATAATTTGTAAAGAGATGCGATGTAAACATCTACAGTATGGAGGTACCAGCGACTCACCACCCAGGCACCAGGCGGGTACATTGCACATGGCCAAGTTCGATGTACAACAAGCACAGTAGACAGATGATCGTAATTTACCAGCAGATACAAGGAGAAGCTATGTACACAGGTATGAGCCGTTCACTACTGGCACCTGGGAAATATACCTGCCCATAGTGAAGTTTGTAGTGTGCAATGAGCAATCTGTATGAGCACCCACGGAAGTGCACAACCGCAATTCGCCTGGAGGGCTGAGGAGAAGCTATCCGGGTACTTGAAACTCACCACCGGGAACACCTTGGACACCTGGATACATCGCGAACTGCCTTAATCACAATAAATACAGTGTCCATAAATGTGAGCAATCTCCTGATTCGAATATCGCGAGCATGGATGAAAGGAATGTCAACTGGTACCGAGGTATTGACACGCAGACCCGGGTATATAGCGGACTCGTGATATACAATGGTCAAAATGTCCATAGCTATTAGCAAGCACCTGATCCGGTTACGGCAGAGGGCACAGATAAAAGGTACTGGAGGCTCACAGATAGCGGAATGTCTCATGTAAATAAGTACAATATGTTGGCAAGCGCTAAATCTGGAGATCCCGGATGCCTGCGGTCACAAGAAGAAGCTATTGGCGCCTCACAAATAATGTAGAACCTCATGTATGATAAGCACAATAGACAACAGTGTTGAATATCGCTAGATCCGGGCCCTACCAGATGTCTGTAGACACGGAGAGAAGCTGAATATTGACGACTCACGCATGGCGAATAGCCTTGCATACATACAATGAGGATTATAAGTTGGCAAGTGCTAGATTAGAACTCCGCGGATGCATTAGGAGAACCCCTGGAGCTATTCGCGATTGATCCACTACAAGCACAATAGAGACCTATGGATTAGAAAGCGCTAGGATTGCACATGTGGACTTTGCGGATGAACAAGGAGAGGCTATGAGGCTATTGGCAACTCGCATAGCAATCTTCGCCCTGCCCGATTGTACGAGTGTAATTATTACCCTAGGGTATGGAACTCGAGGGATCTGATACCAGATCCGGATTTGGAGGCTGCAGAAAGAAAAGTGTACAGTGCATCACCATGAGTGGTGATCAACAATATTTTCTATCATCAAGCATCACCTGGGCACATCTGGACTTCGTGGAGACAGAGGACATCTGAAACATGCTGCACACTTGGCTATATGTGAATGGACCTAATGGAAAGCCAACAAAGTTGGATATCGCAGAGGCGTATACATGTAGGGGATAATGATCCATGTGTGTAAAGAGAGCCAACCTGGCATGCATCTTGCTATGTAAAAACACATTGCAGTCAGCAAGCAATAGCTTCAAATTCCAACTCCACAGGATATTGTCATGATAGAATCAACGAGGGAGAATAGCGGCTCACTTGTGCAAATGTTGCTATATATAAGGAACAACTATACCTGTGGGCTGGTGACTTCCCATGGGATGCAGGTGTCGGCCACGACATCACATTGCACAAGGACACATGCATATATCAGTGAAACTCAAGTTCAGAATCTGCAACGCATATTTCTGGGGGAGTTTCAAGGTCCTGCTGAATTTGTTAGGAACATTCGAGATTATATACCGGTAGTTGCCCAGGTAATGCTCATAGATAATCTATACAGCAACTGCAGGCAATGACTTCAAACTTCACGGTGCATAATGAGAAAGGGACAAGTTCCTCTTCCAAACACCAGCCCTTGTTTTACCAATACATTAACCACTTATGCGCTTACCAATGTAAGACTCTCACATGTGGCTATTGATGGTCCGACTAGTGACCCTTGCGGAGCGCTATAGGAGGGTAACACGGGCAAAGTGCATACTATATAGTAGTCCTTGCTATTATCGTCTGCTATGGAGATGAAATAGGTGGGAAACTCATGCAGGCTCAAATTTCCATGGACAAACACCATCCTTTGCAGTCACCTACCGTGATATCTTTAGGGACAATGATTGTTATATATAGGCAACTGTAGCCGTGATCACCTGCTGCTAAACCTGCTATGCAACGATAAGAATTATTGCATTTATCTTATCCTTCTAGCATCTATTACTGCATCCTTTAAATATATACTGAAATAGCAGATAGGCATAATATGACTCTATACAGAGGTTGCAGAACATTGGTCGTAATGGAGAATGGGCTGCTAATTGATTATATAAGACAGCAAACAGAGGACGGCATGAAGAGACGGCATGAAGAGACGACATGAAGAGACGACATGAAGAGACGACATGAAGAGACGACATGAAGAGGACAGCAAGCACTGGACTGAGCTTTATTACTATATAGTATGGCCTCCTCGGGCCCTTCCTTCTGATTGGCTAGCGCTACTCGTCCCAACTTCACCTCTTTGACGAGGCTGACTGCTGGAAATTACACTCGAGCAGCCATGTACCTAATTTGGTAATTACTTGAGTAGTATTACCTGCATTCCTGAAGTATCCGGTAGCGATATTCGAACGTTACTGCGGTGACCGCTTGATTGCTAACTTGCGCATCCTATCTAGTAAGATGCCGTGGAAAAGTAATTCCTACGACCGAAGCGATCACAAGCGTAAAAAGGTCTTAGCGTCAGAGTTGCAGGCGCTGAGAGAACCCTCGAGGTAGATATCCTGTGTTGAACTGTGGGGAGATCACTGGAGTGACTTGCGCTCAAAATAAAACATATGAGATGTGACAGCATACCAGAACTGAGGACTGACTCTTTTCGATCCATGGTGGCAGCAGGTGGTGGACACCGGACCTGGGATATGGCACAGCCATCAACTCGCATATGGCGGCTCTAACAGAACAGCTGGTCTGCTTCTGGGAAACAGGCTGAGAACTCAGACTGAAGGCCCATATATTGATGCCAGAAGAATTGGGACACAAGTGGCCTCTTCCCATCTTGGAGCGACGAACCAAGGGTGGACTTTTGAGCCCCTGCGGTAAGTGCGACCATTGACCTTGAGGCCTGCTGCTGGTCATCGGAAGATGGATACACACAGCAGGAGTGCAATGTAATCAATCTGACAACGATTGAGACAGAAAGATTCTATGTTTTCATCATTCTATTTCGAACCTTCAAAACTCCAAGCCCTATATGATGGGTCTATGGGTATAAGAGCCGTTTCTACCCCACTCCATCCTTCCCAAATTACCCTCAAAACCCCCAGTTACCTCGACTCACGATACGCGACCGACCGCCCGCTCGCCCGCCCGCCCTATCCGTCGTTGTGGTCGTTCTGCTCCGAGCCGAACTCGACCGTGATCTCCGTCGACTGCGATATCGAGCCGTACCTCTCCTTGGCGTCCAGCCACCTGTCCCCGTGCGTCTCGTACACCTCGGCGATCCTGTCCCTGTACTTGGCCTCGGTGTGCTTGCGCACGATGCTCCCCTTGGCCGTGCGGACGAAGCTCTCCGCGGGGAGGAGCACGGCGTGCGTCCTGGCCACCCGGATGTGCGACTGCGCCTTCTCGTTGGCCGGCTCGATCACCTCCCTCCACAGCTCGCCCGCCAGCTCCGCCGACGGCTCGTGGCCCTCGGTCAGCTCCACCAGCGCGAGCGTCTGGTGGTGCTCGGACCCGACGAGGATCGCGTTGCTGACCTTGTCTGACTCCTGGATCGCCCGCTCGATGGGCGCCGGGTGGCCGCTGACGCCGGTCGAGAAGTTGATCAGGTCGTCCTTGCGGCACACGAACTTCCAGGCGTATGCCGCCTTTGCGGGGTCCGGGTGCGGCGCCCAGAGGTCCCCGGTCTGCCACTCGGCATAAGGCGGCTCGGTCTTTGATGGCTGGATGTTCTGCTGCGCGTGCCAGCTCGCGATGGGCTCCGCTTTCTTGCTGGTCACCTGGACGAACTCGTAGAGGTCCTGGCTCTCGCCCTCCTCCGACACGTACCCCGTGTCCTTGACTGGGCGGAACTCGTATCCTTCCGTGAAGACGTCGAAGTAGTTGTACTCGAGATCCTCGGGATCGGACACGAGCTGCGGCGGGGCGAGCGATTCCGTAGAGCCCCAGAAGTTCTGCACCTTTGTGTATTTCGCCCATGTCCGGGCCGCAGGCGCGGAGAGAACAGCTAGAGGTAGACAGGTCAGCTGGGTACTGCTCGTCAGCGGCAGGGAAGAGAAAGAGAGAACCTACCACCACCGAAGCAGACAGACTCGAAGGGCTCGATGAGCTTGGCAGCATCTTTGCATCGGGCAACTGCCTCCATCAACCACGGTGTGAATAGGGCTTTCGAAGCGTTCGCGCGCGGGAGGAGCGAACATATCTCGCTGGCGTGCACCGCACGGTCTCGAAAGCCAGGTATAAAGACGGCCTTGCCAAAGACGGTGATACACTAGGCGCGGCATGTAAGCGAGTGGCGTTTCAGTAGACGTTGAGAGCACTGACCATGGCAAAACCGGAAGAGATAGCGTGGAAGGGAGATGTGGGAAGCAAATAACGGACGCCTTCGCCGGGGTGACTGAGCATCAAGAAGTGCGAACGGCCCGCAACATCTTCCAAGAGCAGGTGACGATCCTGCGTCGCAATAAATGCGTGGTTCCATACAACGGGTTTCTATGAACTTTGTCAGCAACATACGGAGAGAAAAGCTATATCCTAGGGCCTTCGAAGTTCATGCTCACCGGGATGCCCGTCGTTCCGCTCGTGTGAAGCACGAGGTACGGATCATGCTCAGCCTCCTCATAGGTCTTCTCGTACGGATAATGTGGCACCTGGTCACTTTCCAGAAGGGTATCAAGTGCTGGAAGCACAGCATGCTTCATCGGCCTGCTAGACAGTATGTCGTTGACGAGCACGCCGTTGGCCGTGAAGATGGCCTTGCAGTCGGTCTGCTCCATTAGTGAGAGATGGACCGTCTGACTGTTGATCTGCGACGAGAAGAGGACCTTGTGGCCCGTCTTGCAGACGGCCATCTGTATCATGTGATAGCGCACATCCGAAACTCCAAGGTACGCGACTGTCTCGAAGGTGGTGGACTTGCCCACCTGCCCCTCGATGAACCATGCTAGCTTGTTGATGGCATTGGCAAAACGGGCATAGGATATATCCTCGAAGCCCTGCGTGAAATCATAGTCGTCCCTCGGTAGGGAGCACCAAGCCCTGTCCGGCTCGTCCCGCGCAAGCTGGTCGATGACCGCGGGGAGAAGGCGCCGGCCGACGTTTAGGGGGGTTTCCGCGACGGCAGACGGCATGATTTCTAACCTTGCCAGATTCGAGTGGGCTCTGGCTGCGAATGTTGCTATCTGGTCAGGGGCTCACGAGGGGCGATGCTATAGGTATGCCAGACGAAGGAGGGTGGTGGTGGGTGAAGGCGGACGTCGATATTCCAAGGGAAGACGGGAGTTGTTTTGCCTATACTCCCATTCTCAACATGGCATAGTAGCAAGCACATCAGATTATTAGGTAAACAGGCCGCATTAAATGTGGTGCGGTCAAGGGCAACTCCGCTGGCGGCAAAGGCGCGGACTCGTGGCTTGTGGTGATCCGCGATATTCTGGCGAAGCACAGGAGGGTCTCCTCTTTGGCCCCCTTTCCGCGGCAGTTGCCACTGCATAGCCGAACAGGCTAGATCCACAGTGATGTTGAGATGTGACTGGGCGACGGCCGAGATGCTACGACTACGGATCCGTAGCGGCGAGACTTGACAGTACAACGTGGGCAGCGAAGGAATGGCTGCATGGCACCGTGGGACGGAGCGAGCCGGCCGATCCTACACGTGTATGTAAACATCGAGCTGCGGGAGCAATGCCGTCCTTGCATTGGCAAAATCCCATGTTGGCCCAAGTTGTTGATGACCATGATAGCTTTAGTTCACCTGAAGCCGTGCAGTGCGATACTGGGCCTGGTCGCAGATGTGTGATGTAGGTACCAAGGTAGATAGATGAGCTGTCGGAAGAGACGAGTCAACAGTCCGCATCTATAGCCAGTGAACCTGTCACATTTCAAGGGTAATATGCCTGTGAAGGAGCAGGGTCCATAAGACGAAACCGCTGGCACACCATCCGCCGAACGTAGATCACATCAGTGGATATGCTTCCAGCATTGAATCGATAACGCTAACCAATTGCCACGGCTCTTCTGCGATCTTGGTGTCGTGGCTTGTCGTGTAGACTACTAAAGTTAGTCTGTCGCGGTGAAGTCCGGCGTATCCCTGGAAGTAACCAACCCTAGCCGCTTGTGGATACATGGCCCCATGATACAACTGAGCACATGAATAGCGGTGTTGCTCTTCCTATATCAACACAAAAAACCAAGGAATCTCAACAAGCCCGTTTAGCTCATCGGTAGAGCGCCTCACTAGTAATTGGTAACATTTAAGTTGCAATGAGGAGGCAGTTGGTTCGATTCCAGCAATGGGCATCTCATTTTGCATTTCTGCCCTGTGTTAACCAGATACTCCATCTATCGTTACCTACCTCGTATTGCTTGAATGACTTACCTATTCATTACGTACCTACTCACTCAGTTGAGGCTGCTTTTGTACTGTGTAGTCGCATTCGAACTTGCTTTTTTGCCTGGGAGGCCGACCAGACATGCTGACTCAACATAGGGGCACTGATTCAAACTGTTATCAGATTGAATAAGTGCAAGTGCCTGTGCCTGAACGATTGTACCGCTTTAGTGGCCGAGGGCCGAGCTGGTCCCCCATAGCAACACGTTGACCAACCAACACCCAGCAGTTTGGGACGGTTGACTGACCACTCATAGGCCCCAGCTCCGTTGGACAACCTGGAAATTTTCTGCCCCAACTCCACACTGAAAATTCGACTGTGTGATATTCTTCATGTCCAACTTCCATCTGTGCCTTCAACCTTTCAACAATCAATCAACACAATATAACATTCCATCCTCCGTCTCACGGACGAGTTTACGCCCATTCTCCGCGCCATGCAATGCTATCTGCCACATCACCCGCCGCCGAGGCCTGCTGAGCTCGCAAGTGCTGCTCCAGGGGCCTCGTCGGCGCCTTGATGCGGCGTAGCAGGGCGAACGAAGCCGTTCTGCTTCGTCCACTTCGGGATCGATCTACCCGTCGTACGTTGCAATGAACCTTTTTGTGTTGGCGCGCGCTGTGGTTCCGTCTAAGCCATCACAATGGATACCTGCAGGTGTATGGGAGTCGCGCTTCGGCTCGCTCGCTCGGGCGTAAAACATCCATCTGCCTTCTTGATCCGGCCCGATCTACTCTGATCACCAGGACACACCATCGCCGAGCTCCCCTGGCTCGATCGTGTTTCGCACACGTCGAGGGGGGCCGGACTAATTATCCAGTGTAAGTCATCACGCACTCTCCCCATCTTCGCTTGAAGGATGAACATATAACAAACTCTTACTTTTGAGGATCGTCATCGCCTATTGTGCATGATGGTCCCATGAGCGTTACACACTGAAAATTCTGACACCAACACATCCCCACTCACTTTGTACATCACCGCTTGCTCTGTACTCTTGCTGATTGTGCATCTTCAGGTCGATGGCTCTCTTTTCTCCACTGTAACCGCAGGGTATCCGGCATACGAATGTCCCAGGAGACAGCAAGCGCTGCCCTTCCGCTTGGGACACGACCTCTGTGGCCGTCGGTTCACATCCGCGTTCAAGGGGTCACATCCGGACTGCGCAGGGGCCTGTTCCAGGATGTTCAGGCCGTGCATATCGCCGAGTGACGATACGCCGGCACACATTATCGCATCCCGGTAGCTGTCGATCCCTGGTACCGAGCCGAGTCCGGGAACAGCAACGATCACAGCATCTAGATAAATAGTATTCAAGCAAATATATTATTCAAGATCATATCAACTCGTCGTGATTCCATATTGTGAAACAACAACCCTTCGTAGCCTTAGCAAAGATATCGCCGTCGTCAGATGGCTGAAAGCGGTGAGGTGAAGAGTATGTAACACTTATGCCAAGATGTGTGGAATGTGATAGATCGATTGGTGACTGACGAGTTGCCGATCCAAACATGTGAAGATAGTATGGATAGGGTCCGTCGTATGTGGCAGGTAACATCCCGAATCAAGTGGTAGTCAGTGCCGTCCAAGCTGTCCCATCCTATTCGGCCCGTGTTCGAAAATGGAAATCGCAACTTAAAGCAACATCGTCATTGGAGCAAAGGAGGCCAGCAATGGGTTACAGTATTCAATTCTGGAACGCCCTGGGGCCCCAAGCATAATGGGTAAACATGTCTGTCATGTGAATGATTCGTCTTTGGATTGGCAGCCCGGAACGGCATTAAGGACTGCTACTTATTTCAACAAATCATCAGGATAAACCACAACTCACGTTCATGAGAAGAGAAGAAACAAAAAAGGTATCAAGCTCCAGCTAAACTCCGATATCTGTCAACTTTTTGCCTCGCTGTGTCTGACACATATTTCCCCCCGCTGCCGCCCGACCCCAATACCTTCTCTCGCTTAGCCTTCTGTCCCGCTGCTCCTGAAAGTAGCGCACAGCGCCGCGTAGTGATGCGTCAGGTCCAGTACGTTCTGTGGCAAGCTTGTGGCCTGGATGATGCTTCGGACCTTGACGGCGCCCTCGTCCTCGATGAGCGTCCTGATCGTGTGCAGCAGCTCCGGGCTGAACTCGCTGTACCAGCGGTACTGCCATGTGACGAGCCGGATGGTGGCGGCGACAGTCTCCCTGGTGGTCTTCTGTTTCTCAAAGACCTTGAGGATGCCTGTCAAGGCCTTCGGGCTGAAGCGTTGAGACAGACAAGCGCGGTACGCCTCGACGCTCTCATCGGTATGGTGGAGTCGCTCAGCAAGGGATCCGAGGATCTCCCATTCCTCAGCTGACTTTTTGTATTGCATGGACTGGGCGCGATACTGTGCCATCTGTGTCCTCCAGATAGTGTAAACACGTAGGTCCTCGTACAAGACCATGAACAGGCTATCCAACCAACGTTCGCAGAGACGCTTGTTGTTCAGACGGGAGAGGTGTTCATCCGTTTCAGGCTTGTCACCCTACCAGACGGTGTCAGTAATGGTAAAAGAATCGACGAAATAAAATGAAACTTACGTTCTCTTCCGTCTTCTCGCCGGGGTCTGCGGCAGTAGTGGGCTTTTCCACCTCCCCGTCGTCTCCGTTCGACACCGATGTCTGCGCAGTTGTGTCGGTCTCTGTGGGCTTGGAATCGGCTTCGGAGCCATCCTCGTCATCGGAGTGGTCGCCATTCGTGGTGGGTTCTGGCGTCCCACGAAGAACGTCGGTACTAGGTCCTCGCTTCGTCGGCACCGGTGGCCCAACCTCTTGCTTCTCAGTCCGGTACTCATCTTCCATGACAAACACATTGCTCCGAATCTTGAGCAACTGATCCCAACCTATTTTCGCGGTCATCTCCGTCAAGATGCTGTAGGCTTTCTTGAACGTGCCGCGGTAGGACGCGGCGCGAAGGCTGAGCAAGCTTGGTTCGACCTGTTCTGAGTACCTTGACTCCGGCTCGCTATCGATCTCGTCCAGCCTTGTCTCGGGCAAAGTTGGGAGGTAAACATCCTTGGGTTCCGGCATCAGGGGTGCGTCCTTGTCCTGGTATGTGAACATGGGGCATGAGTTCAGGATAGTCAGAGCGTTCTCCCAGTCCTCCATGGCCACATATACTTCCGCAAGTCTGGCCCACGTTCCAAACTCACTCGGCGCTGCGATCGTGCTTCGGTCGGCGCATCCCAGTGCGAGACGCAAGCGCTCTTCCTTCTGTTCTGGGGTCGGGGCCGTCCGTGCCTTTTTCAGCAGGAACTCTGCCTGGGTATCGAGCATGACGTAGTCCATTGGCCGCTCCTTGAGAGCTGTGTGCAAGGCTCTTACTCCATCCACCTCCTCATTGCCCAGGAACAAGATCTTGGCAAGCAGGGACGCAACTTCGACATTCTGTGTTCGCAATTTCTCGAAAAGATTTATGCCGGAGGTATAGCGACCGGTAGTTTCGAAGTATTTGAGGAGGCCTGTGGTAAGGTGGTTGGAGACGGTATTCGGTACCTGGACGACAGAATCCGAGCCAAGTTGCCAGCCTACAATAGTGTCAGCATATTGAAATGGTCTATAGTGCATCGTTCTTACTCACCCCTGAAGAACAATTGCTCCGCTGCGGCCAGAAAGCGCTGCTCGGTCTCCGTGTTGGTCACCGGGTTGAACCGGCGCACGCCCATGATCTTCCTGATCGTGTCGCCGCTACCGTCGTCCGCGTACGAATAGGCGCGCAGCACGCTGCACAGGTAAGTCTCGAGCCAAAGGTCGTCGGTAGCCTTCCTCTTCTCGCCTCGCTCGTCAACGCAGTAGCTCTCGACGGTTCCGGGGATGGTGACGTGGACTCGCATGTCTAGTCTGGAAAATGCATTGTAACAGCTGCCCATTATGCCATTAGCCAACTTGCCACCTGGCCTGACGGATGATATCGTACCAGTAAACGCCCTCCACAATCTTGGCAGTTTGCGCTTGGCCATGCTCCTTGTAAGTGAGGGTGTTTATGTAGGCAGCCAGACTGGCCGAGGAGGAGGCGTCGACACCGGTAACATGATGGTATACTCCAATCTAGTCGGGGGTCAATAATGCGTCTTCCAGAAGGACATAACGAGCTCGTAGGCATACATGTTTTCCAGAGTTCCGGACGGGCTGTTTCAAGAGGTGGACAAGATCTGGGGGACCAAGTTCGCGCAGGGAAATAAGGGACTCGGTTCGGGCATCGACGGACTCTTGGAGAATCTCCTCCGTGATTCTAAGGTTTGACAATGACAGATCAGTAACGAGTCAATTGGAGGGCTGGAGGAGAACGGTATACACACTCTGGGACAGCTGGCGCAACCATGGTGACGGCTTTCTCGACGCGCGGCGCAATATTGGACGTATCTGCTATGAAGTCCTTAGATCGCAGCCGCTCTCAATGGAACGACCGACCGGAGATCGAAACGAGTGGACACGTGCTCGGCAGTTAATCTTGCAGAGAAGAGCAGGGCTGCACGGACGGTCGAAGGAGGGAGATCAAAGATGCGACGGTACTATAGTACTTGGTTGCTCACTTCTTGGTGAGACAGCAGCTGAAGTGTCGTAGATGCAGGCTGGGGCCAATAGCTACTTGTCAAGACCTGAGCGCGGATAAGATAGCTGCTGCTGTTAAGCTGGCAGCAGTCGGATCGCGTCCTTCCAAGGTTGAGGTGGGCCTCAATACCAACATTGGAAAACAGTGGGGGCGTTACAAGGCCGAGGCCTGCTGGAAGCCAGCATGCTGAAGCTTGAAGCTTGAAGCTTGGCTGACAGCCCTAGCAGGATATGTGGAGTACAAGGGACCAGCCACTAACCCAGGTACCTATTCACGCGTACGTCTGTACCTTCCTCCCTATGTAAGTACCTAGAGTGATGCCTTAGCTATACTGTGTAAAGACCTCGGGAGCTGCCAGGGGGCAGCCACAGGGGTCTAGGCAGGGGCAGCAGCTGCCGGCGCCGCGTTATGTTACAAGCCTCCGGCAGGCCAGGCGCTAGCACAAGACTTCGGTACCGGTATCCAGTGTCACGGATCCGTACCATTCTTCGAAGTTCGTGTCAGTCTTGCATCGCTGCGCGTAAAGTGGTTATATGGTATCCTGTATCTCGTGTTTCTACACAGTCGGACACGAGTGGGAGATCATCTGTTGCATCATGTTCAATCTGGTGTGGATTGATCTCGAAATCCACGTCATACATCGTTGTCGCATTAAACACGAGTGACGATGGTGAGTTCACAGGCCTCTTCCAAACGACGCGCCGTGCTGATCAACGCGCAGCCTGCCTTCGCAGCCATCAATGTCGAACCCGAGGAGAATATCGAGGATGAAGTCGACAACACCAAGGAGCTCCAGGTATTATTTTTATACCTTCACCCCATCTTGAGTATCCTGAGACTAACAGAGTGCTAGGTCGATGAAGCCTTGAAGCTCTTCCAGAACGCGCTCAAACTCCATGCGCAAGGTCCCCAATCCTTCAACGATGCCTCCGAGGCATACGACTCCCTCTTCCTATCCGATATCTTCAAGCTACCCGAGAGTACGACCGAATATGAACGCACCGAACGCCAACAGAACCCATTCACACCTGTCGAGGCTTCGTACGCTCCGGGCCTTGACGTGACGGGCACAGAGGCCGATGGCACCAATACCAGCCTTCCCCAGGCACTCTTCCTCTCTTATAAGAACCATGGGCAATTCATACTCGATAGGATAAAATACAAGCTGCGTTTGCCCGGATCTTCTGCCACGAAAACCTTGGAAGAACCCGCCGTGATAGCCGACGCTCGCAGGGCCCTCGACGATTTCAGTGCTGCTCTCGACAAGGACCCTTCTGATGCCGAGCTCTGGAGGAGGACAGCGCGTACAGCTGCATTCCTGAATAGTGCTCGCATGAGTCGCTATTGCCTCGAAGCTGCAATTGAGCTCGACGATGATCCAGCTGTCGGGGATGTGGAGCCGCCCTCCTTGGCCGAGGGTTTTGCCGGCGAACAACTGAAGGACCAGCTGCGCATCCTCACCGATGATGTTGCCCTGTCGCATCCTATTATGAGACCATTCTTGGAGAAAGAAATGCCTTTATACTTGAAGCGGTACCTGGACCCCGTCCCTTTCTTACCCAATCCGGCCAAAGAATTGGCGTCTCAGAAAGTATCGTCAGCCGATGTCAGTTTGCCAAGGCTGGTTGTCGATGTACCGAATTTATCCTGGGTGCAGCTAGGTATGCGTCTGGTCTACTTCGTTAACGAGTTCGGTCCCACTGGGCAAGCAGTCGTCGTTCAGCTTCCAGAAAGTCATGAAGAGGATGAGGAATCACAAATGGAGACAGACCTGCCACCATCGGCCTCAAAACAGCCACAACCGGCGTCCACAGAGAGCATGGCTTTGAAATCGCCAGCCGAGGCGAAGACTTCGAAGGAAGGAGAGACGACGACAATCTCCAAGGACACACATGCGGAGAATAGCGTGAGTGCTGAGAGTCGACAGCGGAGTGTATCCTTGCCATCGCGCAAGCGCTCTGTCTCCACTGCTGGTCTTCAAGAACCAGCAGAGGAGGACAACGGGGACAGCAAAAGACCAAAACGTGTTAGGAGGCGGGACACTACTCTTGCTGAAGACACAGTGGACGAGACGACCTTGCGGGCAACACAACTGCAACCATTCCAGGGCGCCGACCAAAATCTCTTCCAACTGACAAAGGATATACTCGAAAATCTTGGAGTGACCGACGCGGCTACTGTGAACAGCATTGAAGAAATCCTTGACTCCTGCGCTCTGGAAGACAGAACATCGAAACTCGCGCAAACTGCCAGCATTGACTTGCGCGATTCACTGACTTCGTATGACGAGGACGCCGCTCTGATATTCCTAAACAAGGCTGATAGCCCGGCTGTGGGCATGAAAACATTCCTTGAGCACACGAAAGCAGGTGCACAGCGGGTTGCAGAAACAGCCAGCTTTGAGGATCGTAGCGGCCTGAGAGCGTTCGTAAAGAGAGTTAACTCGGGTTGGATGGCGGCTCAGGACGTGGCTTTTGATTGGATTCTAGCCATATCGCGGAGCTACATGGCGACAAAATGGACGGAGCAGCTGAAGACCGCAGTCGTCCAAGTCACCAGTCATTTCGACGAGGCCATCTATGACCGAGTTGTACTCGAGATTGATCGACTCCAGCAGCAAAAAAACAAAGAGTCCGAGTTGGATGAACTAGATAACCTCGTTCAGATGCTCTTCGAGCTACATCTTGATGTTTACGAACGTATCACCAACCCGAATAGCCGCGTCGACATTTCCATTAGACTCGGCACGAAAGGCCGTCTGAGTCGATGGCTGGATCTTGCCTCGGTATTGCGGCGCTCAAGATCAGCAGACCCTGGCGTGCAATTGTCGCTACGGTTTCTATGGGCCTGTGTCTTCTCGACCACAATGGCGGAGGGTGTTTCCCGAGATCATGTACTCTCGTGCTGGCACAGTTTGCGAGATTATCTCACAGCAACGGCGCAAGGTAAAGTCGAACTTCCCAATAACGCCGTGATGCCTGAAATATCATCCGTTGAGGCAGACCGGGAAATCAGCAAACTTACGACTATGGATTTCTTCTTGGGGCTCTTCCAAGAGGAGATGGCTGACCCTGTTGCGGTCATCGACACCCTTGAGCCAGTACTTAACCCGGACGGGGTCTTGGTGGAAACTGGCAAAACGCCTGAGGCTGATGGAGACAGGACGCAGGCGGGAGGACTTGCTAAGATATCCATCAAGGATTGCGCCAGTCAAGGTTTGAAAGACCTGTGGAAGTTCCTTCTAGGCAGCAGCACTGACTTGAGGCTGCTACTGTGGTCTCGCCTGAGCGATGCCTACGGCGCGATCAAGTACACCACTAAGCAGTTCTCTTGCCTTCTGAAGAGCATTGAAATGGTAATCAAGGATATTGCTAGCGAAACGTACCTGAACACAGCTCCAGAGGCTCGAAAGATGCTTCTTCTGAAGCTTCTAAGGTCTATTGACGACATGATGGTATCAGCTCTTTCCTTAGCGTTGAACGACAACACTGCCTTTGACATCATCGACGAGGAGCACTTACGTTCTACATCATCCGCCCTCGCGAGGTTGAGCTGCCTCATCCACGTGGCGGTGATGCAGGAGGACGACTTCACACTTGGGATCACTCCTGCCCCATCAAAGTCTGGGGCTTTCAAGGGGCTGCTAGAGAGCTTGCGGGATCTACAAGTCCGGACATGGACTTTGCAATATTGCTTGATCAAGGTCGGCATGTATCAAAATACGTCTATCTTCAAGACGCCTCATAATGACCTCGCAGGGTTTTTGAGCGCTGTCCATCAAGTCTTGGGTCTGAGAAAAGCGTGCAGCTCGTCAAACAAGGTTTTCTTGAAGATGATGCGGATCGAGCTTCTGAAACAGAGGAATATTGAGAACTGGGAGGACTATCTGGGTCAAGTACTTTACGATTTGCACGGCTTGAAGCTGGGTGTTGGCATCTGGGATGTCCATGATCATGGCTGTGTGCCTGAGAAATTGGAGAAGCGGCAGGCGATGCAACTCGTTGAAAAGATCACGACTCTTGCCAATCGCATGTCCATGAAGGATCTTCTAAAATCAGATCTCAAGGCTACCATCGAGCACATGCAGGGAGCCATTGGACAATCCAAATCCAGTACGCCGATGGTTCACAATCTTCGCAACTTCCAGGAATATCTCAAAAAGCCGATACACCCTCTGCGCCTGTATCAAGCGCTCGATGGCACTGTACCACTGGATGCCATGACCGTCAACACAGCAGAGTCATCACTCGCCAGACATGGCTGGTTCTTCCTTCTTGGCATGATTGCCCTGACCAAGTTTAAAGGCGTGGACCTGAATCGTCGTCAAACTCCAGGAGCTACAGATGATCTACGTATAGGAGCAACGTTTTTACGCTTGCAACTCCAATTCACGCCAGACATGTGGGAAGCATGGTTCCGGCTGGCAGAATGTTTCGATTATGAGTTAGATGAGGCGGTTCTGTGGTCTGCCGACAAGATGAACAAAGATCGAACAGAGTTGCTCAAGTTCCAGCGGCACGCGATCCACTGCTATACTCTGGCACTGTCATACTCTCGCACCTGGACACCTGAGACAAAGGAAGACGAAGACAAATTATGCCACCTATATCACAAGTTCGCCATGCGCATGTACGCATCAAGCCGAGAGCCCTTCGCGATGGAGCCTTTCCAGCACAGCGACTATGCTAGGTTCTACCCCGAAGCCAATGGCAGTGGGACCTTCAAGAAGCTCTTGCACAGGGAGATGAGTGAATATGAGGTGTGGAAATATGCAGCTACATTATTTAGGTGGGCGATGAGGGGGGACCCAAAGGATTGGAAGAACCCATACATGCTTTCCAAGTGCTTGTGGAAGATGCACCAGAAGCCACAGGATACTCTCGAGGTTAAGGACAGAAAGTCACAGCCAACGGTCAAGACTGTCGTCAAAGCCTTGGAGAAGACAATCGAGGTGGTGTCCCTCCTGCCAAAACCCCGACATGGCCAAGACCCGGTTCTCGAGCCGCATTACAAGATCGTTTCTATACTCCACAAGCTCGTCAATTTGAAGCACCTGCCAGCCCAGGAAGCCGCCGATATCCTCCAGCGACAGCCATATGCACTTCAGCGTGGCCAGGAGGTTACCATTGTGTCGCCAGACGACTGGGAGGGCTATGTTATCGACATATTGCGCCTTCTCCGTGATAAGGACAAGTCGCATTGGCAACACCGAATCATCATGCGACACGCATGCATGATCTACGAGCCTCAGGAAGATGACTCTTCCAGCCACCTCATCGAAGCTCAAGGGGCATTCGCTGTACTGCGCGAACATATGGTGACCAAGACGATGGCTATCAATGTATGGAAATGTGATGCGGAACGCCCTGGCCGCCATCACGTCTATACCGAGCAGTATGTACGGTACATAGTGCGACTGCTGACCATCACGAACGACTGTGTGAACATGGAGTTGCTTCTCCGTAAGATCCGCAAGAAGGGTGCAGACTTCTATCACTTCAATGAACTATGGGCTACATGCGTGCAAGCATACACAAGGCTTTTACGTTACACTTGTCAAATTCCGCCTTTGGAGGAGGATGTGTTCAAGAATCTGAGCACCGAGGAGTTCGAAATACTGGCAGAACGAATCAGCGGGTGGGCTGGCCAGAAGGAGGAGGATCATCACGCGCTGAGGGCCATGAAGGAGGCTATTGAGCTGAAGAAGCTTAACGGAGGCCTGACAAAAGCCGGAATGATCGATGATTTGATCCATGACTGCTACTCCATTCTCTACCAGGGTATCGCTGGGGAGCTCCCTGGCCCAGAACCCTCACAAGTCATTGAGGACCGCAATCGTGTCAGGGACGCAGAGATGACCGGTGTCCATAATGACAAGGAACAATTCAGCGGATTGTTACATCCCAATGGCGTGGACAGGAATGGTGACCATAACCTTGGCCCCGCCAGCCACGGATCTAGCGAGGCGCCGTCTCAGAATGCCAACGGAGGCGAGAAGATGGAACGGTCCACCTCCAACACGGGAGATCAAAGTGTCACACGCCGGAGACTCGTGGGTGTTCGACGTGCCGACGTGCTCCGCAAAGCCGAGCAGGCGGTGCTACGAGCTACCGAACAGCCGCCGCCGAAGTCCGCCGTCAGCGAGAGGTCCAACGGCAGGAAGTCGCGACGTGGGAGCGCTGGAAGCGGTAAGAACGGCAACGAAGCCAACGGCGGCGAGGAGAGCGAAGGTGAGGAAAGAGACGGCGATGTTGAGATGAGGCAAGAGAACGAGGCTGATGAGAAACAAGAAGGCGGCGATGAAGCAGGTGAGGAGGCAGCAGCGAACGCAGATGACGAGAGCGAGGCATCGAGCCCCAGGCCCGAACACGATGATGCGGATGACGAAAGCGATCTCAGTGACGTCCCTGAAGATTACGACCAAGATATTCCACCGACGTTGATGTTCCCTAACTTGCGACGAAGTATGGATAATTCGCCTGCGTCGAGCACGGGAGCTGGCAGCAGCGCGTCCGGCGAGGAGAGCGAAGAGGAGGAAGAGGAACAGGGTGAGGATGAAGATGAGCAGATGGCCGAGGGAGAGGGAGAGGAAGAAGGGGAGGGGGAGGGGGAGGGGGAGGAACAGGGTGAAGGGGATGATCTGGAAGTGCCTGACAGTCAGGTTAGTGCTGACGAGCTCGTTACGGCGGAGGAAGATGTTGGAGAAGAGACTACTTAGGCCTCTTGGTCTCTGGATTGGTGTTTCTCGATGAAGGGACAATGAGCGGCATGCTATATGGCCCAAATACTCGGAGGCCAGTCTCTCAAGCCTTCCTCTTAGTCATTATTTGTTATTGCTCTGGGTATCTCGAAAGCGAAGTCTTAAAAGGCAAAGGGTTTTGGAATCGATGTTTTCACTAGACGTCTTGAGCTAGGCACGCCTTTGACTGAAGTGAGGCTACTTGTTGCAAATCCATGTTGAAATGACGAACGTTCAGCTGTGGACCTAACATCAGAGACATTGGAACAGAGTGCATACTAAGTACTCAACATAACCAAGTAATACCTACTCAAATATAGCCGGGCTCATATTGCTGTGAGGCGAATACCTACGCCAAGCTTCTTCATCCGAACCAGCCTCCGCTCAGTTCTCGGTCTATTCCATTAGCATCTTGTCCTCAAGCACGCGGATCTGGACATCAGGTCATCGCAACATATGATCCCAGCAGGCATGTTGCTGTGGGCTGTTGGTGTTCTCGAAGACATATCTGATGTGTACAGGCTTTCCAAATACTCGATTATCTACTTTATAAACGACTCAAGATCGCAGGCAACTCCGGCCTCCAAATGTGATTCAGAAGTCGACTGGCGTTGACCATCTCGGGCCGCAGCTGGTCGACAGAAGCCACGCCCAGCAACGCCATGCCCAGTGCTACTTCTTCCGACAGGACTGCAACATGAGCTGTCAGTATGCCTCGTCTCGCGCCATCAGTTGAAGGAGGGGGGGGGGTATAAACTTACTGTCTATGCACCTTTCAACACCTTGGGAGCCATAGGCTGCCATAGCATAGAAGAAGGGCCTGCCAAATCCAACCGCCGTAGCACCCAAAGCTAGCGCCTTCAGCACGTCTGCCCCATCTCGACAGCCACCGTCCAAGTATACCTCCAATTTATCAAGTACCCCGGGATAATACGTCCGGATCTCCAACAGGGTTGCCAGAGCATTCGGGGCGGTGTGCTGTTGTCTACCACCATGGTTACTGAGCAGTACGCCCTGGCAACCATGCTCTGCGGCCAGCTTCGCGTCATCAGCAGTCTGGACCCCCTTCAGCACTATGGGGCCAGGCCACTCCCCCCTGATCCACTCGAGGTCCTTCCAGGTGACGCTGGGGCTCAACTGCCCAGGCACAGGACGTGCGCCCACTGCCGGGGCGAAGGTGTTCTCGGTGCCATCCCCTACCGCCGGGGCCCTCGCCTTGCTGTGATCCAGGCCATCGGCCAGCGCCTCCTCGGCCTGCTTCCTCCTGTCCTCCGTCCTCTTGCCCAGGACGGCCGTGTCGACGGTGATGAACAGGCCCTTGTACCCCGCCCTCCTCACCTTCCGGACCAGGGCGACCGCCCTCTCCCTATCCGTCGGGATGTACAGCTGGAAGAACAGCCGCGACGGGCTCGTGGCCTCCCCGCCTGCCGCCCTCAGCCCCGCCGCGTGCGACTCCATGATCTCCTCCAGCGGCTTCGTGCTCGCCGTCGATATGACCCCGTGCACGCCCTTGCGCGCGAGACCCCTGACGAGCTCGAGCTCCGCGTTGGGGTGGGACATGCCCATGGTGCCCATGGGGCTGATGAAGAACGGTACGGTGGAGGGGTATCCTAGCAGGAGCGACCTCAGGGACACGCTACCCACGTCGCGCAGCACCCTGGGCCGGAAGGTGACTTGAGACCAGGAGTCGAGGTTGCCCTGGAACGAGAGCCCGGAATTGGCGCTGCTGGACACATACGTCCATGACCGGCGGTCGAGGACCTTCTGGGCTTCGGGCTGGAAGTCGTCGGCCCGGACGCATAGGGAGAGTGGCCTCACTTCCTTGCTGTCTGTGGCAGCCACTGCATCGGATGGGTTGGCCGCGACGATGAGGGCTTTGGCTGTTGACGGGTCCAGCTCGCCCTTGTAGCTCCCCTCGGGTAGGTCATCTACAATATGCAGCGAGTGGACCTTGTCGAACTCGGGTGTGGCGTCCTTTTTGAGAATGTCAATATGCAGGTCCTCCTTGGCTTTGGGTGAGAGTTCCGAGACGTCACTTACAGCCCCGCCCTGCCTCAAGAGGATGTTTCGACCCCCTGGGTGTTCGTCCAGAAACCCAGTGACATCGTAGACTTTGCCATGTATCACTACCCAACATGAGTCTGCGGACCTGTGCTGGGCGACTTCCGAGCCGTTCAGCATGATGGCAGCTTTCAGAATACTCGGGAGGTGTCCGGGATGGTTGACCTGTGTCGCATATATGAGGATCACAGAGATCCAGGCCGCGTGCCATATGATGTACCAGTACACGTGTAGACGGTAGGACCCCCGGGCTTCGGGGTCTTCGGCATCTCAAGCTGCTGCAGTATCTACGGGTCAATATCTGAATTGATGCCGCGCTGAAATTCCTGTGAACAGTTGTGCCGGTGATAACGATGCGGGGAAACCCTCCCGGTGAAGGCCCCTTGTTAACCCTAGCCCAACGCGTTCCTGTTCATTATTGCAGTCCGCTGCGTGACAATGACGAAGCTGAGCTTCACCCACTGCAATGATTTAATTCTATGGTGAAGATGAGAGCATTCGACATTGCAATCATAGTTCATTGAGTCTTAATCCTAGCTATAATGCAGTTAAACCTACTGCTCCGTCTCAAGCGCTTGGCGAAGTCCAAGTCTTGCCCCGAGTGCCATTGCCCTTCACGATATCCACAAACTCCTGAGCAATGATCCTGTCCGTCTGCTCGGAAGGATGAAGCGTGTCATACCACATGTAGCTGTCCCGGACAGAAGAGTTATCGCAGGCACTACCGCAGGCCTCGATCGTCGATGTCACATTCAGCGGCACGGTGCCGTTGAGGTAAGCACCGGGATCATGCCAAATATCATTCAGCTATTTGTAATCCACCAAGTTAGAGATATATCTACAGCACAATCTCGAGAAGTTATCCTCACCAGTGAGTGGACGTCAAAAATGGTAAAGGAGCTCTCTGGGTACCGGTCCGAAATTCGCACCTCAACGGGTGTCCGGTACTCGTAGATGCTATTGACGAGGGATACGTACTGACGCATCTTCTCGCTGACCTGGGTGACGTTGGTGTTGTAATCGTCCTCGTCTGTCCAGTACTGACTGTCGAGGGTTCCACCGTTCTCGGGCAACGCGTACATAGGAGCGTAGTTGAGGGGTGCGACATTGAGAAGTATGAAGTTCCGTCCGCCCGCATCGTGTAGAGTATCGAGCTGTGAATAGACGCAGTCGATGTAGTCCTCAATGGTCAGGTTCAGCCGGTTATCCGTGAAGAAGGCCGACGGGCCTAGGTCGTTCGTTCCAATCCAGATGGCACTGTCATCATTCGTAGTCCAATCAGTAAGTTGATTTCAGTTCTGTGCGGCTAACAACTTTGTCTTATTCGGCTTGAATGAAATGCTCAGATGTTCGCCTTACTAGATGGTCTCATCTCCTGGCTTTATAAGTGAGCTGTTCCCGACATATTCGGTATCGTTCAGGAAATGTGAGAGTTGGTCTTGTTTAACGCCGCTCCTCGATGACGGGGAGAAATATGTGTCACAAACGGCCCCTGAGACGGCGTAGTCGTAGAGATTGATCCCTGTATACTGCTGAACGTACTCAGTCCAGATTCGACCTCCTGTCGTTGTGTCGTTAGACTGTTACCATGTCAGTGATGCTGTCTTTGCATAAAAATGGATCATCAAGGTGATTGGCCATATACCAGAGCTTCTTCAGGGTCTGGGGTGTAATAATGAGGTCCATCGTCTGTGTACGAGTCTCCGAAAACACTGTGGAATTGCCAGTCAGTGAGAACTACACTTGATACTTGCTTGGGACGCCTACATAAGCGTTGAGAAGTTTGTCAGAGTAGCTGATCCAATAAGGGCAGCATTTGTTATTGTGCTGAGCAAGAGCAGCGACTGCATATGCATTGTGATCTTGGGTGGCATCATTTTCTACGACCAGCTCTCGAGAATCAATGTGAAGTTCTTGCGGTCATATAGCGAGATCGTTCACGAGAGATTGACGAGGAAATCGGGTATCTATAACAACTCAACGACCATGGAGCATCATCATTAGCAATTTCTTGCAATACTCCTCATTGTGGCGCTCCCCTATGAACGAAAGCCGGGCATCCGAATGCATCCCGATTTTGCCATACGCTAGTTTCCAAGAGTCTTCGGCACAATTGAGGACGAGCGTTGCAACTAGAGACGGAGAAAAGGGGTAGTAGTGCTAATGACACAGCGTCGAGGACTCCGCAAAGTTGCATCCTGCAGTATTCCCAGGGTTCCCATGGAGAAGGGCGATATTTCGCCGAGAGGTCACAATTTTGAGCTTACGACCCAATGTTGCTCCAAACGTGTTGCAACGTGTTGTGCTGTAATGATCCCAATGGCGACAATATTTACCCTTTCCGGAATCGAGCGATTGAAAGGAAGCAAATAAACTTTCACCATTATTACTGTCAACCTGAGTGTTGCAGGACTACATACATATGTACGCACTGCAATCAGTTAATGTAATCAAGTTCGTCCTTGAATTCATGGTTTGTTGGCTGTATCACAGCATATTATGTCACCCCCTACTACAATGAATCCTGTTCTAGTTTGATCTCGACCAAGGGTCATCAATAACATCCGGGCGCCTCGCTCACGGGGGTGATCTCTGTTTCGTGCAGCGGGAAATGGAAGAAGCGCCGACACTCGCAGCCTGCAACAACAGTGGTCAGATCACACAGGATTATAATGCGAAACTGGAGGGTGTAGTCCGATTATTCACTTTGAGAGCAGACCTCCGTTGGAGATATACCCTGGGGAATATACATCTGGGGTCTCATGATGGGAGGCACATGTGTCAGACTTAGTGCTACTATACTAGAGGCCAAAAGTTGGTCTTATATACTAGTACTTTCAATACAGGTATATATACGCTGACAACATGGGCTACTCACCACATTCACAAGTCTTGATTCGGGCTTGCATGCTTCTACGGGCGAAGACTATGTACCTGTGTGCTCTCGAAAACTTCGCAGAGCTCTACTAATATGAGTCCATTTAGTGCCGGTAATCTCTTTGATGGAGCCCGACGTCCTAGAGCACAGCTGGATGATTTATGTGGGCTTCGTTGGTGATGCGACTTATTCTTTGGCTCCTGTAATGTATTTGAGGTCTGGGTTATTGCACCAATCTCACGGGCAACAACGAGTCTCGTAAACTCTCCATAGAGAAACCTGGTACAGTCCCTGCCCAGGTGGTCAGAATGTTAGGTCGGCTCGTGTGTGTAACCCACGACACTCAGGATGTAGGCAGACAGGCTTGGGGAGATGATGTCTCTATTTCCGGAGGATAGTATGCAGGTGACATATCATTCATCTCCCCGGTTCCCCTGGAAATGGAGAATAGGCCGCATCTTTGCCGACCGCCACATCAAACTGATGGGCCCAGATTCCCGGATCCTGAAAGCATCCGCACCTCAGCACATCATGGTCTTCCCACTTTCAAGGCATAAAGCAGCATTTTCAATATGTGATAGCATCAGTTAGATGGCAAAGTAGTCGACGCGGAGCATCTAGTAGTATCGTCAGGGCTGGGTGCCTCGGGGTTCCAAAAAACGTGAGAATTTTACCAGCAGATGATGTCGGTACATTCTTGCCTACTGCGAGATTATCTTACACCACCAATAATACTTCATAGTATACTCATTGTGAATACGACGCTCACAATAGTTCATTCGCTCTTGGAAATTCTGCAACGTTTGAAGATTGACGATAGGGACGTAGGCTGCCCTGGTGAAATCTGCAAAACTCAGGGCATCAAGCCGTTACGGCCCAACACATACAAAAGCCTGGCAGAAGGTGCAGGAGCCTGAAACAAGCAAACGTGAATGGGAAAGGCAACTAGACCTCACTTCGCTAACGTCCCTGCCCTCACTCACCAAACATTGTATCCTTTATCACAGAAGCTGTTCCTCATGATTTGGTAGCAAGTGACCTGTTCGCATGGATCGACGTGCTTGGTCGTGACTGAGCTCAGCATATTGATATGAGGAAGTGCACACAGCTTAACATTACATACGTCGCCTGCAGAACGCATCCGCAATATGAATATGCGTACATACTTCCAAAGCCAGCTTGATGCAGTTGGTAATTCTGAAACGACTCTCCTGGCCCCTTATTGGACCACGTCATTACGGAAAGTGGCATCAGACCAGGGTCCAGATAAAAAAGAAAGTATTTAAGATATGAGCGGCTATTTGTGCATGCGTCCTGATCCAATTCTTCTTTGTTCGCCGGATGTGTTCAAAGCGTCACCATATCCCTTACCCTTCTTTCCGTTGCCACATAACAAGGATACCGTCGATTTTGCATCTCTGAATCCGAGGTTTAATCTATCATGGGCGCCACTGATGCGTATCAATGTAAAGATGAACCATCCCTGGCTAGCAACTCTTGGACATTGAGACCTTCTCCATTCCCCCGGCCGCGAAACATTGATTTGATCGACTTGACCGGTGAGGACGACAACCCGACCCCAATTGAAACGGTCGAGACTTCACCCGCGCCCTCCGCAGACAGCAACAAAATGAGCGAGACGAGAGCGAGACAGAACAAGAGGGCCAAAAGCTCAACATCAGTGGAGTATCACGACGATGACAATGAAGATAAAGAGAGGCCTAGGAAGCGTACACGGCGAGGCCGCCTCCAATCCCGCTCAAGCAAGATATCCAATGTTATGCGTGGTGAACGAACGCTGTCACCCATACCTTTGATTAGGAGTGACATCAGCGGCGCTCCTCTTCCTAAAGTGACACGGCACACCAGTAGGAAGATTCTCGAGGCTCAAAATGGTCCAGATGAGGGCGAAGACAGTGCTCCCAATGTGTCCCCAGAACCTCCCTCGTCTCCCTCTCAGTCCAACAAGGAAGGCGGTCAAGAACAGGCCAATGTACCTGAACTTCGGGAACTGAAGTCCCGCATTGCTGAGCTTGAGCACGAGAGGAACGACTACCGTGCAAATCTACATAAAGAAAAGGCCACATCAATGTCATTGCGAGCACAGATCCTTTTGTTCCAGGCGACGGCCAGCCCCGAACACGTGGCTGGCATCACGAAACCAAAGGAGCGGCCTCCCGATGAGCAGTACAACCGTCAACCACTTGATGATGACCTTCATGTTGAACAGCTTCAGAAGGAGCTAGAGCAACTTTGGGAAGATCTGGCCCAGCTCCCGGGGGCTCGAAAAACAAGGAAGAGGTTCGTATTCCTCGCTGGAAAGGATAATAAGCTCCAGACAGAAAACGAGGAGTTGAGCAGAGAGAAGAAGAATCTGACGGACGAGGTTCGCGAATTGACCACCCAGAGTGCGAGGCTGCTGTCAGAACGGGACGCGGCCATGAAGGAGCTGACCGAAACGAAGAACCAAAAACATGAGAATGAGAATGTCCAAAGTGCTCGCATATCTAAGCTTGAGAAGGACCTCCAAGAAGCGCATGTCACATCCCAAAAAGCTTCATCTGATTATGAAGGAAAGTTGTCGTCGCTGCGCAAGACAAACAGTGCATTGAGGCAAGTCGCGAAAGTATTGTCGTTTCCAAAAGCAGCTATTGAATTGCAGCAAGCCAGCAATGGGAAGCAGGACCTCCCAAGTAACACCCAGATTTCTGAAGCCGGCCTTGCGAAGCTGCAGTCTAAGAACAAAGAGCTTGCATCTCAGGTTGCGGAAAAGACCGAAGTTCAACGTCAGCTCGAAATAGTGACAGCTAGTCTCAAGAAAGCGGAAGAATATAGTGCACTGAAGGAAAAGGAATGCGAGAATGTGACTGTGCTCGAATCCGCCAAGCGTCAACTTGAACTCGAGAACGACGAGCAAATCCGAGAAAACTCCGTACTCAAGGAAAGGATTGCTGAATTGCAGAAGAGACGGCGGGAGCTGGTGGAAAAGAAGAAGGAACTTCAGACGCGGTTGCTTGACGCTGAGGCCAAGATTGCTTCCCTCACCGAGGCGAATGATGCGGCCAAAGCCAATGGCCATTCTCTTCAGGAAGAGAATTCGAAGAATATAAGAGAGATTGACCATCTCAAGGCAGAGATGTGTTCACTCACGGAGATCAGCACGGCTGCTAAAGCTGAAGAGAAATCGAAGTATATGACGGAGATCAGCAATCTCGAAGCCAAAGTCAAGCAGCAAGCCGAGACGGAGAACGAGCTCGCGACCAATATCAAGAGCTTGACCATGGATCTTGAAGCCAAGAAGAAAGAGGTGATAATGCTCAAGGACCAGCTTCGTGAAAGTGAGGCTGGGCTCGCTTCTTCCCACCGCCAGCATGACGCCGCCCTCCAGAACGAGAGGAAGCAGCATACGGAATTCTTGGCAGCACTCGAGACTAAAGTGAAGGATCTGAATGTTAAGATGAGGGAAATGGATGTTAACTACGAAGAGCTCAAGAACTGCGTCCGAGACAGGGATGACCGGATCGCGGCACTCACTATCACGGCCCAGAATCACAAGACTGCCCTTGATGATCAGAAGGCTGAACTTGAGGAAGCAAGCACGCTACGGGAACTAAACCAGAGAATGACTGAGACCTTGGAAGAGCGTGTCAAAACTATCCAAAAGATGAAGTCGCATCTTAAGTATTGGGAGAAGAAGCTCAGCGAGGAGGGGCGAGCCCGCCAGGAACTCGAAAAGAGGGCCCGGGGGCTCGAGATGGAGCTCCAAGTCCAGGGACAGGAATTTCAAACAGCACAGGACCAGTGGGAGAACAAGGTTTTTGATGCTCTCAGACAGGTGGAAGGACATCTCCAGCAACACACCCATACGGTATTCGATACGAAGCTCCAGAAACGCATCCAAACGGTGATCGATACGAAGCTCCATGAGCTCAATTTGGAGTCAGACAAGCAAAAGCAAGAGTTTCAGCAGAAATTCGAGAACTTCCTTGGTCGCGTGAGGTCACAGATTGGTCGCAAGATAGAGGAGAGGCACCCAGAGGACGAGGATGAGAACGCAGACGAGAGCCTCACGATGGAGAGGATACAGGAGATGCTGCCGTTGAAGCTCGATTACATTGAGAGAGAGCTCAACTGGTATAAGGCAAAGTTTGTGGAGAAGCAGGAGCATCTGAAGGAGGCGGTCGAGCAACGGCAGGCTGCTGAAGATCGTTTGCGTGGCTTGCGAGACGTGCTCTATGTGGACTGGCCCCCGTCGCTCAACGACATCTGAGGCGCAGTCTGGCTATTAGGCTTGGACGTGGAATACTTGTAGTGGGGTTTAGATATGAATGAGGTACAGGAATATTGTGTCGCGTACAAATCAGGTGGTGTTATTGGTGGACTTCGAAATTCTACATACGTCGATACGTAAGCGACTGTGATTAAAATTGTGTCCGGAGGAGGATACTCGTTCCTCCACAAACCCGAAATTACGCCCTTAACGTCGCCCAGTGAGCCAATTTAGTCTCGCCGAACTCCTTCCAGCGTGCTGCAGGCGATGCTTCTCAAGGTAGTCCTCAATATGATCTGACCGCATGTTCCAGTTGATCTCGTCCCTGTTCTCGAAGAGGCTGACACGGTTCCCAGTCAGACCTCGCGGGTCACAGTTGGCCGCCATCTTCTCGAACCACGAACGCCTCTCCTTCTGCTCCGAGGTGGGGCTGCGGGCCCTATACGCAGCCTTGAGCTCCTCCCATCCCGTGAAGCTTCCTACGTCCTCGGCAACGTAGTGCCCTGTGCCGGAGAGCACCTCGGATTCCCCCGTGGCATCGGAACGCCCCTCGACGGTGAGGAAGTGCTCCCAGTTGTCCCCGAAATCATAGGTGTAGACAATCTTCTTCCCTTCCCACTTAATATTATCAAGCAGCTGGTATAGCTTGTACTCGTCTGCCTTCTTCTCCTGCGTCTGGGGATGTCGCCGGCCGCCCTCGTGCATCCGGTCGATGCCGGTGAACTGCGTCCGAGCTACAGGGTCGGTGATGCGGAATAGATACTCGGGGGTCGTCGAAGCCGGGTTCTTTCCCCCATTCATTGCCAGCATTCGGTGGTGCTGTATGATCTGCATCATGTCTGTAGGCGGGCTGTAGCTGGGGTTGACAACGGCGAAGTCGAAGGAGTGTATCGCTGCCCAGCCGAAGGCGATCTGCAGGGAGGCATGCAGCTGGTAGAAGTCGGCATCCGCTGGACAGGAGAGAGTTCGAATGACGGGAGGCTTCGTGATTTGTTCGGGATGAAGATGGAACTTGATAATATAGTTGGGACGCTTGCAGATAATTTTGTGCCTGGCCCACGAGGCTGACTGACAGCCCTGAGAGCAGTAGGCCGTTTTACGGCATCTTGTACAGCGTTTCAAGGTAGGGGCAGGATCAGCCTGCTGGGGACAGAAGGGGTTCCCATATCGTTGGATGGAGGGAACAGTGTAAGAGTACATTGTTGTGGTGATGTTTGAGCAAAATGTGTCTCGTTGGAAATGAAGGTCACAGGAGGATAGAAAACTCTGCTTTGCGGGTAGGGAAGGGAATATTCATGCCCACATGGGCCGGGCGGTGCGCTAGACTGAATTCCGTAAAGGAATATTGCTTTTTGTGAGCGAAATATCATCAAATTACTGGGAAATATGAGAGTCGTCCGGCAAGGTCAGATGGCCTCCATTGTGGCGAGGAAGACCGTCAATGTCATGGACAGAGCTGGTACCGGATCAAGTAATGATCCAGTGTGCAGGTCCTGTGGCTGTTGAGCTGGGCGAAATGCAGGTAGCAAATTCAGATGCATACTCAGTATGATGTACGCAGGGCTTTAAACAATGCGGTTGACAACTATGATCCACATAATCGAGGGCATATACCTCGGCTGGGGTAGAGAAGTTGAAACGGGGTAGAACGGGCCCCGAGTAGAACTGCACTAACAAACCTGGGATGAGGTGGGGTTAGATATATAAGCTAAACATATGATAAGTATATACTGAAACTTCATCGTGACCACAGAAAGCATTAATGTATATATAGCCTTGCGCTAAAGGTCCCGGTGTTTACTTCCGGAGATAGAGCTATAAAGGATTGGTATCCCTAAGATACTATGTAGGCCAAGGATTATGGATCAAATGAAGCAGTCTCTACTCAGCTTGACTGGGCATGTGCCGAATTTGTGCTGAGCATATGCTCTGCGGTGAATTTAGAAATAAGCATATGTTCAGCATATAGTCAGCATATTCTAAGTATATATTGAGCATATTCTAAGCATATGTTGAGCATATTTTGAGTATATATCAAGTATATGATGGGTATATATTCAGCATATGTTTAGCATATACGCAGTATATTGAGTAGGTGTTAATTGTGATTCTAGATTAGTATATTTACCTGAGTCCTAAAGAATATAATCATTTATATGCTAGCGGGAATAACTTAGTATATACTTGAAGAAGAATTTATACGGCATATGCTAAGTTCAGTTCTAATATCTACATGATATATCAAACTAGCGATAGACTAATACTATGGAAGATATATGATTTCTCCTCGTGTAAATATACCAGTCTCTGGACATGATGTATTTACCTGCTCGTAACATGGGTAGGAAATATGTTACACGTCGCAACGTTCTCTAAGACATCGAGCTGTACTATGGTGCAGTGGGTGACTACCTGTGACCTTCTCGGTAGCAAGCCGTTCATGTCAGCCGACATAAATTCATGGAGGCATTCAGCTGGACTTGGAGTATAAGCTCGCATGTTCTTCTTTGTGATCGACCCAGAGTCTATCAGGTCTGGTTCAAGAAGCACAGCATCACCGAGGCTAGCAACGTAACCGAACAGCTCTCGGCTTTGGTTAGAAGATCGAGAAGCATTTATGCTGTTTCCCATTTCTATAATCTATGCCAGAAAATGGTGGAGAAGTTGTTGCAACAAAGAGCTCGAGGGCTGGCTTCTAGTCACACTTTGGGAATGACCTTCCTGAGTTGCCTCGGTGCAACTCCGATATCAAGGACGAAACCTTTGAAGCAACTGCAAGTGGTTGAAATAGAAGCCTGAGATCCAAGTGCCATTTCAAATAGTCCAATCATCCATAGGCCCTCTGAGTAGTAGTCAGCCTTGATTATGGTCCTCGCGGACTTGCAGAGGTAGTGGATGCTGCATGGTTGCATATGAAGCATCGCCTTGGAGCTTCTCCTAGTGACATGCTAGTGTAAATAATGGATCAGGGGGGCCGTGTAGATATGTAACTGCACCCCTCCGCAAGGACCAGATGAGCCAAGGGTAAGGGTTAAATCTAGCTGCCGTTGGCACTGACATGGGTACATCCCCGTACTTCGTATACAACCCCTGGAGTCTTACGCCTCTAGGAGCGCGCAGGTGGGTCCGGATTGTTTGTTTCAGGGCAGATGAGCAGTGTGGCTTGTAACTCTAAACCTTGAAATCAAGTTGTATGAGTAAATGATGAAACCGCGGGCGATGTAGATTCAATCAATTCCATCTTCCTCTCTCTGTCGCACTGTCCACCAGCAGCCAGCTCCAGTACCGGTACCGACAATATTCGTCAGTAGAACATGTCAGCAAACTTCTGGGGCGGATCTGCTCCTCAACGCAGGGAGCCGCTCCTGCCCCAATCACGTAAGGAGCTCGGCAGCGATGATCACCGTGGTGGAGGCACAGCAGCACCGGGAGACGATGAGAAAGCCGCGGATCCAGGCAGGGAGAGGGACAAGATCAGGTGCCTCGACGGGCTCCGAGGCGTCGCGTGTTTCCTTGTCTTCAATTATCATTTCCTGTGGCCATGGACGCCGCTGATTATGCTCGGCTACGGCGCACGAGTGCCCCAGTCGCCGGAACCATTCAAGGAGTGGGCCTCGCTGCCCATAATATGTCTCCTCCACCGCGGGCGGCCCATGGTCGCCATCTTCTTTGCCATATCGGGATATGTCCTCTGCCGCCACATGCTGAGGGCCATACACCAGCGGCGCCTGGATGATGTCTACAAGCGCCTCGCCTCCGCCGTCTTCCGGCGGGTATTCCGCTTGTACCTCCCGCCGACGATCAGCATGTTCATCGTGGCCTGGCTGGCGCAGATGGGCGCCTTCCGGTCCGAGGATGCCATATACAAGGGCCCGGACTCGGTCTGGATCAACGGCACCGTGACCAAGGGCTTCTTCAACAACGGCAACAGCAGCTGCAGCGCCAACGGCACCGTTGCCGTGGTGGGCACCGCCGGGGTGGCGGGTGCTCTGGACCTGCAGAGCCCGCTGTACCTGAACAGCACGATCCACTGGAACGACACGCTGTGTCTGAACAGCACCTCGCAGCTGTACGGCGCCGCGGCCATCTACGCCGATGCAAATCAGCCCAAGGCCAAGCCGAAACCGAGGAGGAGGTCGAACGGCACCTCGTTGTTCAACGAGACCGCCCAGCAACCCCCGACACAGAAGACCGACACGCTGCACGGCCTGTACACCTACCTGGGGTACCACGCCGACGGGTCGCGGTACGAGCTGCCACAGTACGATGTCAGCGACCTCGGCCTGAACGCCAGCAGCAACGCGACGGCGCCGCGGAACTTCACCTGGGTGCAGCTGGGCGGCATGTGGGAGGAGCACCCGCACATCCACCCCAACATCGTCAAGGCGCTCGCCAACTTCACCGTGGTCTACTCGGAGTGGGCGAACCCCTTCAACTTCGGCCACTACCACCCGCGCTACGACCCCCACACCTACACCATCCCCATGGAGCTGCGGGGGTCCATGGTCCTCTACACCTTCCTCCTCGGCACTGCCGCCCTGAGGGCTCGGTGGAGGCTGGGCACTGCGGCGGGCTTGTCCGTGTACGCGCTGACTCTTGGACGATGGGATATGGGCACCTTCCTGGGTGGAATGGTGCTATCCGAGGTCGATGTCCTGCGCTCGTCCGACCCGGGCGAGGTGGCGCCCGACGACCGCGCCCTCCTCCTCAGTCTCGGCTGCGCGGGAACGAAAGGCCTTCACGTCCTTAACGACCTGTCGCCGCGCAAGTCCCGGGCATTGCGCTGGCTCGTCATCCTCGTGGCGCTATGGCTCCTCTCGTACCCGGACGCCGGCGCCGAGTACACACCTGGTTTCCGCCTCCTCGCGTGGCTCGCGCCCCGTTGGTACCTGCCGATATCGAAGTGGATGTACTACCAGTCCATCGGCGCGCTGCTCCTCATCCCGAGCGTCCTGCGGAGCCCTACGCTGCGGGGCCTGCTGGAGGGGTCGACGGCGCAGTACCTGGGCAAGGTCAGCTTCTCGTTCTACCTCGTCCACGGGCCGGTGCTGCATAGTCTCGGGTTCTGGATCATGCCGCGCTTGTTTGAGTGGTTTGGCAGGCCGGTGGGGTATGTGATGGGGTGGTTTATGCTGTTGAGCGTTACGTTGTGGCTCGTGTCCTGGTGGCATCGGAAGATTGACACTTGGAGTGTGACGGTTGGGAGGAGGGTGGAGAGGGCGTTGGTGCATTCATGATGGGACTGGACGAGACTTGAACTTGTTTTATTGGGAGGACACATGCTCCATCATGCTATTAGAATCTAATCGGGCTCGACACTGCCCTACTTCTCTACCTTCCTGCGTTGCGATTTGGGACAACTCAGGCGTTTTGGGATATGGGGCACTGCCAGATATGACCATATAGACATAATTGAGTACGGTCTCAATTTCTTCTATCGGTGTATCTACATCCTATGCGCAGGACTCCCTGGACATGCCCTCTAGAGGACCTTGCTGCTCTAGGAGGGCATTTCATCCTATGTACGTTCATTAGGATGCAATCGATCCACACTACCAAGGCAGCGAGCATCCGGTTTTCCTTCATCCTGGCAGTGGCGTGGTCTCCTATGGGCTGCCTGTTCGGTTACCATGTATATAATCATATATTCGATTTCTTGTTATCAGTAGGCTGGTATCACACTGAGAGCAGGTCCACATGCTGTATGAATCTGTACCTGCAGCAGACATTTAGATGCATGTTTACTTCGTGTTCCCCACTCTACTGCTGCAGGTACATACAGCGTGTGCCACTTGTGTATCCACCTAGGAATCCATATCGCTATCGATATCATATAGACTACTACTCATTACCATTGCAGAGGGTATATGATGTCTTTGATATACCTAGTAAAGAAGGTGTTGTCCCTGTAGACCCCCTGCATAGCAGTAGTCATGTGTAACCGAGATTAGCCTACATCCTTCTCTATGTCGTGTAGGATTCAACGTTGCATGGACATTTTGGCTCCTGGGGCCATGGAGACTCGAGAGTAGGGACTTTTTGGATGGTAGCATCATCCACAAAGCAAAGAAACGGGCCCACCAACTGATCCCAGTCAATACAGTACTATAGGGCAGGTTTTCCGGTTTCGATACCAGCACTTTCATCCCACGAAGCAAAGAAGAACGCAGAAACAAACCCACAATAAACTGTCTTCTGCTTGGTCGTACATCAGGTCCTTCCTCATGGTCAAGGTATTTCGCAGGGTAGTATGCTACATGAGTTAGGCAGATGCGGTTGATTGGGTCGCTGCGTCACAGTCTTCTGATCCTCGATCCGGAAGTAGGATATCTATAGACACGCGAAGGATCGAAGGGTATCATCAGAAACTGCGAGACATGCAGGTGAAGTTCCGCTTTCCACATGGTCTGGCTATGATATGTGGAGCCGACCGTTGCTATAGCACGTGGTATATGATGAAGAAGGTCCTACAAGTATCGATCGAATGCCCCAAAGAGGGTGTCATTCTGGCCCCAAGGACTCTCATGAGATACTGAAGCGTCACTTCCAGAGCTGTTCGTTACTTGGCGACAATCCAATTCATGATGAGGCCGACACGACACAGGACCATGTTGGTCTCGGCCCTTGCATACCTCCTCGCGATGCCTCTCACGGTCCAGGCCACAAGCAGCGTAGCGTCATCAGGTCTCGCAACCACTTACTTCATCGACACCGTAACTGGATACAACGACTTGTCGACGTGCGCCGAGCAAGTAGTATCAACGATCGTACGAGCGCAGTCGAGCGGTTGCGGAGACGGAGGGGCGTTGACGAGTTACACCTGCTTCTGCACGGACTCGAGCTCGTTGATGAGCTATGAGATCACGTCTGCCATCTCATTGTCGTGTAGCTCGTCGATATGGTCTGCACAGGCATCGAGCGCCATCTCGGTGTTCGATGCGTATTGCGCCTTGGGTGGCCAGGCAGACACAGCGACGGCAACGGCTGGTACGTGAGCATTGCTGAAAGGGTGAGGACTTGGACTGACACGGAGTATGAGTAGCTTCCACAGCAGCCTCAACGTCAACGGGGTCGCCGTCACCAGCAGCAACTGCCGATACAACTGCAGCATCATCAACCTCAACGCCCATCACGGCGACCCCAGCCGCATCAACCACGGGCTCCTCGGCAAGCAATTCCCGGACCGTCGCGATCGCGGCTGGAGTCGCAGTACCTTGTGTTGTGATAGGCCTCGCACTCATCGGATTCCTCCTCTGGCGAAGGCGTAGGGTGAATTTGGAGGCAAGGTCCGAGAAGCAGCAGCGACTCGAATCTGCGCCTGGTGGTACAGGCAGTAACGATGCCAGACCCAGGTTCCCATGGCCGAGCGGTATGGCAGGCGCACGAGAGTTACCGACACAGCTTCACTATGCCCAGGAGATGCCGCTGGAGAAGGACTTCAGCAGCCCTCCCACCAGTTCGAGCTCCCAATTGTCGCCAGAACAGCCTTATACACCCGCCGTTTATCAAGTGCACGAGGCGGAACAGTACCAGAGATGGGTGGCAGCACCTCACGGGCAGGAGCCGCACGAGCTGCCCGCATCAAATTAGGCCTAGGTGGCAGGACACCGTGATGCATTGAAGGGCGAGCTGGTCGCAGTGCCGTCGAAAGCTCGGTGTGCAGAGGAAGAAGCCTGGGAGTGAACAGGCCGGAAAACAGCCATTGTTGGTAGGGGAAAACATCAATTGGTAGCATATATATACTGGTATTCGAAGGGCGTCCCCCGTGCCACATGGGGCTGATGCTGCTGTGCTAATGCGAGGGTGGCATGTGATAATCCGGGGAGGAAGGGTGCGATACCGGGTGCGAGGCTCCACAACTTCAGGCCCCTTCCAGATGTCCACAGCATCACCGTCCCAGGTGTGCCACGTACATGCCACATACAGACACACAAGCATCTCTGGGCAAAGCTGAACGACCCCGCGCTGTTGCCTACCTATTAGCATAAAGTGTGGGTACCATACAAAACTTTATGATGTTCATCCTTCACTGGTTCAAGAAAGCAATGCCCACAGGCCTCCCATTCGTCTCCGAGGAACCGGCTCGCATGGGCTGCCACAATACTTCAGGATAAAACCCGAGATGTATCCTCCGGTACCTTATAGACTACTTGGATATACAGGTAAGACAAGTATCGGCTATACAATGGTTTCAGCTCGTTGTTCTCACGACTTCGGTTCTTCAGTCCTGCCATCATTCTCATCCCTTTTCAAGGCCGCTTGACTACTTATATACACAGACGGCTGGTGTTGCATACTATATGTGCAGCACTAATTACCTGGGAGCTTTCCTGCATAGTACAGATACAATGCCACTTTTGAAGGAATATGTCTACGAGCCTCTATGCTCGGAGGATGCGATTCGGCTCATCGTGCTAGATCCAGCGATACACGATGATGCTCCGCTAAGTTGCTCCATAGTCCAACGCCGGCACTCCGAGCAGACCAAGCCTTACTCCGCCGTTTCGTATGTATGGGGAGAGCCTGATTTCTCACGAAACTTGAAAACAGGTTGCGACGACAACCCTTCGTACCTGAGGATCACACCCAACGTCGAAGATCTATTGAGGCGTCTTCGGGCATCATACAAGCCACGCTATTTATGGATCGATGCCATATGTCTCAACCAGGCCGATGAGATGGAAAAGGCCCAGCAGGTCCCTCTGATGGGTCGTATCTACGAAGAGGCGATAAATGTCCATATCTGGCTGGGTCCTGATGACCACATGACTGCGAAGCTCTTCAGATTCTTCCGGAAAGTTAGCCAACTTCCTGAACTTGAGAAAGTGGAAATGTTGATGCGTGTTTCTGATCTCTTGGAGATGTTGCTCGGCCTTAGTAGTGAAAACGGGGGAGGGCTCGCGGCTGTATGGGCTTTCCTTGACCGGGCTTGGTTTTCACGTCGTTGGGTTATCCAGGAGGCGTGTCTTGCTCGCCAGGCTGTTGTTCACTGCGGCAGTTATTCCATCCCTTTGCCGCGGCTTGCCTTGGCTGCAGCACGCTTTGGGATCATTGCCACATCATACCCAATAAAGGTGATGACAAATCTACGCAGGTCAAGGAACAAGCTCAGCATACTGGAGCTCTTGTGGAACTTCCATGAGGCAGATTGTCTTGAGCCCAAAGACCGCATCGCTGCCTTGGTCGGCCTCGTACCAGATGATGTTCGGCCTCCTCTGGATTACACAGCCCACTGGACTGATATATACAAAGGCGTTGCTTCATTCATATTTGGCCTTGGGAATAACGACACTGGACTCCATATGCTCTGCCACCTGTTTGAATTCGGGCCTGTCTCCCGACCAGATGGCATCTCCTATCCGTCATGGGTCCCTGACTGGTCAAGACCTCGGCAGCGGGATCTCCCTTATTTTGAATGGGATTCTGATACAGATGAGCTTCCCAACTCTCTTGGAACTTCCCCAAATGCTAGTCTAACCCTTGAAGATGGCACCCTGCAAATACACTGGCATGCCTCGATGGGTGGACCACAAGGCCGACAAGTTATGCTTACGAAGAAGTTCGACACGACTCCCCGGAGCGAAGCCCAAACGACGAAACGAGTGATAAACACCTTATATGAACTGTTCCCATCCAGCTCTGATTCGCTTCTACAGATCCTCGCACTTTCGTCTGTGCTCGAAATAGCTGTATGGTCCCGATGCAATACTCCGTCTGCAAGACTGCGTACTGCAGTCGTTGACACATACATGAGATATATCAATCAGGAGTTACCAAAGTCCTTGCCCGCAGAAGTATTACATTCTTTGGAAACTCTGAGAGATATTACTAGTGGCCTGCGAGATTCTTGTGTGTTCGAGCTGGATCCCTACCGGCCGATATCTGAATCTATTGGAGGAGGCTGGGGCATTGGATCTCAGCAGATACAAGTTGGCGACATAATGATACCGCTCTGGCAATCGAATTGGTGGCCCGTTGAAGATCCGTGGCTCAAAGAGAAGTCGGTCAGTCACACACCCACTCATACGACCACGATGCTCGCGGTGAGACCTATTGGGGAGCAACTTCCCAAGCACGAAACCAGCGGAAGTGGCGCAACGGGCAGAAGAACACCAGTGCAAAGGGGCAGCATCATTGGCCCGGCAATCTGTGTTATACCAGGAAACACTGGGAGTTATGCACAAGACTTGTCTGTTGATGAGAGTTGGGACAGCAACTTGGGCAGGGAGCAGCTGTATGCAATGACTTTAGTTTAGGGTACGATCAGAGCATGGTATGTAGTATGTTGAAGCAACATATACTATAACAAGTGTGAATATCGACCTATAAGTGGGCAGTCCTCTCGAAGGTGTTTCTAATTAATGCACTATCCCTGGCCACAGGGCCAGAGGCTCTCGCCCAGCAGGGATCTCCCACATGGTGGTGCTGCGCTAGAGTGGGTGGTGCCGTAACTGGGGTTCGTTCGGTGCCGAACGCGGGGTTACAAAATTTGGAGAGAGCTTCGAAAGTCGTCCTCGTCGCCAACCTGACTGACTGCACACTAGAGATGGCAATTCACATTATTCCACATAGACATATCAATCTCCCTCCAATTCTCTTCCTGTGACATTCTATATCAGTCTTAATCACCGGCGTCCCTAAATACAAAGAAAGAACACCACCACCACCACCACCCCCACACAAGAAATGGACGTCGACGCCTCCATGATCGACCCTACCCTCTCCGACTCAACAATGGACCACATCCCCACGCGCGCCGCCAGGCCCAGGCCCGCAAACGCCGACGACGACGATGACGACCCCGTAGTGGCCACCTACAACATCCTACTCAAGCCCTCGCTCCCCGCCCACCGCAAGGTCGTGATCCTCGAGCACCCCAACAAGTCGGACGGCAAGAAGATGGCCCGCGTGCCCCTCGAGGTCCGCATGAAGACGGACACGGGCATGGTCGAGGTCGACTACCCCATAGACTACAACGCCTTCTACGACCGGAACAAGGGCCTCAACTGGGGCACCCACCTGCACAAGAGCACCGAGGCCAAGAAGGGCGGCACCCACGGCCTTGCGGGCGGCTTCGGCGTCGGCGCGGCGCCCCCGAGGCCACGCGCCGGCAGGGGACAGGACGACGGGATTGACATGGGCATGGACTGGTCCGAGGCCCTCAGGAAGGACTATGTTCTGCGCACGCAGACGCTCGGCGGCCAGATGCCCGATACGAGCGCCGAGTCCAAGTACATGGTTGGCGTGTTCGCCGGGCGTACGTGAAACATTGTTCCCACCCACCTACCTTAGACCCCCCCCGTCTACAGTACATAGTCTCTTGCGATATGCTAACCTCCCAACTCGCACAGCAAACCTACACCTCACCCCAGCAAGCTCACTAGTCCACCTCCGGCCGCAGCTCCACCACATCGACGCGACGGCCGAGCAGGAGCGCCTGGCCGCCACGCGCGGCGCGCCCGCCGCCTCCAAGCCCGAGGTCGCGCGCGCGATCCACATGACGGTGAAGCAGACGGCCGACGGCAGCGAGGAGATCGTGCAGGAGACCATGGCGGACCGGCTCAAGAGGGTGCAGCTCGAGTCGTGGAAGCGCATGCGGTACGTGCACGACGAGGCGAGCGACTCGTGGGCCGTGGCCGAGGACGTGCTGTTCCTGCACCGGCCCGAGGAGGCTGCGGCGGAGGCGGCCACGGCATCGTCCGGCAAGGAGCCCGAGGTCCTGGACGAGCCCAGCATGCCGGAGCTGGTGGAGAAGGTCGCGCGGTTGCGGACGGGCTGGGACGAGGACGGCATGCTGGAGACGACGAGCGGCATATCGAAGCCGAAGAATGTCAAGATCGAGATATCGGACGACGAGCCGGCGGCAGGCCCCTCGGCAAAGGCGAAGGGGAAGGGCAAGGCGGTCGATACCGGTCCGGGCAAGGCGGCAGGCCGGGCTACGAAGGCGACTACGGGCAGAAGTAAGAGATCATCCATCAACAATACCGCCGACGCGGGGCCTTCGAAAGCCAAGAAGAACGATTAATGAGCGCACGAGTACTGATTTGAGTTTGGCGTTTTTCTCGGTTTTAGGTTAATGTTGGTTCACGAAGAAAGTACGGATGATCGCAGTACGAATGATCACAGGTGCATAGGGCGGCGTTGCGGAAGGCCTCACGAAGGTCAAGAATACCCATCATGGCTGAGAAAGGGTTTTAAAAAGAATATATCGCATGTTTTTGTGCCATTCAACCAATTGCTATGTTTTGTGGATCGTATACCGATCTGTCCAATACTAATGGGGACGTTCGAGAACGTCTTGTCCGTGCCTTTACAAGGGGCACACTCCCAAATTCGCTTCGTGATACTTTACAGTAACATGTACATGCACAACCCCTCGCTGCGCATGCTGCCTGATTCACGAGCCAGATTCCTCCCCTGCAGCTCTTGGCCGTGATGATAGTGCCACCTGCTTATCATGAATTATGAATGACGCTCTTCCACGTTCCCTGTCAAAATGTCAACTGTTCTGCATCGCCGTCGATGTTAAGTCATCCTCCTTCAACCCAATACCCGAGCCATCGTCATTGCAAGACTCAACCTCCTCTTCAAAAATGGGAGGAAGCCTGTTGATCCGGAGGCAAA